>CM034147.1:567989830-568589830 GCA_019776745.2 Taxus chinensis
AGCGAGATCCCCCGTGATAGGCACTCTGGGAGCTGTGTGTAAGAACAACCATTTTCTGATGTTTACATCCCTGGTTGGTCAGAGGAGCCCAGATTAACTGATCTACAGTGAGACACCAAAAGTTGTGTCTTACGAACCCCTGTTTGTGCCCTGTATCTCATTTTGCCAATCCCTAACATCTCACCTAAAACGTACATTATTTTTTGATTAATTACCCTAGAAGTAATAAATCCAACATCGCCATACTTGCCACCTCAGGTTGCCACCTCATATAACATAGTCTTAACTCTAAACGAACTAATTAAGAAACTATACTGAGTCCATCTCCACACCATGAATAAGTACTACTACCCACACATAAAAACAACATCATAATGATGGACCAAGGCCAGAACTAATCCTGGGAGGAAACGGAGGGAAAGCTGGCTATTTTACAAAATAGCCGGCTTTGATGCACAAAATGGTTCCGACTCGACCGCCGTCGGTGTGTAACCGCCGTCGGTTCCTGTAAATGACCATCTCCAACCAAACACAAAGGGACAGATTTTTGAGGCGAAGAGAGAGAAATCAGTGAAGGACCGATTTGCTTGGCCAGCAGAGGACAAGTGAAGAAACTAGAAAGTTTGCAGAGAAGGACATCAAAGCCAAACGATCACAACTGAATAACAGAGCCACAGTGACAGTGACACTCAACGAGCACAGAAGAGGAGCTAGCTCATCTTGGATTAGCAGATCATCCCATCTTGAGCCCTGTCTTGTTCATCACAGTCCTGGAACCTGCATTATTCATTCAGGAAAGAGTAAGTAGTGTCTTGTATGTTTCTAAGCACCATTCTTAGCCTCTGTGGATTAATAGAATGTGGGATAAGCTATTCCTAGATCTACCACCCCTACCAGCACCCTGCACAGAAGAAACTTCATCCATACATCTTTGTATTGCCCAAGAAGACCATTTTATCACACTCTGAGCCTTCCTTTCCTCCCATATCCCTCAGCCATCCACCAATTTAAAACCCACGATCACCATGAAAAACCAACCTCTATCTAGAAGCACTAGATTGATGACCCCACCGGTGTCGTTTATCCCCCCGCAACAGTTCTCTAACTGCGATCGGTTATCCAGTGAACCGGCGTGTCACTGTGAATTCTAACCCAAAACCCTTTTCTCGCCTATTAGTCACCCTAAAACAACCCCAAAGTCCGTCTTAGTTTATTCCCTATCAATCAACTGAATGTATCAACGACAGTAAACTGAACAAACAAATGATGTTATATTGATAAGTTAGCTGATTGCTTTGTAACAAGATACCTAAAAGTGTGATTTTGCAATTAGCTTCCTTGTCTCATTTGGTTTGTGTTAATTCATATTAAAAGGGGAACTGACCACCTTCGAAAGGAAGTTTTATATTTCCTGGGCCTAAGGCAGCTCCCTCATTTATTGTCTAATTAAAATCTGGTGGTCTTGTATTCTTACTTGCAGGTAGTCCTTCCAAGACAAAAAGGAGTTCTTCGCAGTCGATCTGATCTTTCTCTACGGTACGCGCACACCATCTCAACATTCAACAGGTATTCCTCCTAGCCCTAACCCTTATCTGTTTCTCAAAGGAATGAAAGGATAGAAGCAAATCTATTCCACAAGAGCAGAAACATTCCGTGTGAAACATTTTGGCACGCCCGGTGGGACCTATTTCGGGTTTTTGTTTCTCTTGCTTATTTTCATATGGGGGAGCATACTTGCTGTTTGCTGTTTTTGTTATATTTAGTAAAAGAATTTGTCTTGCTTTCCCAGTTTTGCATTATTAAAAGTCATCTTATTTGCTTCATCGAATATCATTTTCGATTTGGGGTTTAAAACACGTGCATTACATTTTTGCTTGCTTGTTTTCAATTCTAGTGAACAAAGATTAAGTAACAGGTCATACACGTGGGGGTGATTTCTACAGTATTGACAGGAAATTAATCTTACTTTCACCGCACAACACATACTGAATCACTTCATAATTAACGCAACATCTCAAAACATCACCCCTTTTCCGCGGTATTCCTCCGCCCGATTGAGGTAACCATATAAGCCAAAACAAACTTGACATTTCCCCTAAGTATTTTGTTTAGGATTGACATCATTCTGCGTCTAAAGGCATAAGCCCAAATTGATTAAAATTAACCCTAAGGTTAGTCTGTTAATTTGTTTGTGCATTCTTGCTTGTTTTTAGTTCTGTTTCTCTGTCATACACTATTTTCTGTGATCACTACAGAACAGTTTGGTAGGCATACTAATCACTGTTAACACCACATCAACAACTTCCTACTACTGCTTCTTTTCACCAGTTTCTATTCTACCGACATCGGCTAGCTTCCCGACGGCGGCTACAGCCTGACCGACATTGGTTATTTGACTGATATCGGTTACTGTCTTTTACAGTTTCCTGACAAACCAGCAACCTGCCAATTTCCAACATCTTGTTGTATGTTTCTGTTCCTAATAGATTGAAACCATACTATGTACTCCTATCCATGGTTTTTATCACTCGAAATCAAGCCGCCGCCTATGGTTTCACATGCCTTGCTCTGTGCCTTTTCCTGAATCACCTCATGCCCATACTGTGGGAAACCCTACGGATACCAGTGAGGTTCCTAAAATTCCTGTAGGAGATAAAGAATTTTCGAAATTTTTGGACGCTAATCCTAGTGCTGTACAATACTATTTGTCTCATGCCCCTGACCATACACCCGACGGTCAACTCCATGTTGGCATGCCTATCAATATAGCTACTCATTTAGCTCCTTCTCCGCCTGATAACCCCGCTTTGCCTTCTGCATCCTTAGCCCCGTCTCCCAATCTCAGCGGCTTCAGGGGTTCATACGGCACAGATTGGCTTTCCTTTGGTTAATCTTCGGCCCAACATGTCATTACCGCCAACTACTCCTACCTCGTCTCTCTTGCAGACTGTTCCATTCATGACTTTCTCTCTGTCACCTATCCACACAAGTTTTCCTTCTCAAGCTCCGCTCAAATTTTCATTCCCACACACGTATCCCGTGACCTCAACGTCTTATATAGCACACCCATATTCGGTTGCCTCAACACATTTGTCCTCCATACCTTATCAAAATTTAACGCGACCATTGTCTAGTCGGAGGCCCTTGGCCCAATTTTCCTCCGTCTACCACAACCACACCATCATCTCATCCAACTACTGATTTAATTAAACAAATGATGGACAAAATGCAAAATCTGGAGGCTTATGTTTCAAGAATTCGTAGCGCCTTGACATACGAGCAAGTTTTGTCGGGAGCCTATCCACCCTTCTATCCCCCTTCATTCATATCCTCCTCAATGGGAATTACCAAAATTTACCCATTTTAATATTAAGGAGGATCCTCAACAACACTTGCGCTCATTTAGACATGCCTGCTATCTAATTGCTCACGACGATGCCTTACTACTCCGAACCTTTCCCATGTCCTTATCAGGACCCGCCTTGGAGTGGTATAGTGCTTTAACCCAGCACTCAATCTTCTCTTTTAACCAACTAGCCTAATCTTTCTTGGATCATTTCTCCATTAACATTGCCAAGAAAGTATCTATCACCGACCTCTATGCCATCCGAAAATTTGAAGATGAATCTATCGCAGATTTCGTTGGATGATGGCGGGGCCTTATCAACCCACTTACCTATGCCTTGCCTCAGGCCGAACTTATTGAACTTTTTACGCGGGCCTGCGCTAAGCACATCTCTCCTACCCTCCAAATTCAAACTTTCCACACATTTGACGAGGCCTTTAGTATGGCTCGAAAACTAGAGATTTGAGCCTTAAAGGAAGAGAAATTACGGTTACGCAACAAAAACCCCAATTTCCGAACCCAAGATTCCACCAAAAAACCTAACACCACCAATCATCACCCATCGACTGCTTCGAAATTAAAAGGAGCTGTGCACACGGTGATGGTCAAATCCTGACCACCGTCTAATACCCCACCAAAAACTACCTATAAGTATAAAGCGGAACCCATCAACTACACTCCCTTGGGAGAAACTTATGGTGTGATATTGGAAAAATTGCTTAAAGTAGGAGCCATTACCTTACCTCCTGTTAAACCTCACTCTGGGTTTGAGTCCACTCACGCCATACCTTCTTGGTACAAATAAAATGACTTTTGTAACTTCCATCGCGGTGAAGGGACACAGTCATGAAAACTGCAAGATGTTGAAAAACATGGTGCAGGAAATGGTTGATGCAGGGGATATAGCCCTCGATAATCCTAACGCCCCCTGCTAACCGAAATTTGAAAATTTTCAACAAACCATTCCCGAATCACTCTTCTAACAGTAACATAAACCAAGATGTCTTAGCCGAGGAGAGTGTTCACAAGATCCATGTAGTCTTCGACTCCCAGCCAAAAACCTCTATCAAACAAATTCTGGATCAAGCCTCTTCACTAACGCAGGAACCCGAACCCCCTTCATCACCATCCAGACAAGACAGAAATCCTTGCCATTCCTTTACCCATCAAGGAAATAACCGCCCAGAGTTCTCTTCTCACAAATGAGCCTTCTTACAACACATCCTTTCAAGACTGTGAGCGGATGTTATCTAATTTATCTATTTCCCAAATGTCTCCTTCTACCATTCTCGCTGTACAAGAGGAAGGCTCGCCACCTCTTTTTTCATCCTTAGACGAGAAACCTCTTGAACTGAAATTACCACATTCTTTACACATGACGGATTCTCTCAAACACGCCCTCCTACCTATTAGTTCTTCATCACCTAAATATTTTCAGTGACCGGTTGACCTCTTAACGCCCATTGATACAGTGCCTCATCTACCCCCTTTATCACACCCCACAGTGGACCGGAATCACAACCCCACCTTTCTTCCATACAAAAGTTCCTATTCACACGTGAGGACTGTTATTCCCCAAAAGATAGATGAGGTCCTATGGGAACGTTTGAGTATGCCATATTCTACCCAAATGCAGATGACCGATCCAGGCGCCTCTACCATATACCCGAAGTGTTTACAGAAGCTTAAAATGCCTATGTCCTCATCTTCACCCCCCCTCATCTTTACCAAATACCTCATCCGCCTCTATTATCCTAACCAAATCTTCCCCTACGCTTGGGACCTTATCAATACCCAGTCTAACACACCCACCTAAGTGGCTTAGACTTATCTAAAAATAACGTTGTCCATCCACATTAGGAGACAGAATCTTGATCTCCTCAACCGATGCCGCTATCACAACTAAAACCCCCGTCATCACACCTACCATCCATATTAGGACCCCATCCCTCTACCTTTGCATCAATATATCATACCTCCTGTGTTTTCTTTAAAACGACCTACGCCTTCTGCACCCCATACAGAGATCCAAGGGTATATCAACACCGTCATCCCGTGTATCATGTCCACCTACCAACCCTAAACAAATCCCATCATCAAAATATTTGTTTGCTATCACTTCTATTTCTCCATGGTTGTTTTCTTATACCACATCATCTGAGGCTTCATCATCTAACCAGCTAAACATAGCTTCTGCACCAAAGAAGCCACGTTTAGTTAAAACCCATTATCAAAACCCCTTGGCTAAAACCACCACCCATACAAACCAACCATACCCTATCATTACCCACAAACTACCCAGTCAATAGCCTCATTTTCCTCTGACTTTAACCCACTCAAAGGGTCTTACGCCAAAATCCTTTCCTATATTGGTGGAGAATGCGACCATTTCCCTACCCCCACTTAGACCTTATGATCCATCTAAACGTCGACCTATAGGTTACGATGAGTCTAAAATATGCGCTTACCACCGCACACCAGGACATGACGTAGAGGGATGCAAAGCATTGAAAACCATACTTCGTCAGTCGCCTCTCTCAGATAAAAAAGTTAAGAAAGACAACTTGCGAAGAGAGAGACCTTTAGCTTCAATTCCCTCTCCTATACCACCTATCCCCCCGCCTCACCAAGATTTATTATTATTACAGCCCCACCTCTCGAAGACCATGACCTATCACTACCGTCTTCCTCCTCTTGTATTCACGAGATCAATATGATTAGTGTTGTTACTCTGAGGGCAGAAAAACAATGGGAAAGCAAAAGACAACACACCTTGTGGCATCTCTTTCTCCATCCACCATCCCGATTGCACCACCACCTAAAGTGGTTATTCGCGGACCCGCCTATCCCATCTCTAATGGAATTGCCCACCAAACCATGATCAAACAGCTTCACCAATCGCCTGTAAAAATGACACTGTATGATCTCATTCAGACTTCTAAATCTCATCGACAAGCTCTCGTTGAAATCCTTCAAGGGATAGAGGTCTTACCTAATGAAACCTTTCCTGTTACCTCTATTCTAACACTTAATCACGTTGCTTCGCTCACCAAACAACCGATCTCCCCAACCACTTCTGTCTTTGTAGAGCAAGCCGCTGCTATCAGTTTCTCTGAAGACGAAATTGTCGACTTTGGTGCAGAAGATCCTGACCCTGTTCTTTTCATCTCAGCTTATGTTCCGAGACATTCGGGTACATCGTGTTATGATTGACGGGGACGCGCTAGCCTAAACATCATCTCTTCAAAAGCATTTCAACAAATGAATATCCCTTCTAATTACATGTGTGCTAACCCCATCATGTTGCGGTCATTTAATGATGCTATTACTTCTACCTTAGGTACCATGATCCTTAACATTCGTGTAGGGACCACGCACTTTACCTGAACTCTTATATGTCCTTGAGGGAGAGTTCCAATACAATATGTTGTCAGGCCACCCTTGGATCTGGGCTATGGGATGCGTTCCCTCCACCTTACATAGATGCATAAAATTTGAGTACGAGGGGAAGTCCTACACTGTAAAAGTTGATCCTCCCCCCCTTCAAAACCTGTAATATGTTATATCGCCCTAATGATGTGCTTGTACCAGTCAAGACACCCATTCATTTAGACCCAACCATCCACTTCAATCGCAACCTCAACCATCCCACTTCAACCGCACCCACACCTTCAACCAATGAAACCACCGTCACAAATACCACTTCCTTTCCCACAAATAACATCCCAACCTCCGACCCCTTAGTAGATTTTTTTCAACGCCTTACGCTGGGGGAGTACTGCCTATATAACGTTAGTTCTTTCCATACCCCGCAGGATTATGGACAATTACATGCGCATCCTACCTATGACCGTCGCGTGGGGGAGATAATCCCCTTCGGACCACCTCATTGCCGTACAAACCTAATGTATGGGGGGTATTGACGCATCCTTCCATTACCCCTGAACCTCCTCTTGGGGTGGTTCCCTTCCAATCCGATTTTCAATACTTGACAAATCGTCGTTTCGCACCTCACCTTCTTGACTCGATGTGCTTGGAAAGGCTTTGGTTTTGGTCTTTATGAACAAGGCCGACAAACAATCATTCACGTAACTACACGCAAGCACAATCATCGTAGTGGTCTCGGATTTCCTGGAACACTTACACCAGAGAAACCTCGATGTTAGTTCTATCCTGGAAGATGATGATGTCACCCCCACCAAACCATCGTCATCCATTTTGCCATCATCACCCACAGAGTCAATAGATCCTGAATCTATCCCTCCTAACTTTTTTTTTCATTAAATGCTATCTTCCTAGGTCCTTTCACTTATCAACACGATAATGAGGACCCGTCTTCTCTTCCCTTTTTGTATCCAGACATGATCGAAGAGGATTCGCCTTCAATTAATGTTGTTGAGTGCCAAGATGACGACTCCATCCTCACTTACCTTGGTGCGGACGACTCCTATATTCAACGCGCATTACCGTCTGAAACTCAAACCATGTTGAATGAGTCGACTATAGAAATCAACATCCACACAGAGGAGGATCCTCACATTGTGAAGATTAGACAATCCCTTAATACATCAGAACAAGCCACCTTTACTACCTTTCTCCGTACCCGCAACCAAGCTTTCGCTTGGTCCTACGCTGACATGCCAGGAATTGATCCTGACATTGCTGTCCATAAACATTCACCCTAAAACCTGATTCCAAACCAGTCAAACAGAAACTGAGAAAAAATGCATCCACGCATTGCCCTCTTGGTCAAAGAAGAGCTTCAACGACTCTTTCTGTTTCCTTCATCTTGCCTATTGACTATCCTCAATGGATTTCTAACATCGTACCTGTCACTAAAGCGACGGGGGGACTTCGGATATGCACGGATTTTCTGAGACCTTAACCTCGCTTGCCCCAAGGATGACTTCCCCCCCAAGTATTGATCAACTTGTTGATCTCACTGCGGGCCATGAATGCTTTTCTCTCATGGATGGTTTTTCGGGATACAATCAAATTTTGGTAGCCCCGGCCGATCAACATAAAACTGCCTTCATAACTCCTTGGGGAACCTTCTGTTATCGTGTCATGCCGTTTGGCCTTAAGAATGCTGGTGCGACCTATCAGCGGGCTATGACTTACATTTTTCATGACATTATGCACACTATCCTTGAGGATTATGTCGATGATCTTCTTGGCAAATCTAAACATCGCAGTGAACATCTCGATGTTTTAACCATTATTTTCGATCACCTGTTACAATATTTCAGTCCGGCTTCAACCAAAGAAATGTGTCTTTGGTGTTCTTTCGGGAAAACTTCTTGGCTTTATCGTCTCTTTGCGTGGCATTGAGGTCGATCCATCTAAAGTCAAAGCTATCCTAGAAATGCCCCCACCCAAAAAACCTCAAACAATTGCGTAGTTTGCAGGGTAAACTTCAATCTATCCGGCGTTTCATCTCCCAACTCTCGGATCGATGTCAACCTTTCCATCACCTTCTTAAAAAGGACATTGCCTTTCAATGGAGCGAAGAGTGTCACCAAGCCTTTGAGGCTCTCAAAGCCTATCTCTTGCAGCCACCCGTGCTTATCCCACCTCAGGATGATCACCCTTTCTACCTTTACCTTTCTGCCTGCCACTGACCATGCTGTAGGAGCCATGCTCGCACATCGGGACTCGGCACGTCGAGAACAAGCATGTTTATTATATAAGTCGTACTCTCGTGGATTACGAGACTAGGTATACACATGTAGAAAAATTGTGCCTAGCCCTATCATTCGTAGCCACCAAACTCCGACACTACCTCCTGAATCAAAACTTTTGTCATCACCAACGCGGACCCCATCATTATATGTATGCCAAACCACATCTAAACCAACGCATCACCCGATGGCTTATGCTCCTCGCTGACCTCGACCTTGAGTTTGTACACCAGAAATCAATCAAAGGACAAACTATTGTGCAGACCAACTTGCGGAGGCCCCTTTACCTGGGGGAACAATTTACCAATTTTAATTTCCCGACGAACTCATCGCCACTCTTTCACTCAGGGAGGAGTCGTATCCAATGACCCTCTTCTTCGATGGATCCAAATGCCAGTGCGGCGGAGGCCGGCGTTTTGTTCTCATCTGGTCCCCCTGGCAAACCTAACAAACAATTCCCCTGACCTATAACCTGCACAGGTGGCTGTGGTGCTGGTGGAGGTGCTGCCTGTGCCTGTACCTGCACCTGTGGCCGTGGTGGTATCTGGGGCTGTGGCTGTGCTGTTGCTGGTACGGCTGCCTGTACCTGTACCTGCACCTGTGGTTGTGCTGTTGGTGGTGGCTGCTGCCTGTGCCTGTACCTGAGCCTGGGCTAGCTGCCCCTGTAGGACCCCTATCTGTGCCTGTGCAGCAGTCAACTGTCCCTGTAATAGCTGCACCTGCCCCCGGAGCTGATCTCTCTCTGTAGTAACTGCAGCCAAGTCTGGCTGCGCAGGCGGTACTATCCTCGCTGCTCTCTGCCCAGCCCACCAGACCCTGTATGCTGCCGTACACCCGGCATCATCCACACCCTCACCTGCTGGTCTCTCCGCTACCCAGTCTGGATCCCAAGGCTGTGGTGCTGGCAGTGGGCCTCTACATCATCCCTCCTGTACTGAGGGAAGGGAGGTGGCTCGTCCTGTGGCAGCCCCATCTACCTGCGTACCCTCTCTAAGGGTATCCGCTCGTACTCTCCTGGCCTCCGTCCTGCTATCCAGAATGTATACTGGATCCGGCGCAACTGTACGCGGGCTCCTCTGCCAGGCTGGTGACCTCTGTAGGGTCTCCATATAATGTCTACTACTGTAAGGCCCTCTAACATATGTCTATAGTAGGCCACATCCCGACCTGCAACAACTGCTCATGGCTGGCCCACGATCCCCAACCACCTCTGAAATCCATATCGGTACACGACCTGTGGCCCTGGCTGCTGGGTAGCCCTACCGGCCTGATGCATACGATGTGCTCGTATGCCCAACAGTGCAACAAAAATGTAGAACAAATACCAAATCACCTCCTCCGGCGATAGCCCCATAACTCCCTATATAATTGCACCAGATACACTGGTGCCCATGCAAAACAGGTATGCTCCTCCACCATCTCCAGTAGCACCCCCATCAATGCCGTGGGAAGCGGCCTCCCTCTGAATCCGGGAGGGCGAAGCAGGTGATCCCTATCATCATCAACACGGCAAGCCGTGTCTCATGTCTGTGTGCGCGGTACATGTCACCATATCCAATGCTCGCGCTATGATATGTAAGAAGCGCGGCTGCATCCCCAAAAACCTGCAGTATGCTATCCATGGCAGTCTCTGAATCTACCTGGAAAATGGCCTCTCCCTCGATCGGTAGCTGCAGGATGCGATACACATCCTCTAATGTGACCGTCATCTCCCCGGTCGGCAGATGGAACACATTGGCCGCCGGATCCCATCTCTCGATGAGGGCGACCATCAGGCTTGATCTCTGTCTAATCGCTCTTGTACCTCTGGACCCCGCCAAGTCCTACCTCGCGCATGATGGCCCAATGCGCCGTAGATATGTGTGGCCTCATCCGACTCAATAGTGGAGGCATCCTATCACGCATCGTCAACTGCTGACGTGCCTGCAAAACCAACCCACATTCTTAGACCCACTCTTTATTACAACACCTACTTTACCATCTAAACCCCCTTTTTGTAACACCCAAAATCTAAACCCACACCTCACCTTTCTCCACCCCAAACTCTAAACCCAATCCCGTCCCAACTCACCTTCACACCTAGACCCTAAACCCTAAACCCTACACAACTAACTCAACCCACCCCAACCAACTCAACCCAACCCATTCAACCCCCCAACCCACAAAAACCTAGACCCTAAACCCTAAACCCTACACAACTAACTCAACCCACCCCAACCAACTCAACCCAACCCATTCAACCCCCCAACCCACGAAAACCTAGACCCTAAATGCCTAAACCCTACACAACTAACTCAACCCACCCCAACCAACTGCAACCCAACCCATTCAACCCCCCAACCCACGAAAACCTAGACCCTAAATCCTAAACCCTACACAACTAACTCAACCCACCCCAACCAACTCACCCAACCCAGTCAACCCCCCAACCCACAAAAAACTCGTGCCCGAAACCCCCAATTACACCCTAAACCAACCCAATCCAACCTACACCCTAAACCAACCCAATCCAACCCCCACCCTAAACCAAACCAAACCAACCCAACCCACCCACTCAACCACCCAACCCAAAACAATCCCCCACGACCCCCAACCCCACCGATACCGGCCGATGCAAAACCGACACCGGTTTTCGATCAAACAAGAACCTTACCTTTTTTTCGACCGATGCCGGTCGCCTAGTGACCGACATCGGTCACTGTCCACTACCCGAGCCGAACCCGCGCACGGCCCCCCAAAACTCATTTTTTACCTATTTTCTACCCATCTACCCACCCAAAAACCCTAAAATTTTACACACCTAGCCGCCTTAGCCTATCTAACCTATCTACCCTCTCCCTTTCTCAAATTACCTCCATTTACCCATTATTTCCTACAACTACCAATTCCTACCCAAATCCCAAAAACAACATAACTCAACCAAATCACCAAAATAAAGAGTTTAGAACCTACCGGTACGACGACACGTCGTCGTGGTGGGATGGGTTGTGGCAGTCCAGCTGGTCCAGCCCCTCCAGCTCCTCCTACCTGTGCCATGGCTCCAATCCTGATCTGCTGGGTCCCCGGCCAATCACCTGCGGCCTCCTCAACTATTCGGGCCCACTATCAACTCTCTCCGCCAATCAAATAGCTCCACCTCACTCAATACCCCTCCAACTCAACTCTCCACGTCAGACAAGTTAATTTGGATTGCAAATAACCAAAGTGACAATGACAGGCCGTATTTTTTCTTTTTATAGGTTTTTCGACCTTAACCGATGTCGGTTTCCTTTTTGCCCTAAAAAACCGGTATCGGTCCCTTAACCGATATCGGTCATGTAGAATCGACATCGGTGTTAATCCCAACTTTCCCCCAATTTTATCTTTTTGCCCCTATTTACCATTTTCCTCTTTTTTAACCACATATCGCCTATATCCACCTTTGTTGAACACCATTTGTTTACCTATTCGGCCCGACCTAAGGTCTCAACCTACCAATTGGCCCGACCTAAGGCCTCAACCTACCAATTGGCCCGACCCAAGGCCGCAACTTACCTATTTGGCCCGACCTAAGGCCTCAACCTACCAATTGGCCCGACCCAAGGCCTCAACCTACCAATTGGCCCGACCCAAGGCTGCAACTTACCTATTCGGCCCGACCTACGGCCTCAACCTACCAATTGGCCCGACCCAAGGCCTCAACCTACCAATTGGCCCGACCCAAGGCCTTAACATACCAATTGGCCTGACCTAAGGCCTCAACCTACCAATTGGCCCGACCCAAGGCCGCAACTTACCTATTCGGCCCGACCTAAGGCCTCAACCTACCAATTGGCCCGACCCAAGGCCTCAACCTACCATTTGGCCCGACCCAAGGCCGCAACCAAACCATTTGGCCCGACCCAAGGCCGCAACCAAACCATTTGGCCCGACCCAAGGCCGCAACCAAACCATTTGGCCCGACCCAAGGCCACAACCAACCCATTTGGCCCGACCCAAGGCCGCACCTAACCATTTGGCCCGACTTAAGGCCGCACCAATTAACCATACCATACCCATAATCACCGTTTTAATTTATCCATCCATCATGTAGCTTTTTGTTCAATCGAGCTCACCTGTTCGTGTTTTAGCATGATTAGGGTCCTTGACTTGATCTGTTGACCAACTTTGCCTAGACCTAGACCGTGACGTTTATCTCAACCAAACCAACCATTTGGTACTGCCGAACATGCCTAAACGTTCTTGTACCTTACCTGTTATATACCCTGGAGCTACTTCCTATGCCTTGGATACCAGGATTATATCACCCTTGTTTGGATAAACTATCGACCTTTGCCTATACATCGCTGGTTTGCTCGTCAAATCATGTACCCTAGTCATACTATTGCATTTCAACATGTGTATGCTTCCTTGGACCTACCCCACACCTTACCATTCTCTCAACAACATATACCCTTTATCAACCCTATCCCTGATTTCCCGTTCACCCAATCTGTGATAGATTTGAGGGGGATTACCTATACCCTTAACAGGGGAAACCACTTCATATTATTGTCCGCGCAGCTTTACAAAACAAGCTACACGACAATAAGGGGCTAATGTAGACACCAAATTCGTGTCTTACGATCCCTTGTGACCCACATCTCATCTCGCAACCTAAACTCATCACCTAAACCTTACACAATTATTTATTAATTACCTCATAATTGATAAATCCACATCGCCTTACCCGCCACCCTCACTTGCCCACCTCACCATGACTTAGCCCTAACCCTAAACTAACCTAATTAGGACCCATGACTTGGTCTAGACTCACATCCATAACTAATGCCTCCTTGCTCGCACCCAAAGCCGACCTTCTAGCCACTTGACCAAGCCCGCAACTGATCTCTCGGGAGAAAAGCAGGGAAGGTGGGCTATTTTACTAAAAATAGCCTACTTTTTCCTAACCGATGCCGGTTCCTACTCGACCGCCGTCGGTTACGTAACCGCCATCGGTTCCCTGTAAATGGGCTCCCCAAACCAAAACAACGGATCGGAATTTCATTTTGGAGATCAGTCGAAGGATTATTGAATCAAAGGAGAGTCCAAAGCGATTAGCAGAGTCCGGAACTTCACTTGACCAAGCAGAGACGAGTGAAGAAACCAGAAGAGTTGGCAGCCAAGGAGATCAACTGGCATCTTCGTCAAAAACCAGTAAGTTACATCTTACATGTCCTCCATTATAACATTTCTTATGCTTTTGGAATTACAGTCCTCCCAAATCCGTTTTCTGGATCCATTATCCAACGTACCATTGCCTCTAGCTGTCATTCTTTTGTTTCTAACCATCCCGTTTCCCAAAAACTATCCAAAAATCAGCCATTACAAACTCCACAACCAGCCCAGAAGATCCTAGAACCCACCGGTATCGGTTATCAGTAACCGCCATCGGTTATAGGTAACCGGCATCGGTTCCTTTGATCAAAAAACCAGGAAAAACAGCCTTTCCCCTACCCAGTTCAGCCAAGCAATTTAATTGATATTTTACAGTATTTTGTGTTAACTCATATCGGCAGGGGAACTGACCACCTTCGAAAGGAAGTTTCATATTTCCTGGGCCCAAGGCAGTTCCCTCATTTACTATCTAATCAAAATCTTGTGGTCTTGTGTTCTTATTTGCAGGTAGTCCTTCCAAGACAAAAAGGAGTTCTTCGCAGTCAGCCTGATCTTTCTCTACGGTACGCGCACATCATCTCGACATTCTACAGGTATTCCTCCTAACCCTAACCTTATCTGTTTCTATAAGGAACGAAGCATTTCCGAGTGAAACACTTGCATTGCATTTTTATGGTTTGTGTTTATTGGCAAGACAGGTGTTCTTCATTCCTCGGTGCATCACCTTTGTAGTTTAGGTTTTATTTTATGCATCTTCTTACCCTATCTCCTTAGCAAGTTAGTTTAGGTTTTGAGTAAACCCTCTGTATTTTTACGTGTGCATTTGAACAGAGGAATAGGAACCGGCCTTCATCCGGAGAGCTTTTCCATTTTCACAAGGTCCCACACTTGGGAGAAGCTCCATGTTATGCAATCACACTAAGAGTCTCAACCCATCGATTTGCAGACATTCAGGGGTGCTGTGATTCGCCATCAATAGCTATATTCTGGGGATTCCTGATGTTTGATAAAAGGATTTGTTCCTATGTATATATTAATCTTTGAAAAATAATTTTGAGGCACCCGTAGGGAAGATTTGAGTGATAGGTTCATCATACTCATATTCATCTTCTCACATTTTTGGTAGGAAAACTCAAATTCTAGCAGCATTGTATGCATTTTGAGTCATTGTTGTTAAATATAATTCTATAATTATGTGACACCATTTTGGTTTTGTAGGTAATATATAAACTTATTGTTTATATACAGAGTAACTACACATAAATTATGACCCTTACTTTTAGGGTGTTTATTTGTGACTACTCTATGTAGTTATAATTAGTGTGTACATTATTTGCACTAAAAACCCAGTGTGCAGGTATTGTCTGGTGGTCATTTGTTGTAGTTAAGTAGTTCACCGATATGGGTAAGCATAAAAAAAAAATTCTATAATTTTATAGTTTAGTATGGATAGAACTGGTAGGTTCACATGGATTTAGTTTTTGAATATAGTTATTTTTGGGAATTGATAGTCTAATGTTTTTTGGATAGTGAATATTTGAAGAGTTGTTACAGTTTCAAACAGATAGTAGACACCAGCCTAATTAGGGGCAGTTTAGATGTTAGTTATACTGAGATATTTTTATGGAATTATATTTTTTGTAATTGTTTGTATTACAAGTTGACAGTTGAACACTAGCTTTCCGTAATAGAATGGGTGTTATTATTTGGTCAGTTGTTTTTTATGGCATTACACTGGGATTTGACAGTTCACAGTTGTGTGAAAATTTGATAGGGTTACAGCGTATTAGTAGGACACTAGCTTAATTGGTTGTTATTATCTGATCAGTTTATGTGACTAGCTAATCAAATATTTTCATTTAATTAACTGATAATGATTTTTAGGGTTCTTGTATGTGTTTATGTAATTTTATGAAGAGTTAGCATGTTTTGTGGGTTGATAAATAAATTTTTGTGGACAAAAATCCTTCTCAGTTAAGAGGAGCAATTCGGAGGATTTTCAGTAGTTGGAAATTTTCCTAAAACTTCCTAAAATGTCAACACATTTTATATCATTCGGAAACCTTTCCAATGGTATGCATAACTCCACAGATAGATTTCGGACGTAGAAGATATCGCTTGTCAAAGGTTTATTATGAAAATATATTACATATATATATATATACAGATACATATATATATATAATATATATATATACATACATATACATATATATATATATATAGATATACATATATATATATAGTACATATACAATATAGTATATATAGATTACATATATATATATATATATATACGTATATATATAGATATATACATATATATATATATATACAATATATATACCATATATATATATACATAGATATATGTATATATATATATATATATGTATATATATATATATATACGTATATATATATATGTATATATATATATATTATATATATATATTATATATATGTAGTGCTCACATGATTATTGTGAGATTTATATTGTAATGTATTGGTTGATTATGTTTACATACTAGTAAATATAATATTGTGGTGTAAATTAGTTTTAATAATAACTTATATAGGTATTTTAGCATACTTTGGTTGTTAAACCAAACTCATGTGAATAGTTTTTTGTGAGGAGTTTTGTTATACCCATAGAACTTTAAACAGGCTAGTTGGTTGTCCAACTTCCTAATTTGTAGGAGGTTTCTTTGTTATTCATATGGCTATATAATATCCATCTCAATTGTAGCAGAATAATACAATTCATGGTTTTTTAATTTTGTTGTAATCTATCCAAATTTTAGATTTAGTATCAAAGTGAAATGTTTTTATTTTCAAGCGGAAATTCAATTTTCTTGATTTCCCTATAAATGAGAATATAAGATTATGCATGAGTAGTTAGTTTAAAATATTATTTATTCTCCTTGTCTAGATTTATATAGATTTATTAGAAATTGTATTACAGTCTTCCTTATTTGGGTAATCAAGATCCGTGTGGATCTCTTTTGGCTAGCACATGAACATTGAGAGAGTCACCTTGTCTGTGGAAAGTTTCTATTCTATTGAATTGATGTTATGATTCTCTCACAACTTGGAGATGTTTAATCACACATCTTACCAATTTGTGCGTGACCAAATCTGCACCTTGCCTCTTGGTTCATAATATGAACACAACAGTGTAATTGAAAAATGCATGCACTAGATGGTGCATCCATGTGTTTTTATGACTCACAAGTCCACTCAAATCTCATTTATTCTCCTTGAAAAAAAATTTGCACCATTTGGATCAACACAAATCTAAATATTAATCAGTCTAATCCTCTACACATAGCTCAATGTCTGACTATATTTTCTATAATTATGTGCATCTATTCATTTGGAGATTAATCTACATGTGTTTTTTTTTTGGATCGTTCCTATACATGTCTTAGTTAATCAAGAGGTTCAACCAGTTATGCTAGAGGCTACATTGAAATCTTGTCTCCAGATTCTTCCATCTCATCAAAAAGTTAGAAAATTCAACATATGTTTCATCGCTTGTTAATCCAATTGTCTCACTCAGTGCATCTCAAAGTGGCATGTGGTTTTTGAAAAGTGGAAATGCCCAGCCAAGGATTCAATGGTCCATTAAACATTTATACATTTGAATAGGAGTGATGGTTCTAGGACCCTCCAAACTTCATTGGAACTAGAATCCATATTTGAGTATTTCAACATATTGAGATATCTTAATGGTTTATCTGCTAGTAATTTTCACTCACCGTGTCAATTAAGTATTTGTTTGAGTCTTCTTTTATAGTCGGTTTTAGTATAAATATAATGTTCTGATAGTTTGGTCAAATCTAATCCTTAATTGGATTCTCTTAAGTCTTTTATGATTCATTACAATAATAGGTGTATCGAGAAAAGTATAAAAAGTTTTAGTTAATGGATTAAATCCTTAATTTTAAAGTTTTAGATGTTTCTTAAAATATGTCTGTAAAATCTTTATGTAGTTTTGAGTTTGATTTTTTTAATAAAATTAAGTCCAAGATGTCATCTTAATTTGTTAATAAATGTAGTATCATTGTCTTCACTAGTGTTATTTAAAAGAGTCAAAATTTGGGAGTGTGTTATTGAGTCTTTGTCACCCACACTTTTTCAATGTATCAAATCCTCATTAATATTTTTTAGTCAAGTTGTCAAAAAAATTAGTTAAAAAAAATTCAAATTTGTGAGTTATCTTCAAAATCCGTGTCATTGTAAAATTTGTACAAAATAAATAAATAAATAAATCCTTACAGACACATTTTTGATGTTACCCAACATCTGAAAAATAATGTGTTTCACATTGTGGGGGGAGACAAAATAAACCCAATGTGGAAATTATATAGTGATATAATCATATTTTTTTAGTAAGCAATATCATTCACTGGAGGAAGGAGGTACATGAGGATGGAGGAAAATCAGCATCCTCTCACTAGCCACAAGCAACAAGGCCACAAAATGAGGTTGTGGAATTTTGTTTTAGTGTGCATTCTTTCAGTTGTAGTGTTCCTACTGTAATAAACTTAGCATATTCGTATGTACTTTCTTGATGTGAAAATATAGTGGAAAGATGAAAGCACAAGGAAAAATTAGCGTCGTGCTACTTGAAGAGGATGAACAAGGGTTCATACCTAGAACACAGATTCATTTTTGGTGGACAGGGGTCCGTATTTGATGAGCACAGATTCTTACCGGATGAAAAGGGGCTCATACTGAGGTTTTTGGTCAGCCTTTACAAAACCATCAGTGAGCCAAGATCATGAGCATGCACAATCAGAAAGATGCAGAAGAAGTGCGATTGTTTTTCTCACATGTTTGCACTAAGGGGGAGAATGTTAGGAATATATATATATATATATATATAGTGTCACATTATTATTGTGAGAGTTATATTGTAATGTATTGGTTGATGTAATGTATTGTGAGAGTTATATTATTGTGAAATCTTCACCCCTTCAATTTTTGCAATGAAACCTAAAAAATGTTTTCCCCTTCAAACCCTAAACTTTTCCTATGTAAACCCTTCTTTTGGCGGCCAGGGAGTTGTTAGTAATGTGGTGCATGGAGGATATTTTTAGTAATCATGAGGGGAAATTTTTTCTTCAATCGATCTTGCCTTTAATCAGGGAAAAAAAATTTCTACGAACCTTAAAAAAAATCATCAGAATTCCTGTGGCCTCAGTGGTGGAAAAAATAGAGGTGTGGGAAGCCCTTCAGATGGCAAGGGCATGTGTGGCTCTATGTCTCCTACATGTAGCATCCAGGGAGTAGATGAGTCAAAAAATACCCATATTTTTCCTGCTAGCGGTGGCAAAGAGGAATCTAAATCCGCCCAACATAAAACCAACCCTTTATTGGGCCCCTAAAGTAACTAAGTACCTACAACACAAATCCTTATGACATGTAGAAGTAGGGCATGAAGGCATGTGTAGAATTAATTCTTGGAAAGATGTGAAGGCTCACACCTGGGCATGATGGATTCGAGACTTAGTGATTTTTAGACAACATGAAAAAACATGTAGGGAGAAAATAGAAAAGAAACCATATACAGATGTGGATAAGCCACAGAGACTTGCAGCTCAAGGAAAGGATATTCTAGGGCATCAATACGATTATCATTAATGGATAAAGTTTGAAGTTGTTAGGTATTAGCTGGCGCATGCATGCTAAAGGAATTCAATTAAGGGAAACACATAGCGACATCTAGTAGATTCCTGGGTAGTGGTAGAGAAATCATACACTGATTCATTCATGATTTTGTAGGTAATAATGAGGAGTGCTTAAGAGGGAAGGATGATGATTATTCTAAAGGAATGGATGGTTTTCATAGAGGAAAAAGATAGATAAGTAAGGATGGATGTAGAAGTAAGAAAGGATAGGGAGTGAGAGATATAGAGATACTATGTAATGTTTAATGGTGAGCTCTGTGCTGAAAAGAAATCTCTATTAGTGTGACCATTTCCATAAATGGGACTCTTTTAATGTAATCTTGGCTAATATATTTTGGTTAATAAATATAATGAATTTATTCTGAAACACTCATGTGATGGATCTTGATTTATGCATTTTCTTTATATTCATATGTGTGTTACAGGTTTCCTTGATGTTATTTCATGGTTGATTCTAATTTCATCAATTTGATCATGTTGTTCTATGCTCATCTGCATTAGGCTAGGAGTGAATGCTTACATCTTAAATTCCATGAATGGATGCACTTATTTTTTGGTTATATTACATCCTCATGTTAAGAAGGAATGTTATCATAAACCTCACATAAAGGAGGGGCTCAGTTCCTGTGTGCGCCTCGGGTGAGCTTCCATGATGAATTAGATGATATGCTAGTTCATTTGGGAATGGTTATTGAAGAAAGCAGTGATTAGAGACTACATTTTAGTTATGTTGATGGGACCTTTTTTTGAATTTGTTGTGATAATGGTGTGTGATGACAAAGTGCTTGACCTTGAAAAATGTCGAAGCATGGCTTAAAATAATGGAGGATGAGTTTTCTCAAATATTTAGTACTGGACCTGAGTTTTATGCAAGTAAATGGGTAGAAAAACATTTGTATCATGATTTGTATGAGACCTTCTGTTGTTTCTAGTGGATTTGTATGAATGGATTTCAACATATGCATCTAGAGTAAGCTGGTACTATAGACCTCGTGTATGAACCCAAGATGAGTATTAGAGAATGCATGATGTTCATATGACTTAGATGTGTGTTGTTGATCACTGGTGGAGTAGAGTGTTGATAGGTTATACCCTGGAGTACATGATTTTTATGTATTCCTATTTAGAAATTGTTGAGTTTGAGTTCTTGAGGGAGCTAAGAGGGTTGTTCATGTGTGATATCCCAAAAGTTATAAATATTTGTATCATTACACTGATTTTAGAATCATTTTCTATGGTTAGCAAATATTCTTTTGAGCGTTGGGTGAGGAAGCTAGAGTGGAGGAAGATGGTGGACCTTGTAGCTGAAAAGGAGAGGGAAGAGAGATGACTTAAGTATAATGATGCTTCAAGAGAAGGAGTTGACAAAACAATGAGAAGTTGTGGGATTGATGGATTTATAGAGGTAGACATTGTGAGAAGGATTTGAGGTTCAGGCAGAGGACATGAAACCTAAGCAGTCTATTATACCCCATCTTAGAAAGTGTGGAAGAGAAACCCCCTCATCTTCTGGAGAGATCTCATCATATGAAGAAAGGAGAAGAGTCATTGGCAAACATCTAAATCCACCTAGTTACCAACCTCTAGTGCTTAGTTTTCCAAATCTAGAGATAAGTATTACTAACCTAGTTGGTATTGTTGGAAGTAACCGATCATCACCGAGAGGTATAAATTATCATTTGACACATATATGGCTGTACAATCATTTGCTATGTTTGGAGGTATTTTTTTGGAATGACATTTGGGAAAAGTACAGGTACACAAAGTTTGGGTATCGTGTCTGGAAGTGGCACAGGACACACATCTAGTAGCATCCAATATTATAAATTGTCGGTACATAGTTTACCACGATAGTGGGGACATAAGGCATGACCACTTTAGGGCCCTTGCTAGCTACGTGAGGTGGATTTGGTGGCTCAAGTGGAGTAGGAGCTAGCAGACCTAGTGGTTTTGGTGGATCTAGAGGATTTAGTGGGTCAAGAAAAATAGGTGCTAGCGAATCTAGTGCATCTGATGGTGGAGGAAACACCGGAGGGAATCAAGATTCTGGATCTAGCGAGAAAGAACCTCAACCACCTCAACAAGTATTTTTTGAAATGTATTTGCATCAACAAATTATAAAGGTGTTGAGGATGTTTTAGAACATATAAAAAAATGTGAGTTGTTATGGCACGCGAAGGGGATCACTACCCTAAAACGGAAGGAAAGGTAGTTTGTAAAAGATTTGCAAGGGAATGCACATAGTTAGTACTAGAAGTATGACCCTCACCAGACAATAGTTTATTATACCACGTTGTGTAATTCCATCTTAGCTTAATTCCATATTCATGAGTTTGAACAGAAGAGTATTATCACACTGAAGGAGATTCAACAAGGTATGGAAGAGAGTGTACGGGAGTATGATGCATGTTTTAAAACTCTCTTATCAAAATGTTCTTATGATATTCATCCTTCTTAGCATGTTCAATGGTTTGTTGAAGGATTAATACTCCCTTCAGGAGAGGAATTTTGCATAATACTTTCATTGACCCGTGTGAGGCCTTGGAGGTTTCCCTGTGCGATGAGGTTGTGGGAAGCATGGATACAAGTGTTAGTCCTTTTCTCAAAGCTCATATTGTTGTCATGGTAAAGTAGTTAGATAAGATATCTATGAACTTGGCACATGAGACTCGTAATGGCTTATGGTGCATAAATTGTGAGTTAGAGGGGCATACAAAGGAAAGTTTTCCTCAGAGATCAATATGTGTCATGATGGTAGAATTTGAGATTTTCCATAGAGATCATGATGAAATAAGGTGTCCACTACTGCAATGCATGATCTGTAAGAATGTTTCCTTCTGTTGTAATATTTTCACCTCTAGTACTCATAACACCAAGGATTATAGATTGATTGATCAAATACATGATGCCATTGATATTAGTCTCTGGCAGACCAGTGTTGCAAAAAATTCCAGGGACAATGATCGTCACTATGAAGAGCGCGCATATGGAGGAGCTCATGGGAGAGGCTTTTGTAAAGGATTTAGAGGTCATAGCAATCACGAAGGTGAAATAAGTGAATTTCCTCAAAGGACCTATTATAACTATGGGTCCACAGAACATTACAACTGCGAATGTTCTAACCTACTACAATTCTCTTGGTGTGGAAAGAAGCACAAGTATGAGGAGTGTCAAGATTTATTTGATCACATGATCTAACAACAATGGAAGGATAAAGTATCTGAAATGCTAAGCGTGAAGAATTTTGACTCACAATAGATGCCAAGGGTGGCACATGAGTCAGAGCTAGAACCTATACTAGCTACAACGCGAGCTAAGGCTACATGCGCTAGGTAAATACCAAAGCAGAGATCACTGGTCACAAGAGAAGAAGTGGTATACAGGAAGTATCCAGATCTTTCTCATCAAAAAGAGTATTTTCAGGAGACCATGGATGTGATTTGAAGCCTAAAAGTAGAGATCTAGTGTCTAAAGTAGAATTCATGGTAGTTAAAGAAAAGGAAATGCGTTGAGGCTCCATAGAAGGATCTAGATAAATTCAAGGAAGTATGCAAAATTATGAGGCAAGATAATATTATCCCTTTGCTAGGGGAATGGTTGTGGGAGAAATTACCATACATCGGATGAGAGCATGAGTGAAAGGTGTTATAGGATAACCTTCCCCCTCACACCATTGATTATGATAAGGAGATTACCTTGAATGCAGTAGTCAATGAATGGCTCCTAAGCAATATTTTGATAGACACGGGTGTGGAGGTTAATGTTCTCACCCTAGACACATGTCATCAAATGGGAAGGCCCCCATTACAGCCATCCTCAAATGTGGTATATATGGATAAAAACATAAAGGTGATGCCCATTTGTATCTTAAAAGACATTGTTATCACTATCCAGGAGGCAAAAAATCACTAGAGACTTCAAAGTCTTGGCACTAGCTGAGGAAGAAAATTTTCCAGCATTACTTGGGTGCCTTTGGTGTTATAAGAATAATGTAGACCTAATTTTTAATAAGGGATACATAAGTTTTGAGAACAAGGAATAATGGTTTATCATCCCTTTGGTGAATGAGAATTCAGCACCCTATACTGAGCCCTTGGGAGAATAATCCCTTGACATAATCTATGTAAGTGTTATAAGGGACCCTGAGGTGATACACCCTATGGAAGGAGTTATTTAGTGGGAAGACACACAATCTGTGAGTGATACCACTAGTGTAGAAGGTGACAATTGGGTGCATAGGACATATGAGTTAATTGGGTGAGAATTGTGAGGATCTATTACAAGGTTGATGAAGGTTTACCCACTTAGGCATTTGAGAGGAAAGTAGTTGTCAAGCTACACTAGGGAAGGAAACCCTAATGTCTTCCTGCATGCCATGGAATCCCAATGGAAATGCGAGATCAAAAGGTAAAGCATTATTATCTACAAATTACATGGGACTGCAACATGATGGTGGGAGACACACCAAGAAAATATTCTAGAATGGCATGAGGTGAGGAAGGCAAGTAAGTGTAGCAAGTTGGTGGACAAAAAAGTGGACATAAAAACATGAAATTCACATACCACGATTGTGGTTTTAAAACCACAATCGCACTTTTTAAACCATGATCATGGGACTATTTTTTATAGGTTTGGGAATTTTTGAACCTAAAACCACGATCACATTTTAAAAACTACAATCGTGGTCCTCTGAGACAAAAATAAACAAACCCACGACCCCTCATTTTCCCTATTTTTCCCTTGCAAACCACAATTTATCCTCGACTGTTAGAACTCAAGATTTTAAAACCCCCTACAAATTGCTCTTCAAACTTCTAGATCGTAAAATTTTCAATGATGCCACTAAGATGAAGAGGTAATCCCTCGATTTTGAACAAATTTCTTGCATTTTAGGTTTTTTTTGTGATTTTCATGGGTTTTTTCAATTTTTCGTTGATGTAAACATTTTTTGTTTTATCAGTTGTTTGGAAAGCACATAATATTTCAAACCATCCAAATATTCCTCAAAACCCTCTAAACATTCCTCAAAACCATCCTCCAAATGTAGATCTACCTATTGTGACTCCTTCTGTCCCCATGGAACTAGCAGGAACACAAGCTGATATCGTTGGAAGAATCTGACAAAATAAAATTTCCATTAAGAACCTTATTCATAAAATAAGACAAAATCATGCCATAAATCTATCTTGCATGAATTTAGATAATACATTACAAACATTAATTGGAGAAGTTGACTCCATAAACAAAAAAATAAATAGGTGGAATACCTTTAGAGGTGATTATAGGCAGTGGTATGCAGATAAATGATCCCATGCGGTCGTAAAAGACAATTTTTTTACAAAAGACCACATTTGTGCATTATTTACTTACCCAAGAACCAATGCCCTCTTACAACTACATGCAAACAGTTCCCAATCCATTTGTGCTATGGTGACTGAATCAAGAAAAAAAAATGGGACTGATGGTGGATGGTTTTTTACTATCCACCATGCAACAACAATGAGGTTCATCTCTATTTATTGAAGAAATTATATTGCAAGTTCATGGTTAATGAGGTCCCAAATTATTTTGAATTTTACGATTTTTTATGGGTGAGGAGGTGGCTCTACATAGAGTAGACTTGGTGCACACATTGGTCAACTAAGGATCCCCCATACCCCAAAACCCACATTTACTTCAAGTAACCCTCCTACATTGAAGGAGGTTGTGGAGATTGACACACTATATGCATTAAGGGAGCTCATTGATACTCTAACCCAACCTAGTGACCAGATTACATCTGGTGATGTTGGTGGAGGTTCCAGTTCTAGCGCACCACGCCAGTGTGGATCATGTGGTTCCGTATGCACTACAAGTGAGACATCATTTGTTGGATCACATGATTTCTTTTCTCTAAGTGAGATGATGACAAATGTTTTTCGAACTGGTGCAAATCATCTTGGTCTTTTACAGGTATATGTCAAATAAAAATTATATATATATATATATATATATATACATAATATTTTAATTCATTTGATATTTTAATATATATGTATTTGATTATGTCATGTAGATACATGTAAAAACGAATATATTTTTTATTTTAAACAACAAGAGTAGGTGAAGGACACATCCGGCATAGACATGCTAGCTACTGTAGTTGGGCATGTTACAGATGTAAGTTTCAAGTTACTTACATTTCAAATTATATTTGATTGCAATTTTATTATTAAATACACATTTGTAATGTTTGTGTATAATTTTTCACATGTACATGTAAATATTAATATGTTTGTATTTTATATGCAGGAGCCCTGGAAGATCGTCATCTACTCTGGGCATTGAGGCTACTCTGGCACACCTCATGTGACTTTTACGTAGGTTATTTTTTATAATTGTGGAACTCTGGTTGAGTATCTACTCTTGCGGGAATTTTTGAGACTCGAGTAACATTAAAGCTTCCCTATGATCATCAAACCTAGATTCCTACTCTTCCAGGAGGTCATATGCCAATAAGAAGTGTTATTAAGAGGCTTGGTTTCTATTAGAAAATTAATACATTGGTATGTTATGTGTCGATTATGCTTTGGGTCTGTTATGTGGAAACTTGATATAGATTAATATTGATTTGTACATGTTTTTTGTATATCTTATGACTTCTAGATAGACTCCTCCCTATATGCAAAATATGGAGATTATTGTAGATGTTGTCATAGCATCTGCAGATCCACTAAATCAGGTATAATTTTTCAAATTTGTTAAATTTTGGAGGAATTTTTTCTGATTAATTATCTATAATATCAAATTTTTTACATTAAATATTTAATTTTAACTATTTATTTTGTATGTATCTTACCCCTTGTGATTCTACCATAGACCCTACAATGCATTGATGACAAATTGATAGGGATCATGCTATTGTAGTAAGATTTCACATGCATTATAAATTATTAGTTTCTAAATTTTGAATGTATTTTAAAAATTTGGGTGTGTAAAAAACTTTTTGATTATGAATGTGTAGGCTAGGTTACAGGCCTACTTAGAGATGCATAGGACCACATAGATGAAATCCATAGTGGTGTATCCCTCCACTACATCCATAGGTCATGTGCATGCTTCTTCTAGCAAGGTGAAGAGAGGGAAGATGTTTCATGATTAGATTTATAGGACCTGGATGTATAGATATAAATGACATTTGGTCCTAGTTCATGATTCTTCATATAGTCCATGTATATAGCCTTATGTGACCGCATGTGGTCCTATATGTATGACACACTTAGTTTGATAGATTATGAATTTATATTTTTAGAGACACGTGGCACACTTAGTTTGATACAATATATCCATGTTGGTTTTCATAACGATATTACTTCTATGTTTAATTTGATTTCATTGCGCATGATATACTTCTACATGTATGTTTTCATAACCACATTAGTTTTATGTTTGATTTGATTTGATGGCCTCGATTTTGTGACCATTATCTATATGATATATATGATATATGATGTTATGTTATATAATGGTTTTGATGGTTCCTGGGTCCAAGATCATATTTTGTCAAGAGATTCAAGTGTAGACTTATATCAATTTTCTTATTTTAAGCATGTGGTTAACACACTCCAAAGTTGGACAAAATATACATAATTAAAAATGGTCTTGAGGGATTTAAATTACAAGTAATTTTATATGTTTTTAGTGTACTTACAATTTATTTGTTAAGTATTAGTCCAAATTAAGTATTATTGATGTGTGTAACAATAACGTCCTAATTTGAATTCACTTGTTTAAAAAAATACAGGAACATTGTACATTTTAGTTGGCACAAGATATGAAAAAAATATTCTTAACACTCTATTGTGTATTAACATGCTTTAAAAAGAGATCAAACAATCATTAGAGTATTTACATGGTAATGTGTTTACCTTATTACAATCTCATTGATGTGATTTGAGTAGTGAGAAGTCATGACCCAGGACGTCGTGGGAGAAAACTGTCACTGCCAATGTGCATGATTGGGGGGTATATGTCTTTGAGTTCTATGGTGGGATCTAGGGAGGCCATATTTGGAGTCAGACCACCCGATCTGGAGCCAAGAACCCCTTACCTATTAATCCCAATTCAAGTTTTCAGCGGAAACTTACGACACTCACAACTTGGCACTCGGTCATCTAAACCAAGAACCATCTAAGAAAAAACTTGAGTGAAGGATTTCTCTATTCGTACCCAAGAATTCAGGGTCGTGATATTCCTTGAGCCTTTATGGCATAATTGTTTACAATTTTCCTTTTCTAAGCAGTCCTAGGAAATGAACGGAGGTGAGTAGTGAGAATTAATGTTTCGGGACATCATGGCATTGTTGTCCACTCAAAATTCCCCTGCTCTTAAGAAAGTGAAAATTTAAAATTTTGAGTTTAAGTGTTTTCTCTGTTGTACTGATAATGTGAAATGCCAAAGAAATTGAGAAATCTACGTTTTTGGGTCATTTTGCGTGTTTTTCGGGCCTGTCAGACATTTTTGTCCCACGTGTCCCAAGTTCAATTGGGCCCTCTGTTCCCTGATCATCTGGTTCACTTGAAGTCTATTCTTTTTGGGCCCGTCGAAACTTTTTCCCAAATGTCCCAAGTTCACTCGGACCAATTGTTCCATTTTCGTCCGATTCGGCTGAGCTGCTTACTTTGCGTACTTTTGTCCCACGTGTCCCAAGTTCAATTGGGCCCTTTGTCCCCCGATCAGCCGGTTCACCCGAAGTTTGTTATTTTCAGGCCTGTCAGAACTTTTTGTCCCAAATGTCTCAACTTCACCCAGACCAATTGTTCCATTTTCGTCTGATTCGGCCGAGCCAAGTACTTCGCGTACTTTTGTCCCACATGTCCCAAGTTCAATTGGGCCCTCTATTCCCCGATCGACCAATTCACCCAAAGTTTGTTCTTTTCGGGCCCTTCGGAACTTTTTGAACCAAATGTCCCAAGTTTTCCTGGACCAATTGTTCCATTTTCATCTGATTCGGCCGAGCCGCGTACTTCACGTACTTTTGTCCCACGTGTTCCAAGAGCATTTTTACGTCTTTTCCCCGCTTCGCCTGAATCGGCCAAGCCGCGTACTTCACGCTTTCACGTCCCACATGTCCCAAATGAACCAAGTGTCATTCGTGTTATTTTTACCGCTCTACCTGAATAACTTGCTTATTCAATTTGGTAGGTATGTATTAAATACGCATTCATTACCTTTCTCTCTCCTAAACGGCTATATAACGAGCGAACCCCCTATGCGTTTTGCACACTGATTTCCTACTATCTTTTTCTTGAACCTTTGCAATCTAAATTCCTATGCACGTATCCATTTTCCTCTGTAATTCCTTCCCAAGTCTAGCTTGCAGCTTCGCCCTCTGAATTACTACCAACATGAAGATCAAATTTCAGGGGCAAGAACAAATCTCACCACTAGAGTCTGCAGTTCCCGATATCCGGGACAGTGAAGTTTTCCATCTTTACTTTAGTGATTTTCGGTCGAGGATGACAGAAACAAACCCTACGCTAATGGCATAGATGATTCATGACAGCGGTTTGGCTTTCACTGGTGGTTTCCCAATCTCTGTGCAATGTGCAGATATAGTGCTTTCATGTGGAGCTCATTTCAACCCTGATTCGAGCGAATTGACCAATATACATGTGGCAGAGACATAGCCGAAGCATTGAAGAGATTCAGGCAGTGGATTTTGAAGTCAGTGGGTCCCTCCCAGTCATAAGCACCTGTCTTCTTCTCCTTATTCCTCTCTTCTCTTCCGATTCTTTTTCTTGGATTTATTGTAATAAGTTGAGGTATTGCGATTGGAAATACTTAACTAATCTTTAGTTAAAAGAAGTAGTTACCGAGAGTAACTGAATTGTAAACTATATAATGGCCTTTCCTCACCATTTTGAAGGAGGAAGAACTTGGCTTGATTTTTGAAAGTGTAAATAAATCATAAAGAAATCAATACAGAAGGGCTTTTCATTCTTCGTCTATCTGATCTCTTTTATCCCTAAGCTTTTCATTTAATATTGTTAAGGTCATTTGTCTATATTATATTAAGAACTTTGTATTCTTGCAGATGTTATTGATAGAACTTTGTGTCTTTCAAATTTCATCTTATTAGTATGATACAAATGACCTTGTTTCAATTCACTGTACCTTCGCATGCATAAAGAATTACTCTGTCATCTATAATTCTAAATGGTGCCTTTCTGCTCGTTCTCATTTTCTCATTCCTCAGTCCTTTTGTAATTGATGATCCCTATAGAAAACACTTTCGTAAATATCCAAGTTCCACAAGAAAATCATGTTTTTTATATGTGTAAATAGGTTCGTTTCTGAATAAGGGAACCTCTCCCATTAAAGAGGAGGGACTTCTTGTCCCCTGACTGTTTCTCTTCGTGAATTCCTATTTGATGACCAACAGTTTTTGGTGACTCCGCTGGGGAAATCATATTCCAGTTTTGTAATTTTTGATCATCCTTTGATCTGGTGACTCCGCGTTTTACTCGAGGTAGAAGGGCCCTTGGTATTGAAGATTCTCAATTTCAGCTTTTGGAGCAGCAGGGTTTTCCTTTCCCTTCAACAAGAAATAGAAAGACTCGTTCAACAAGTACTCCACCTGTCCAAGATAGAATCCCTATGGGTGGTATTCCTTTAGAGTCAATCAATCCTAGTCTTCGATCTTTGATTCTTACTGGTGTTGCAGTTCCTCTTCAAGCCATTTTTCCAAGAATGGAGGTACCACTACCCTGGGGTCATCATGTCGGGCCCCTTGCCCTTCCTCATCCTTTGCATGAGTTACCTAGAGGTAACCAGAAGAACTTCCCTAAATTCAAAGGCAATGGTAAAGTGCATCCTGATGAACACATCGCAGCCTTCATAGTTACATGCGGAGTTCTGAGAGTTGAACATGAAGATGTCTCCGTAAGACTTTTTCATTGAGACTTTACAAGATAATGTTGCTGATTGGTTCTATCACCTTCTAGCCGGTGCTATCACCAGCTGGAATACAATGAGAACTAGGTTTGAAAACTAGTTCAAGCCAGCAGAAGACGTGCATGCCTTGCTAGCCCAAATCTCTCAAATAAAGAAGGATTCATCAGTGCCTATGAGAGAATTTGTGGCCCGATTCAACAGGTTGATTAACAAAATTCCACCAAATACTCGACCTATAGATCGAATTCAAAAATGTTTTTTCCTAAATGCTCAATCACCTGAAGTTAGCTATGCACTAAGAAGGGCTAATCTCGCAACATTGGCTGAAGATCAAACTCTTGTTGTTAGTGTCGAAGATGATTTAATCATGTCAGGGAAATTGAGGAGAGACCCTTCTAAATCTAAATCTGCTTCTTCCTCCTCTTCCACCCCTGGACCTAATATTGATCCATTGGTAAAAAAACTTGCAAATGCTCTCATCACCATTAAGAAAAAATTAGCTCAGCATGCTCCCTATGCAAATGTTCCAAGGAGGAATTTCCAACCCAAAAATCATTTGCCTGCTTCTCAAACAAGGCTAGCGCTTGAAGGACCTCCTATTAAAGTTCCCGTCAATACAACCTATGAAGTTGAGGAACCTGAAGATGAACAGGTTAATGAAGATTGCGAGGAATTTGTTGAAGAGGTTGATGATGAAGCAGATGAACTTAAGGGATCTCGAGTTGATTTCTTCACCACTGAGGGCATTGATAATGAGGATGATTATGACGAAGTAGTAGCAGACATGAATAGAAAATCATACGCTATCATGACTCAAGAGCAGACAAATCAGAGGGATAAAGTGATGCAGCCCACCAAGAAATCTAAGGAGCAGCCGACAACTATCCCCGTAATTGTAAAAAGAGGATCTCCTATTCCCATTTCATCTGCACCAAAGGTGAGTCCTGTCAATTCTGCTACTAAAGTTATTTCCATTTCTCCTAAAATTGATAAACCTAATATTTCAAATGATGATAGCCCGTCCACTTCTGGGTCTTTTGATATTATTGATCACCTAAAAAAGACTAAGGTTCAAATCTCAGAAGCTGAGTATTATCAAACCCATCCCAAGGCTTTTGCTAAAATGATTCACTTTGTCAATTCCCATTCTAAAACTACTTCTAAAGGTCGTTTACCCACTCCTCCTTCTACACCACAACCTAATCTGGTAGCTGCTGTCACCTCACCCAATGATAAAATCAAACCATTCTATGTGACACTTCTTATAGCTTGCCATAGGCTTAGCAATTGCGTCATAGACTCAGGAGCATCAGATAATGTGATGCCTACTAAAGTAGCTCATGCCTTAGGCTTGACTCTCACACGCACTTATGGATCTTGTTACTCTATGGAGAGTAAGGAAGTGCCCTTAGTCGGAAGGATTAAAGATGCACAAGTGGCTTTTGCTGCTTTGCCTGGGAAGAAAGTTTTGGCTACCATCTTAGTAGAAGATATTCCTCCTTCATACGGGATGTTGCTAAGCAGAAACTTCTGTAAGGATGTGGGTGGAGAAATTCAAATGGATTGGTCACATGCCCTCATACCTGTTAATGGACAAATGAAGAAGTTGTTGCCTGAGAAGCAATCTGAGTATATTGTACAAAAAACAGATGATCCCAAAGCACAAATACTCTATGAGGATATGGGGCATGGCAACTACATGATTATGTCTCCTGAAGAAATCCAACTCCCCAAAGTATCACCTAAAGATTCTAATGGTGTTTGGATTTTAGAGTTTGATGGAAGTTGTTCCTCAGCTGGTTCTAGAGTTGGTGTCATACTAATGTCACCTGAAGGAAGCCTTCATCCTTTCTCATTCAAGTTGCAATTTGAAAATACCAATAATATAGCAGAGTATGAGGCTCTAATTCTTCGACTACATGTGGTAAAAGAACAAGGTGTGAAGAATCTTCTAGCTCGTGGGGATGCGGAATTGATTGTAAAGCAAGTTAGAAACCCCTTCCAGTTGAAAAATGGAAGGTTGAAACATTACAGGAATCATGTGTGGGATTCCATTGAATTTCTTGATGCTTTCTCTATTGAAGCAATACCTAGGGAGAAGAATACCAGGGCTGATTCATTAGCAGTCTTTGGGTCACTGCTTATACCTCATCCTGAATTTTCCCAAGATAAGTTCACCATTGAGATGATCCATCGACCTAGTGTACCTGATAATACAAATAATTGGCAAGTTTTCAATAATGATCAACATTTGCTTTCTTTCTTAGAACTCAAAGATAATTTTGAACAGCTATACTTTGAAGGAATTAATAACTTGCCTCGTGAAAGTGTGCCCTTTGACAAAGTAGCCACTCAAGGAGAAGAAATGGATCAGGATGGATGTATCAAACTCAAGGGAAACAAGATCCCTAAAGGATTGGTAAGTTTAGAGGAACTGTTTGATAAACACGACAGGTATTTAAAGTCTAAAGCTTCTACTGGACCTCAACAATCAGCTGAATATGACAAAATTAATATTGGGAGTTCTACTAACCCTAAGTTCATGAACATTGGAAAATGTTGCAAAACAGATGAGAGGAAGAAAGCAATTGATCTGTTAAAGAGGTATAAGGATGTTCTTGCCTACTCTTATGAAGATTTAAAATATTTCCAACCAAAAGAGATGCAACATTTTATTCCTCTCAAACCTAGAATTAAGCCTTTTAAAAAAAAGTAGAGGCAATATAATCCCAAAATAGCTGACACCATTTTTCAAGAAATACAGAATCTGTTGAAAGCCAAAATCATTTTTCCTATCCATCATTCAACATGGATTGCCAATATTGTACCTGTTAGAAAGAAAAATGGTGATATTTGTATCTGTGTTGACTTCAGGAATCTGAATCAGGCTTCCTTGAAAGATAATTATCCTTTACCTATGATGGATCAGGTCTTACAAGCAGTAACAGGATCTGAAATTTTGTCTATGCTTGATGGATTCTCAGGATATAATCAGGTAGAAGTTAATACTACAGATCAACACAAAACAGCTTTCACTACCCCTTGGGGTACCTTTTCTTACAAAAGAATGCCTTTTGGGCTCATTAATGTTGGTGCCACTTTTTAGAGAGCTATGGATTTGGCCTTTGGAAGTTTGAAAGGGAAGTGTATTGTTGTATACCTTGATGACTTGACTGTGTATTCTAAAATAAGGGCAGATCATTTTCAGCACCTGGAGACAATTCTGCTAAGATGTAGAGAACATGGGATCTCTTTGAATCCTAAAAAATCTGTCTTTTGCGTCATAGAGGGGAAATTATTAGGGCACATTGTCTCCAAAGATGGTATTAAAATTGACCCTGAGCGAGTTCAAGTTATTCAGCAAATTCCTCTCCCAACCAGCAAAAAGGGCGTTCACTCTTTCTTTGGTAAGATCAATTTTTTGAGAAGATTCATCCCTGATTTTACAGAACTAACTCTAAATATCTCCCAAATGATGAAAGGAAAACAAATGTTTGGTTGGTATTTTGAAGGGAAAGAAGCCTTTGAAGATATTAAAAGAGCCATTGCTAAAACTCCTGTTTTAGCATGTCCAGATTTTAGCAAAGATTTTATTATCTATTGCTACGCTACAGATAACACCTTGGCTGCGGTTTTGACTCAGGAAGATTCTAATGAGCACGAACTCCCAATTGCATTTATGAGCTATATTCTAAAATATCATGAGTTAAAATATACCATGATGGAAAAACATGCTTTTGCAGTGGTTAAAGTTGTTAAGCAGTTTCGTTTTTACATTCTTAACTCTCACTCCATGGTGTTGGTACCAAATACAACTGTTAAGTCAATTCTTACATAGCAGGAATTTGGATCCAAGAGAGGGAACTGGGTGTCTAAGGTTCAAGAATATGATATTGACATCAAACCGACCAAGCTCTTCCGTGGAAAAGGCCTTTGTGAAATCATCGCTGAAGGAGCTAGACATGAGTTACTGGAGGATAAAATTGGTCTTCCTACAATTCTGTTTCTTAGCTCAGTTGACGAATGGTATGCTGATATCACCCATTTTCTCACCTATGGAGAATGCCCCTCTCATTTGACTACAAAAGAAAAGAGGACTGTTAAACTAAGTTCAGTGCAATATGTGTTGTGGGAAAACGCATTGTTTAAACATGGGTTAGATGGAAGGTTTTTGAAATGTGTGGATAAGGAACAGTAGAAAAAGCTACTCTCATATTTTCATGATCAAGCATGCGGAGGGCACTACTCATCAACCGTCACTACTCATAAGATACTTCGTGGAGGATATTACTGGCCTACCTTATTCAGAGATGCATCCAAGTGGGTTGATAAATGTGAGGCTTGTCAAACTTTCGTGGGTAGACCCAAATTGGCCTCTTTGCCTCTTAAGCCAGTTGTAATTGAAGAACCTTTTCAACAGTGGGGTTTGGACTTCATTGGAACACTAAATCCCTCTTCTAGTGCTGGTCATACTCATGTATTAACTGCTACAGATTATTTCACAAAATGGGTAGAAGCCATTCCAGTAAAGAGTACTACTTCTAAAGTAGTGTGCAGTTTCATCAAAGAAAACATCTTGGTAAGGTATGGTGTACCAAACAAGATTGTGACAGATAATGCTTCAAATTTTTCTTCAACTGAGATGATGGATTTTTGCTATGGATATGGCATCTCTCTGGCTCACTCTTCAGATTACTATCCTCAGGGAAATGGACAAGCAGAATCCACTAATAAAAATCTGGTGACCATAATAAGGAAATTAGTCAATGAGTCTCAATGAAAATGGCACAAGAAACTCTATGATGCTCTTTGGGCAGACAGGATCACACCTAAGAGAGCCATTGGAATGTCTCCTTTTCAAGTGGCATATGGAGTAGAAGCTCAATTTCCAGTAACAGTGGAGCTGCCAGCCTTGCATCTAATGAAGGCCATTGAAGATACCAGTTTCAATGATGCTTTGGATAAGAGAATAATGTACCTTCACAAATTGAATGAGGATAGATTGGAAGTTACTGATAAGATATCTGCTCATCAACAAAAAGTTAAGGTCCTGTTTAATAAGAAAGCCAGGTTCAGAGATTTCCAAGTTGGAGACATTGTTTTGTTGTGGGATAAAAGGCATGAACCTCGTGGCAGCCATGGCAAGTTTGATTCCCTTTGGCTCGGACCTTTCAAGATCAAGCACTTTGCTGGTAAGAATTATTTTTACCTTGATTATATGGATGGTTCTTCTCTCCCACTTCCTTATAGTGGGGAATACCTGAAATTGTTCAAGTCATAGGTGATTAGGGAGTCCTTTGTATATTCTGTACAGCGTTTTGTTTTTCTTTCCCTTTGTTTTAGTGTATTGTCCTCTGTATTGGTTTGATTCGATGACTCTGTTGCCCAATGGATAAGGTATTGATCTACTTCCCCGAGTTTGTCTAAGTTCTTACCTTGTCTCATTCCTTGAATTTATGCCAAGTCATCCCCAGAAGGAGCCAGCTGTTGTCCACTCAAAATTCCCCTGCTCTTAAGAACGTGAAAATTTAAAATTTTGAGTTTAAGTGTTTTCTCTGTTGTATTGATAATGTGAAATTCCAAAGAAATTGAGAAATCTACGTTTTTGGGTCATTTTGCGTGTTTTTTCGGGCCTGTAAGACATTTTTTTCCCGTGTGTCCCAAGTTCAATTGGGCCCTCTGTTCCCCGATCGGCCGGTTCACCTGAAGTCTGTTCTTTTCGGGCCCGTCGGAACTTTTTGTCCCAAATGTCCCAAGTTCGCCCGGACCAATTGTTCCATTTTCATCTGATTCGGCCGAGCCGCTTACTTCGCATACTTTTTTCCCGCATGTCCCAAGTTCAATTGGGCCCTTTGTTCCCCGATTGGTCGGTTCACCCGAAGTCTATTCTTTACAGGCCCATTGAAACTTTTTGTCCCAAATGTCCCAAGTTCGCCCGGACCAATTGTTCCATTTTCGTCTGATTCGGCTAAGCCGCGTACTTTGCGTAATTTTTTCCCGCGTGTCCCAAGTTCAATTGGGCCCTCTATTCCTCAATCGGCCGGTTCACCCGAAGTCTGTTCTTTTCAGGCCCATCGGAACTTTTTGTCCCAAATGTCCCAAGTTCACCTAAACCAATTGTTCCATTTTCATCCAATTCGGCCGAGCTGCGTACTTCTCATACTTTTGTCCTGTGTGTTCCAAGAGCATTTGTGCATCTTTTCCCCACTTCGCCTGAATCGGCCGAGCCGTGTACTTCACACTTTCATGTCCCACATGTCCTAAATGAACCAAGTGTCATTCATGCTATTTTTCCCGCTCTACCCGAACATCTTGCTTATTCATTTTGGTGGGTATGTATTAAATACGCATTCATTTCCTTTCTCTCTCCTAAATGGCTATATAATGAGCGAACCCCCTATGCGTTTTGCATACTAGTTTCCTGTTATCTTTTTCTCGAACCTTTGCAATCTAAATTCCTGCGCGCGTATCCATTTTCCTCTGCAATTCCTTCCCAAGTCTAGCTTGCATCTTCGCCCTCCAAATTACTACGAACATGAAGATCAAATTTCAGGGGCAAGAACAAATCTCACCACTAGAGTCTGCAGTTCCTGATATCGGGGACAGTGAAGTTCACCATCTTGACTTTAGTGATTTTTGGTCGAGGATGACAGATGTAAACCCTACGCCAATGGAACAAATGATTCATGACAGCAGTTTTGCTTTTGCTGGTGGTTTCCCAATCCCTGTCCAATGTGTAGATACAGTGCTTTCATGTGGAGCTCCCTTCAACCCTGATTCAAGAGAATTGACCAATATACATGTGGCAGAGACATAGCCAAGGCATTGAAGAGATTCAGGCAGTGGATTTTGAAGTCAGTGGGTCCCTCCCAGTCATAAGCACCTGTCTTCTTCTCCTTATTCCCCTCTTCTCTTTCGGTTCTTTTTCTTTGATTTATTGTAATAAGTTGAGGTATTGCGATTGGAAATCCTTAACTAATCTTTAGTTAAAAGAAGTAGTTACCGAGAGTAACTGAATTGTAAACTATATAATGGCCTCTCCTCACCATTTTGAAGGAGGAAGAACTTGGCTTATTTTCTGAAAGTGTAAATAAATCATAAAGAAATCAATACAGAAGGGCTTTTCATTCTTCATCTATCTGATCTCTTTTATCCCTAAGATTTTCATTTAATATTGTTAAGGTCATTTGTCTATATTATATTAAGTATTCTTGTAGATGTTATTGATAGAACTTTGTGTCTTTCAAATTTGATCTTATTAGTATGATACAAATGATCTTGTTTCAATTCACTTTACCTTCGCATGCATAAAGAATTACTCTGTCATCTATAATTCTAAATGGTGCCTTTCTGCTCATTCTCGGTTTCTCATTCCTCAGTCCTTTTGTAATTGATGATCCTTATAGAAAACACTTTCATAAATATCCAAGTTTCACAAGAAAATCATGTTTTGTATATGTGTAAATAGGTTCTTTTCTGAATAAGGGAACCTCTCCCATTAAAGAGGAGGGACTTCTTGTCCCCTGACTATTGCTCTTCGTGAAGTCCTATTTGACGACCAACAAGCATGGAACTAAATGTGTAAACATGTCTAGGTGGCTAGGTAAATGTTAGAGGAGGTTTCATTTTGGTGCGGGACAAGGTCGTTGCTTCCGAGATACTTCGTTCGGGCATAGTCCTTTTAGAGCCCTAAGACCAAAAAATTGTTAAACTTAAATGGGTGATTACTCAGACTCCATGTCACCTATAGATGTCCTATTAGAACTTACACCTTGGTGTAGGGACCCTCTACAATATCCTGTCTCAATTTTTTCCATCTCCGATCGGTGATCTCATTGTCCTGTTGTTTGTAAACATGTGAAATAGTGTAGTTTGAGCTAGTATAAGGCTGTCAAATGCTATATTTTGAAAACAGTGGGTCATGGCACCGAAATGATTATGCCATCACATTCAATTGGTTAGTTAATCACTATATGAGTCGTCATTTTAGTGTGCAACAAGGTTTTTTCTTCTGGGCTACTTCGTCTGAGCGTAGTCCCTTAAGAGCCCTAACACCAAAAAATCGTTCAACTTTGATGGGTGATTACTCAGACTACGTGGAACCTAAAGATGTATTTTTAGATCCTACACCTTGGCATAGGGATCCTCTACAATATCCTATCTCAGTTTTTTCCATCTCTGATTGGTGCTCTCACTTCCTTGTTGTTTGTAAACGTGTGAAATAGTGTAGTTTGAGCCAATGTAAGGCTTTCAAACGCTATATTTTGCAAACAGTGGGTCATGGAAATGAACTGAATATTCCAACATGTTTGATTGGCTAGTTAAATACTAGAGGAGGTGTCTTTTTAGTGCGTAACAAGGTCATTGCTTCCGGGATACTTCGTTTGGTTGTAGTCCCTTAAGAGCTCTGAGTTGAAAAAACTATTCAACTTCAACTGGTGATTATTTGGACTCTGTGGCACCTAGATATGTCTCTTTAGATCCTACACCTTGGTGTAGGGACCCTCTATAATATCCTATCTCCATTTTTCCCCGTCTCTGATCGGTGCTCTCGTTTCCCTATTGTTTGTAAATGCGCAAAATAGTGTGGTTTGAGCTAGTATAAGGTTGTCAAACTCCATATTTTGCAAATGATGAGTCGTGGCACCAAACTGAATTCTCCAACATGTCCAAGTGTCTAGGTAAATACTAGAGGAGGTGTCCTTTTGGTGCACTAAAAGTTATTTTCTTCTAGGCTACTTCGTTCGAGCATAGTCCCTTAAGAGCCCTGAGACCAAACATGTTCAACTTCGATAGGTGATTACTCAGACTCCGTGGAACCCAGAGATGTCTCTTTCGATCTTGCACCTCGGCGTAGGGATCCTCTACAATAGCCTATCTTGGGTTTTTTTCTCTGATCAGTGCTTTCACTGCCCTACTATTTGAAAATGAACAAAATAGTGTAGTTTGAGCCAATGTAAGGTTGTCAAACACTATATTTTTCAAACGGTGGGTTGTGGCACCAACCCGGCTATGCCAACACATCCAAGTGGCTAGGTAAAAACTAGAGGAGGCATCCTTTTTGTGCACAACAAGGTCATTTCTTCTAGGCTACTTCATTTGGGCATAGTCTCTTAAGAGCCCTCAGACCAAAAAAATGTTCAACTTCGATGGGTGATTACTCGGACTCTATGGCACCTAGAGAAGTCTTGTTGGATCCAACATCTTTGCATAGGGTTGCTCTACAATATTTTTTCTTAGATTTTTTCATCTTTGATCAGTTCTCTAGCTATCATGTTGTTTGCAAATGCATGAAATAGTGCGGTTTGAGCCAATGTAAGGGTGTCAAACACTATATTTTACAAATGGTGGGTCGAGGCAAAAAACCAAATAGCCAACACATCTAGGTGGCTAGGTAAATTCTATAGGAGGAATTTTTTTGGTGCACAAAAATTTCATTGCTTCTAGGCTACTTTGTTCAGACGTAGTCCCTTAAGAGCCCTAAGACCAAAAAACTATTAAACTTTGATGAGTGATTACTCAAACTCCATGGCACCTGGAAATGTATCGTTGTATCCTACACTTCAGTGTTGGGACCCTCTACAATATCCTATATCATTTTTTTCCATCTCTGATTGGTTCTCTCGTTGTCATGTTGTTTGCACATGCACGAAATAGTGTAGTTTTAAGCCAGTGTAAGGCTTTCAAACACTATATTTTGTAAACAGTGGGTTGTGGCACAAAACTGACTATGCGAACACATCTGAGTGTCCAGGTAAACACTAGAGATGTTCTTAGTTTGGTGCGCGACAATGTCGTTGCTTTCTAGCTACTTCATTCGGGCATAGTGCCTTAAGATCCCTGAGACTAAAATATTGTTCAACTTCAACAGGTGATTACTCGGAATCCGTGGCACCTAGAGATATCTTTTTAGATCATAAACCTTAAGGTAGGGACCCTCTAAAATATCCTATATCATTTTTTTCCATCTCTGATTGGTGCTCTCATTGACCTATTGTTTGCAAATGCGTGAAATAGTGTTGTTTGAACCAGTGTAAGGTTTTCAAATGCTATACTTTGCAAACGGTGGGTTGTGCCACCAAACCAACTATTCCAACATGTTTGGGTGGCTATGTAACAAATATTAGAGGTGTCATTTTGGTGCACAACAAGGTTGTTGCTTCCAGGCTACTTCGTTCAGGTGCAGTCCCTCTAGAGCCTTGAGACCAAAAAATTGTTCAACTTCGATAGGTGATTACTCGGACTCTGTGGCACCTAGAGATATCTTGTAAAATCATACACCTTGGCATAGGGACCCTTGAATATATCCTTTCTCTATTTTTTCCTTCTCTAATCGGTGCTCTCCTTGCCCTATTGTTTGTACACACATAAAATAGTGCAGTTTGAGCTAGTGTAAGGTTGTCAAATGCTATAATTTGCAAATGGTAGGTCATGGAACCAAACCAACTATGCCACATTTCCAATTGGCCATATAAATTTTGGAGGAGGCATAGTTTTGGTGTGTAAAAAGGTCATTGCTTCTGGGCTACTTCGTTCGGGCATAGTCCCTTAAGATCCCTGAGACCAAACAATCAATCAATTTCGACGGGTGATTACTCAAAATTCGTGGCACCTAGAGATGTCTCATTAGATCCTACACCTTGGCATTGGGACCCTCTACAATATTCAATCTCAATTTTTTCTGTCTTCGATCGGTGCTCTTGCTACCCTATTGTTTGTAAACACGTGAAATAGTGCAGTCTGAGCCAATGTAAGGCTGTCAAATGCTACACTTTGCAAACCGTGGATCATGGCACCGAACCGACTATAGAAATACATCTGGGTGTCAAGTTAAATGTTAGAGTAGGTGTCATTTTGGTGGGCGACAAGTTATTTTCTTCTAGGATAGTTCATTTGGGCGTAATCCCTTAAGAGCCCCTGAGACAAAAAACCCATTCAACTTCAATAGGTGATTAATCAGACTCAGTGACACCTAGATATGTCTCATTAGATCCTACACCTTTGTGTAGGGACCCTCTATAATAGTCTATATTAGTTTTTATTGGTATCCGATTGGTACTCTCGCTGCCCTATTGTTTGCAAATGTGTGAAATAGTGCAGTTTGAGCCAATGTAAGGCTGTCAAATGCTATACTTTACAAATGGTGGGTCATGGCACACAAAATTACTATACACATGCATAGATATGGCCTTGTAAACACTTAGGGAGGTGTCAGTTTGGTTCCCTCTACTCCCGGTGCTTCTGGGATACCTCTTACGGAGCCAATAACCCCCTCCACAGGTACATAAACCATTGTTAGTTGCTTCTATTTTCTTGTAAAACAATGAAAGCTTCTCTTAGCTTCGAGAATATAAAATTATCTACTAAAATTTATAACCAAATGAAGGTGGAATATTTTATAGCACCACTAACCTGCATAAAAGTGTTAGTCAAAGAAATTTAAGTTGAATCAAAAACCATACTAGATATATAGAAAATACACTAATTTAATAAAATATATGAACTCGAATCTAGAACTGGAAAATTCAAATAATTCAAAGAAATTATATATACTAGATGAGATCATGTAAATTCATTCCAATGTTCGCCATCAGGATGTGAAAGTGGAAGCTTTTATGGCACCACTAACCTAAATAAAAGTGTTAGTCAAATAAATTTAAGTTGAATTAGAACCATATACTAGATATATAAAAAATACATAAATTTAATAAACTATATGAACTTGAATGATCTAGTTGACAAATTTAAACACTTCAAAGAAATTATATATACTCGACATGATCATGTAAATTCATTCCAATGAACCATCAGGATTGGATCTACTCTAAATAACAGATAGGATTGCTTCATGATCTGACTCTCGAACCTTCGAAAGAATATTGTTATTAGGCCTTCCTCGATATCTATACAGCTGAATTTTTTTTTAGAACTAGATTCAAATACAAAGAGTATTTTCTTGTGTGTCTCAAATTCTTCAAACACCCAAACATAGGAATTTTTGAATGGAGACTGTCGAATCCAAGTTCCAGTAACTACCACTGACCCTATAGGGTACTCAATATCTTTTCCATTTATAACAAGTGAAGTCAACTTATTTCTTTCTTTGATGCAATGACATAAGAAATAGTATGTTCCTTCTTCTTTGTCTTCTTTCGCAATAACTGCAAACACATGTCCTACAAAAAAATAAAGGTTTCAACTCAAATTTAAATTACATATTAATTTCAGATGGACATAACTCAATATAAAAATTGTAAATAATCATTTACCTTGTTGCACTAAAATAAAATTTTTGTCAAAGTTCTTGGATGTTGCAACTTCATCTGGAGAAACAAGTCGCAATGCTTGTGGGGGTTGATAACTGGGAAATGAAGTTAGAGGCCTACAAATCCATCCATCCACCCATTCTTGTGAATCATACTCAGTAATAAAAAATTTGATATAAGATGCACAACAACACGCCAAATTTCTTGTCCATATGACCCACAAAGTAGCGTCTAAGCTACAAAATGAGTGCATATCACTGGACCTTGTGAGTCTCATATAATCCTCGTAGTTAGAAATTTTGTGTTCCTCTATCAACCAAAAATATCTGTGAACTATGGAATTTTTTTAGAACCTCAGGCCATGTTGTCAATACACCATTCCACTATGCTCTTTGTATATTTCAATTTAGCACCATCTTTGTACTTCAACTCTCCTCTTGTAAGAGCTCTTTTCATACATGCCCCCCCCCCCCCCCCTGCACCATCATGCTCTTCTTTTCCATGTCTAGCCTTAGTGAAACTCCAAATATGTTGCACACCCATCTTGATGTGCATCATGCTCATCCAATAAAACATTTATGTATTCTTAAACTGAGATGTGCAATTATCTTACTATATATAATGTTGATTCAAGCAGATGTCGCTATCAGACAATTTTCCATAAAATAAATGGAAACACCCTTTAACAAATTCAGTAGAATTAGTATGAACATCACTGATATAAAAATGGAACTCTCTTTAAAAAATTGATCATTCTATGTACTGTTAGGAGAATGTATAAATGTTTATATGCACAAAAAACCTGTACTGAGTTGTAATATTGTGATTAAACCTCCATTTTTGGTTGAAATGTGTAATTCTCTACAAAATCTACCACTAAAACAATAGTACCAAATAGGAAATGTGTCCTTGCATATCTTGAACTGTTCATCCAACCATCAATCTCTATGTGTATGCCTAGCATACCCATAAACAATTTCATCCTTAAATTTTCTCATAAATTAAAAAATAGGCATATGTTTTGTAACTAGCTCACATCGTTTAGGCTCTTTTCCATCTTTCAATTGGTATGGTAACTGATTTATAGTTATCAAAATCAAATAAATTATGTCATATTGCACCTTCAATTTGCTCATGGATGTAACTTTCCAATTTAGGTAATCCGAAGCTATGTACCACAACTTCTCATCTAAACAATCATGACTATAAAAAAATTGTCCAATTTATTTTTCACAAAATATCATAGGAATGAAATCCCTAGAAGATATTCATGGAACTTGAACACCACATTCCAATAACATAGTTTCAGAATGAAAATTAGAACGAATACGTAAAAATTTAGCATAATGCATCGTAAATTCAACATGTTGCCTACAACAATAAGTGGTGTGAGCGTGGTTGATTTTCACATAGAATGGTTTCAACATTTCAATATGTTGACTAATTATGTAATTTATAGATGCTCTTGTTCAAACTTACAAAAAACTTAAGTTTGATTCATATCTAAGAAATGCTTTGGATGTGGTTCGCGATTCAGTAGAACCAACCTCTCATGTGTTACAACATCTCTTGTATTAGGTGAAACTCTGAGTGTTATCATGCCAAAATTGAATAACGAACTTCTCTTATAGCATCATAATATATCTTTTTCCTTACGTGGATGCTCTAGCAGAAAATGCCCAAAAATCAGTGTTATTGAGTGATTGAAGGATATTTCGTCTTTCAATTGCTTTCATTAGAATTTTTCAATTAACTTACAACATTTGACTTATTTATGTAATCAAACATGTAGTTTTTTTTATTGATTCACTTACAACACTAGTAGCAAGTACACGACGCACAATATTACTATCCCTAGTGTGTCTCTTGACACCAATAGTGTGATATGCATCATGAAGGTTTTCAACAATTGTAGAGGTTTGACCACATATATAAAATGTTGTCAATCCTAAGGTGTTTAATGTAGGTCTCATTTTAATCAATTTCATCAAACTAACCAGCAACATGACATCTTTGGGAATCATTTAAAATTTCAAAATGATTATGCCAAATTTCAGTGGCTTTTCTTCTGATTTGTCATGTTCAGAAAATTTTGTCAGACATTGGTTTCAAAAAAAATCTCATCAATTTCAATAAAATAATTAGGTTTCTTACTGGAAAATCCTAGGAGGTGTTTTTGTCAAATTTTGTCTTGTCTACAGTTTCAACCTGAATTTCCTTATTCACATTTTTATTGTCTCCTTCAATTTCAACATTTGCTACATCACGAGTATTTAATTCTTCTTCAACATTGATAGTAAAAACATCTTCATCACGAGTATTTAATTCATACTTCAACATTGACAATAGAAACATTACCTAGTTCCTCATTGCTTACAATAGTAGGGGTTGAAGATGAACCTCTTCTTGATTCATGAAGATTCCACATTCACTCAGCATTTTGAAATCTTGTTTACCTCTAAATTTTTTGGTGTTTTTTTTTACTTAATGACTTCCTTTTTTACTTCGTTTCTTGTTTCCCATGATGTTTTTCTTCCTGGTGATAAGAAAAACGATGCAGAAAATGACAGAATTTCACAGTAATTCATACAGTAAATTCAAACAGTAAAAATCACATGGTAATTTAGAACATTGGGATGCGTGTAAATTTGATTTAAGAACCAAGATCACGCTTTACAAAACATGCTCGCGGTTTATAAAACGTAATCTCGGTTCTTGTTATAAAAACCCATGATCGTGGTTTATAGGACAACGATCATGCGGTTCTATCTGTATCATCAAATCTGACCCTCAAGGCTTGGGAAATATTTGTTTTTTCCTAACCAAAGCTATGGAGAGGTCATTATGAAGTATAATAAGGTCAAAAAACTTCAAATTGGCTCTCTTCCATAGACTTGAACCATGTTGAAAAACTGAAAAAAAATCTCACAAAAATGGTGCCATCGTGTAGGGGATACTATTAGCTTCATAGAAATATTGATTTTAAATTGAATAGAATAAGATAAATATCATTTTATAATTTTTTTACTAACAATAGGTCTTTAAGACATTTTTTTCCCGTCGAATGTTTATGTCTACGTTTAAGACTATAAATTTTGTTTCGTTTATCAAAATGTGATAAAACTTATACCATCCCAAGTGTGGGGAAATTATATACACAGTTAAGATATATATATTTGATTTCGATATTTTTTGATATAGTTATGGCAGGAATACGGAAAGCATGCTGCGTTTTCTAAATCTTTTCAGGACCACTTTCATGGAAAAAAATCATTAAAAAAAAAAATTGCTCGAAAAAATATAAAATAAAATCCATCCCAAGATAGACAACTGACATCTAACTTTTCACCAAATGATAAAAAAATAAAAAAAATTGGTCATCCAAATCGCGAGCAAACAGACTACAATCTTATAGGTTTTTTCAAAAAAAAAACCAAGTCATATAATTTTAAGTGTTTAACATAGGTAAACTTGTCCATTTTTTTAAAAAAAAATAGTATTTTAGAAACTAGATTCCGAGATGCTACGATTTATATTTATATAAATATTTTCTAATTTTGAGTGCATGCGTATTGCTAATAATCCCTACACAGTTGAGATTTCACTGTTGTTTTTTGCAATATGACATCCACTTATGACTCCTTTTTTGTTCACCAACTTGCTGCACTTACCTAGACATTCTCTATTAGCTTTATTCGAAGCAATGCTCCTACTAAAATTTGTAGGTATGATGCAGGGGTACATGGCTCAAAATATCTTCAAGAATTCGAGAGAACATGGATGGGATGTGCAAAACATTTACCCCCTCCCCTCTAGGTGCACAATTTTTATTCCATGCTATAGGGTTGTGAGTGTGCATGGTACGGTCATTCAGAATTACGTTGTTAGAACAGGGAACTGATGGGGATTTAATAAATGACTTGATTCAGACATTTGAATAGTCAAATTACTAAGACATCAGTGAATGACGTGTTACAGGTTAGTCAATTGCACCTTACTATAGGAGACAATTCCATGGCTGAAGGACATAATTCTGGACAGTTTTTAGGGAGAACCAGAGTTGGAGGCACGTGCTTATATGTGAAGAGAACCATAAGAGGAATTACAACTTGAGTGTGCACTTGCCTAGAGAAAGAGAAAGAAAATTTGGTCTACTGTGATAGATGATGAGGAGGTGGAGAACTTAGATTGTTAACTATGACTGATTGGTATGCACGTGAGGTTATGGATAGTGTTGATGAGCAAGCATGCGCCTACCATGAAGCCATCTGAAGACATGAATAAGGTTAACATTAGCTTACAAAGGTGGAACCAAAGGGAGCTGATACTATTAGGGACTACTAGTTACAAACCAGGAGGTCTCAAAGATTATTGAGATCTATTGTGCTGAGTTTCCAGGATTTGTTTCCATGCAGGTACCATGAGCTTAAAGGATTTCACCCCTCACTTAGGAGAAATCAGGATCAAGTTAAAGGAAGGTCTGTGCCCAATCTAGAATAGGCATTATAGGATGAATCCAAATTTATGCATCAAGGTTAAGGAGGAAATTGAAAAGATGATAGCATTCGGCATCATTGAGGCCATTGAAGAATCTAAGTGGTTAAGCCTGATGGTCATCAGTATCAAAAAGGAGGGGAGAATAAGGATTTGCATTGACTATAGGGATTTGAATGCGATGTGTGTCATTGATCCTTTTCCAACCCCGTTCATTGAGGAGATCTTGGGAGGAGTAGCCAGATGCAAGATCTATTCATTTACAGATGGGTTTATGGGATATCAACAGGTTCGAATTGCCAAGAAAGACTAGGAAAAGACAACTTTCACCACTAAATGGGGAATTTTTACCTATACGGTCATGCCTTTTGGATAGAAGAACATGTCTATTGTGTTTTCATGCATTGTGGTGCAGGCCTTCCAAGACTTCATTCACAAGTTTCTTTAAGTATACTTGGGTGATTGGACGGTTTATGAACTAGTAAAGGACCACCGTGATAATTTGAGGTTGATTTTTGAGAGGTGTAGGCATCTGAGTATATCCCTTAATATTAAGAAATGTATTTTTTCCACTCCTTTTGGAACGTTATTATGTCATATCATTTGCAAGGAGGATCTATTGATGGATCTTGCAAAAATTATTGTGATTTTGGGATTGGAAGAACCCACTAATAAAAGCACAGTATGTGGATTTTTAGAGCATACGAGGTACTACAGGAAGTTCACTAAGGGTTGAGCCAAGATTTCCGTGCCATTGGAGGAATTATTGAAGCATAAAGGGAGATTTCATTGGGATGAGGCACAACAAATAGATTTTAATACGTTAAAGTACAGACTCACTACTACGCCCATTTTACACTTTTCTTCTTGGGATAAGTCATTCCATGTGCATGTTGATGCTTCAGGTATGGCGATTAGGACAATATTAGCACAACCTAGTGAGGGGATTTTTGACCATCCATTCTTCTTTGATAGTAGGAAGCTAACCCCGGATGAACAAAATTATACTACCATAGAGTGCGAGGCATTGTCAATGATCAACGTGTTACACATATTTAGGCAGTATTTTATAGTAAAACCTTTTATTTTCTACACGGACCACATGACATTAAAGTACGTAGATGAACAAGCCCGTTTTGTAATGGTGCACATATGTCGGTGGGACTTATTTTTTTAAGATTTTGAGTTCTACAGGTTGTGGTGAAACCAGGGAAGAATCAATTTGAGACTCGACCACCTATCTTGGATTGAATTAGGGAGAGGATGTACAGAGCATTGAGGACACAATGTCATATGCACAATTGTTTCAGATTACAACACGTGCCCTCTTACTTAGAGGATATTCCTATGTTTCTTGCAAAACGGGTATGGTGTCAAAAGGAAATGAAGGCCTTGTAAATAAAATCAGTTGGCTATTTACACATCATGCCCTATATGTTTATTAGTAGAGACTTGTAAACATTAGCTCATGGCGAGATTATACGTCAGTGTGTACTAGAGCATGAGTGCATGTTGTAATCATAGAGGAGGCTCATGGTGATAATTACAGGAGGCCACTATGTAGGGAAACACGACCACCATGTGGAAGATTCGTTTTAGCTTGGCTTTTGTGGGAGATGAATTTACCATGGATTTTATAGAGTATTTGCAAGGCTTTTGATCATTGTCAGCACCTTGGTAAACCAGGGAAGAAGAGATGAAATGCCATTAAAGACCTATCAGCCAATTCAGAACCATTCAAGAAATGGTTGAAATTGAATTCGTAGGCCCTATTTCACCAAGCTGTGTAAAGGACTGGGTTCATCTTATATCATTACATGCTATTAGAGTATCTTAACAATGTGTGTGGAAGAATTCACACCTATGAAGGATTGCATTGCAGCTGACTACAGGAGCTAGGTTCTTGTGGGAGAATATAATCAATCAGGTATGGAGTGCCCGTTGAGGTTTAATGAGTGATAGAGTGTACGCACTTTCTTAAATGAGATGGTTAGAATCTTGTTAGCAGAATTCATGGTGCCCTAGTCACAAAACTACCCCTTACCACCCACAAGCTAATGGAGCATACTGTGGAATCCTTTAACAAAATTTTGAGTCACACACTAACTAATATTTGAGATGTCGGAAGGAGACAAGACTGGGATGAAAAACTCTCTATCGTATGCTATGGCCATATTACACTACTTATAAGACAATCAAACAAGGCCACAACCATTTCAATTTAGTGTTCTGGCTACGGAGATTTAGTTATGCCTGTGGAATTACTACAATTTTCATCCCTATGTGTTGCGTGCGCTGGAGGATTGGTTAATGAGTGAAGCCCTAGAAAAGCACATCAATAAACTTGATGCATAGTTGGATGAGAAGCACATCACTTGCTAGGTGGATTCATAGGATGAATGAGAAGGCATTGAAATAAGTCATGGCATGATCATCATATTAGAAATAATACATTTTTAGGTGGGGAAGATGGTCCTTGCTCTTATGATTCTAAAGTTCATGCGCCACCCAAGAGAAATTCCAAGGCGCATTGGTTGGGGCCATATACTATCATCTCGTACATCCTTGATTCAGGTACTTTTCAGGTATAATCGCTTGGATGGCACATGGTTCCCTGGGTTTCTTTAATGGGAGTACGTTGAAGCCCTACTAATAAATAAGTCTTCAGTGTGTTTGCCAAAAATAAGGAAATGTTTCCAGTTAGATTTAGGATTTCCCTCTAATGCATTTTCCTTTACATTTGTTTCCTTTGCTTCGTCACTTTTCATCGTCCTTTTTTCTCTGTGTTTTGTGTGTTTTGTGCAATCCGATAGCTAAATACATTTGAAGTGAGGTTCTATGTGTAGAGGACCGCACATAATTTTAAGTATGGTGTGAGATGAAGCGTAGTAAATTTGATTAAACATTGGTTGCATTTCTAAGGAAGATGGATTGTTAGACAATGGAATCAGTCTGGGAATGATTAGCGAAAAGGTAGAAGAACCAGCATTTGTGATGGCATATAAGGTGTTTGAATTTTTGCGGTTATGAATGGTGTGTTTGAGAATTTTTTTTTAAAGACCACGCATAAGAGTAACAATGATTTCACATTATAACATGATGGTAGGTGGCATTATAAGGGAACTACTTGGTAAATAACGCAGAGGTTATGTACTTTGGCACGATGAGGTGCACTAAGGAAGTCTTTGGTAGTAAAGTAGTGTATTGCATGCACCAGAAGGTTATGAGCTACAAGTGCACGAAGGGTAAGTCACAGAAGTTGATTTAAGTGAATTAAAGAGACTTTATATAAAAAGTGACTTTAATATTAGGACACGTAGGTCAGATGACATTCTAAGGTTATCGAAAAAGAATATATATAGAGGTAAGACGTAATCATTTTGAACTACTTTTACCTTAAGAAAATTTTTATGCTCCTGAGCTGTGAAGTGCGAAGAGGATTTTACAAAGAAGAAGAAAGTGAGGTACTTGTCATGAACTAGTGGAGTTGTGTGAGTTATAGTGCATGATCTTGTAGTATAGCAAGGAGGGGAGAAAAAAGATAGTAGAGCAGGAAGGAGGTTGTCATGAGAGAGAAGCATGGAAGTCGTCAAGTTTGGGAAGATGAAGGTAAGATTTGGATCAATGAACCTAGGGCACAAAGGAACAAAGTAAGAAAATAAAAATGGCACCTGAAGAAATCTCGAACAAAGAGGTTGATAGTGGAGAAGGAGGAACCCGTTGAGGTATACTCTAGGGATGTAATACCCTCTTGGGTATGATTATCAAGGTAGAAAAGTGGAGCTTGAATCTTTACAGGTGTAAAATTAGTGAATATAACCACAGAACATGAGTGATAATGAAGATGCTGATGTGGGTGGATTTAGTTTTAGACATTCCAATAGTGAGTACGAGCTCATAAACCCTAAGGTTTGACGTACTCAGTGCAATAAGAGTTACAGAAATACTGGAGTTTGGCAGCTATGGGAGATTACCATTCTTTGTCCAAACCCACCCTGTTTTTTAGGTGGTTGATGTCGCGGGTACACAAGGACTTCTTCTACTTTATGCAGGAAGAAGAATGAGGATTACAGGCCACTTAATTCAGAACAGTAACAGGCCTACAAAACACTGGTGAAGAAATGGACACTTGACTTATGTGCCACTTCAAAAATTGAAGAGTTAGCGAAAAGAAATTAAACTATGAGAAGGGAGAAAGGGTTCCAGTCCATTGCGAGATCTTCCAGACCCAGTCTTTGAGATTTTCTTCCCAGACTCATTAGTTGTAAATTTGGGCAGCATCATATAGGGTGGACTGGACATCAACTAAAAGTGTTTTGTATGTGGCCTACATGAGTGTCCAAGAAAGGGTACATTACAATTTTTACATAGTTTATTGCAAATGGCAACATCATTGAGGATGTGTGAGTGTAGAATGAGGTAGGACTGAAAAGATCACATGGGGCTTCATCATACTTTTGTTAATTGTATTATGGGAGAATCAGGTTTCCAAGATGGTCCAAACGGAGAACATATGGGTTCACCCACCAGACGCACGTCGTCTCTTATGTATTCTAGTATGTGTAAGTTCACTTGCTGATGGGTCCATCTCGAATGCCTACAAGGCGTGATATGAACATATGGTATCAAGTGGTTGCATGTAAGACCTTTGATAATAAATGGCACATTCACCCATGAATTACTGCATAGGTTTTTGGGGATCATGTCAAATTTTCGCAGTTACACACCACTTCTGTTTCCTAGCAAAGTTTATGATGGCCAAGGGAGAGATAGGGCCATGGTGCAAGATCCCCTTGATTTTCAAGGTCAAATATATTAATTATGCCATTAACCAGATCAAGTAAGTGTAGAAGTTGATTTTTGATGCATAGAAGGTGGATTTTGATTTTCACATGTTGCATGCTACATACAAGTATGGCACTCAACCTACCTATATCAAAGTTTTGGAGTTGGAATTTCTGGACTTGCACCCTTATGTTAGTGTTAACATCATTAGATACGTCCATCGGGTGTTCATATAGTTGTGCCCCAAAATACATGGGGGAATTCAGGTGGAGGTTACAAACTCCCCCTTTCCAAAGCCACAAGGAACTCCAATTCCACCCATGAAATCAGTACAAGAAGAAGAATAAGAAGAAGAGTAGGATGAAGGGAAGTTAGATACTTCCAGGAAGAGGAAGTTCTACACACGATGGAACAGTAGTAAGGGTGCCAGCACTTCGATACAGGGTGGTGCCAAGGCCTCATTTCCAGGGTGCAGGGGAGAGAAGGAAGGGAAGGAAGAGGAGGAAGATAAGGAAGATCCTAAAGAAAAGAAAAAAAGACACATAATGCATCAAGACCCACAACAGGCTAAGAGGAAGGAGAGGAAGAAGACCCCACCACTTTTAAGGTAGAATTACAAGTGGATCTGGAGGGGTAAGAGAATAAGGCAGAGGTCACAGATGTGGGAAAGGCATGAGAAGAAGGGGAGGAATATTATACAGGAGTGGAGAAGAGTCTAGCATGTGAGGCCTATACACCATAGACCTCTAGCCCAAGGGGAGATAAAGGGGATTCCTTTACCATAAAGGAGGATAAGGGATTCACCCCTATGGTGAAGAAATAAAGGACAAATCACAAAGATACAAGGAAGAGGTGGACACCTGTGTGCCCACATATGGACTTCATGGATGACCCCATGAAGGTCCTATACACGAGATTCAAGGCCACCCTCCCACTAGAGAAAATTTATGGATATGATTTGATGGATCAAGAAGGGGGTGTTCCCATAACTAGAAATATGTTTAGTTAGAGGATGCACTACCACTCTGAAGAGACTGAGTTTAAGGTCAAAGATCATGTGATCGATACCATTCATTTGAAGAAAAAGGGAGGAGAAGTATACAAAGTGGTGGATCCTAACCACCTAATAGATGAGTAGGCATGCAATGCATTGTAGAATATTTCCTCAGAGGTGATCCAGTGTAGTTTAGATGCATAGGCCACTACTCGAACCCTAATCAAAGAGAAGAAAAGAAAGGAGAAAGAAATAGATAGATTACGCCAAGGGTTAAGAGGAGAACAGATGCAAACAAGGGAGGCATATGACTGAGTTGGCGTCCTCATAAAGATAATCCTAGGACAATCTTTGGCATTGGTCAGCCAGATCAGGACTGATTATAGGGATGAAATGGAGTGCCTCGAGGACCTTGTATGGATTTTACTCGTTAACATCAAGGATGGAATGGGCCCCACAACTATAAAGCTTTCAAAGGAAAAAAAGAGAAAAAGGTCTCCATTGAGGCCCAGATCATTGAGTTGGAAGACTTTCTCTCCCAACTCAATAAGGAAAATATACTGGCAAATAGGGGCTTCAATAGTTGTAGAAAATGTGATCCAATCATCAACAAGTGGGTAATAGAGGAAGAGGAAGCCCTCAAATTTTTAAAGGAGACCATCCCTAACAACAAGGTAGAGCACACACAGTTTGTCATTAACACCATGACTTAGAAGGATAAAATCAAGACAAAGCGCGAGAAGCTAGACTTCAAAATCAGCAAAATCTGAGACTCGATCACTGAATGGATGGATGATTTTGAGGGTGTATACATGGAGTTTTTGGTGGATCTCAACACATTGAAGGGGAGGGTGGAATAAATCATCCTAGAGAAGGTACCAAGTGTCATAGGAGAAGTGCCAGGGAAGGCTTTATCAGAATTAAGTACCTAGGAGAAATTAAAGGACGAGATAGATGTGGAATTACCTAACCTCCTTCAGATTCTCTCCCAACCACTATTCTTTATTCTTTTGAGAAGTATTTTTTTCGACAATTTTTTTTTAGGAAGTGTAGAGGATTATCGGGGTGGCAACCAGTTTAGTGTGGGGTGATGTTGGGCCCCTAAAGTAACTAAGTACCTAAGGCATGAAACCTTGTGGCATGCAGAATCAGGGTGTAAAGGAACACTCATAAGTAATTCTTTGGCTCATGCCTTGGCATGATGGATTCGAGACTAAGTGAGTTTTGGACAACAGGAAAATACACATAGGGAGAAAATGGAAAAGAGACCAGATACAGATGTGGATAGCCATGGAGACTTACGGCTCAATGAAAGGATATTCCAAGGAATCAATACAGTTATCATGAATGGATAAGGAGTAAAGGTTGTTAAGGATTAGATGGAACATGCATGCTAAATTCACTCGATTGAGGTAAATGCATGGAAAAATCTTGAAAATTCCTAGGTAGTGGTAGAGCAATCATAAACTGATTCCTTTAGGATTTTGTAGGTAATAATTAGGAGTGGTTAAGAGGGAAGAATGATTATTATTCTAAAGGAATGGATGTTTCTCATAGAGTAAAAAGAGAGATAAGTAAGGATGGATGTAGAAGTAAGAAATGATATGGAGTGAGAGATATAGTGATATTGTGTAATGTGTAATGGCAAGATTTGTTATGAAAAGAAAGATCTGCTAGTGTGAACATTTCCATGAATGGAACACTTTTGATGTAATCTTGGCTACCATATTTTGGCTAATAAATATAATGAAGTGATTCTGAAACACTCGTGTCACGGATCTTGATCTGTGCATTTTCCTTATGTTCATATGCGTGTTACAAGTTTTCTTGATGTTATTTCATGGTTGATTCTAATTTCATTGATTTGATCATGTTGTTCTATGCTTGGGTGCATTAGGCTAGGAGTGAAAGCTTACATCTTAAATTAAATGAATGGATACAGTTATTTTCTGGCTATATTACATCCTCATGTTAAGAAAGAACATTCTCATGAAGCTCACATAAAGGAGGGGCTCGATGCCTACACATGCCTTGGGTGAGCTTACATGCTAAACTGGATGATATGATGACTCATTTGAGAATGGTTGTTGAGGTAAGTATTTATTAGAGATTACATCTTTCCTTTGTTGATATGGTCTCCAAGTAGGCAAATTTTAGTGCAAGGACTCCTAGTACGCTCTTGAAATCCTCTTACCGCCACACTAAAAATCATGGAGGATCTACTTCTTAAGATTCTTTAGGAGGAGGAAAATATTTCTTAGATGGGTCTCATATGCAATTTTTAAAAAAAATTGCCTAAACTTTCTTAGCTTCATGACTGGATAGCCCAAAATGGAGAGAAAAGATATAAGGTAAAATTAAGCTTTATCCTAGTGATAAAGCATATTTCATTGTTATCTTTGAAACCCCTGAAGACAAGGATTTAATTTTTAGCCAGCACGGGGTTTCGGGGGAACACGGGCTTATTTCCAAGCCATGGTATTCATCTTTAGACTGTTTAAAATACTTTGTTGATACCTACCCGGTTTGGGTTCATTTTCCAAGACTCATGCTTCATCTTTGGAATAGAACTTGTCTAATTACTATAGGGGATACTCTAGGAGCATGTGCAGAAGTTGATGATAGGACCTCCATTCAAAATCATACTATTTATGCTTGAGTCCTTGTTGATCTCGATACCTCCAAAGCCTTACTAGCTGAAATCAATTTACTAATCAGTGAAATACTTTGGGTGCAAAGCCTAGGCTATGAGAGACTTGCTTTCAGATGTTGGCGTTACTTCCAAACTGGTCATATTACAAATGATTGTTAACATTCCACATGTAAGACCAAACCTGCATGGTGGAATGATTATTTACGTGAACATCTTACAATTGATTTTGATCTAGATGTGGAATCTATTTCCCCATCGCAAGTTGACTCACCCGTCTTGGATGGTTCACAGAACAATATAAAGAAGTTACCTTTGCATTCTTCTCTTCAGGGCACTAATTCAATGATCTTGGATGCTTTGACCCCCCTTCCTATAGGTTATTATTGGAGGAATGACAAATATCTAGAGGGAATATGTGAGCATCAAAACGTTGCACTCAACCGCAAAATGATGTAGCTTCAAGATCGAAACAAGTAATCACCCATTAGAGTAATGTGCATGCATTAAGAGAAAAATGGCTCAAATATCATAATATATTCCATTTCCCAATATTTCTTAAGATGAAAGGGTGTACATATAGTAGTGGGGTGTGTAACTCCCTCACAAATGTAGTTGTCAAGAGGTGGGAGTTACATTCCCAGAATAGTCGATCAAATTTAACTCCTATAACACTCTATGACACGTGTAAGGCCATAATGACACCCTCATACACCTAAGCATGGTGAATCACCTATGTGGAGGAATCACATGTACATAAAATATATGCATGGTAAATATCCTAAACCAATACCCCCCTGAAGCATAGCATAGGTGGACACATAGATGAAAACAAGGAGAAGTGGGTCCCGATAACAAGCCTGATTAGGTACCCACGTACAAGAAACTCTTGAAAAGTAGAGTAAAAGGATAAAACCCTGTGGGAAAAACTCCCCCCCAAAAGAGAGACAAGGCCACTCTCTAATCTAAGAAAGATGCCAAGGATGGGTCCTGGCCATAGATGAGCCTGTAAAGGTACCCATGTACAAAAAGGCAATCTCTCAAAAAGAAGAAGAAGAGAGAAGAAGAGGGAGATGAGAGGAATGCAGAAGATTCCATGGATGGATATGAACTCTTTAGCTCTAGGAGGTATCCTAGAAGAATGTCGATGACGATATCCTCTACCTCTGGACTGAAGAAGAGCCACCCACACCAAACTATGTGCCTTCCCTTAGGAAGGACAAAAATGATGTGTTAGAAGTTTTCCTGTTCCATGAAGGAAACCAAAGGAAGCAACACGAAGAACTCTGAGTTTGGTCCACGAAAGTGTGACATAGGTCTAGCAAGTGAGTGGAAATGAACCAAAGGTAATGCAACGTGCGTAGAAATGTCAGAGTGAAGAAGAGGAAAACCTATAGAAAGGATTTCCATCTGATGTGAAGGCAAAAAAACATCCCCCACAACAGAAAATGGATCCATAAGCAAGGGTGGATCAATGAAGGTCTCTGGAAAAGTGGAAGTGGTAAGAGTCCCAGAAGGGGAACTCCTAACAACAGAGATGATGAACTCCTTTGAAATACCTGTAGATGGATGAGGAACCTGTAGTACATCACAAGTGTAATCTATGAAAAGATGAAGGTCTCAACAAACAGAAGAGTGATGTCAAATAGGTATGAGTTATCCAATGAAGGTAGAGGAGTGAAAGGGGCCTCACACACTGAAGGAGGAAAAGGAGAGGGTGTGATGATTGTATGAGACTATATAGGAGAACTTCTCGATATCTGATGAGATGTGGGTTATTCAACACTCTTTGGAATAGTGAGAGGAGGAGAAGATTCCTCTATAGTTACTCTTAACATCAAAATTAGGTGCACAATCCACGTCATTAGAAGTAGAACAAATCAAGTATGTGTCATTGGAACTGTCATCGCACAAAGAACAAGAGGAGACAAGTGGATTAGAAGCACCAACAATGGCAACAGTCTGTGAAGGGTTTCTATAGAGGGACTAAAGAATTCTCCAGAAAAAGTGGGGTGGATCCAAGTCTGCCACATGAAACTAGAGATATGAGGATATATGTATCATCAAGTGATCAAAAACATGGTCATGTGTGTTGATAAATTCATTAATATGATGATGATCAGTGGGTACAGGAACTGGCTCAAGCAAGAAGTGTGAAAGACCCTCGTAGGTGAAGTAATGTTCCATAGAAGCATACCAAACTGAATAGTTCTCTCTCACAGTAAGAAGTGGCAGAGGCTATAAGGTGATCATATGACACTCAATTCTAGAAATATAAACCCTCCATGATGTGAAATCAAAAGTGTAAGGTGCACAAATGCAAGATGTCGGACTCGGCCGATAATGCGTCTATGTGTAATATAAGGCCCAAGAGTACTAGTGACCCCCCCGAATGTGGTACTTTATAAAGTAGTGCATTTACAAAAATGATAATGTCATCATGTAATGTGCAAAAAATCATGCAACTTTTACTAAAGAAGCACTCAAAACCAAGTAGTGAGTCAAAAGTTTATAGCAAGAATACAATTCCCGCAACTGATGGAAAATGTCAATGAACTTTATAAACTGATTAAAAAAGTGCCCAAAATGGGTGCAAAGGGTGATGTGTGGGTACTCGTTGGAAATGGCATCAAATTTCAAGTAGGGTTTACTTTGCTTGCAAGGGGGAGTTAGCCTCTTGCCAGCCCTGGATCTCACCCTTCGTCTCCAACACACGAATGAAGGACATAATTACAAGCAAATTAGAGCCTTAAAATTATTACAATTCCAAACTAAATGTTCTTCACCTTAAAATCATTAAAAAAGGGATTTTTTTTAACCTTCAAACAATTATAAAGGGATGGCCTTGCTGAGGTGTCAAGCCATGGATGCACCAAGTTGGAAGCTACCTCTCTTGGTGAGCTGGGAAGTTGACCGAGCCAGGGGTATGTGCCACATGCAGGTCGTAGTCCACTCCATGCAATACAAACCAAGCTGGAGTGTAACAGTCGCATGCAGGGGCCTGTTGGAAGAGTTTGAAGTAGTGAAAAAATCCATGAGGCAAGTGCAACACTGGTGAGAGGTTGAGCAGAGAGACCACAAGTGTTGAGATGATAAATGGTAATGAAACAGTCAAACAAAACTGCTGAGACTAAGCAGTGGACAACGTTTGAGGACAATCTATGCACATAGAGATTTTAAGGCTAGAAATGGTTGGGTAGACTACAGGAAAGTGATGGTGTAGAGTGTAGATATTCCACATAGCGAGGTCCCCATGAGCACGAGCAACACATTGAAATCTATGGGATGAGGCCAAAGCTCATAGTTTGAGTGAAATGAGCAATAGTTGGATTCGTTCAAGGTCAACAAGAGCCGATGCAAGCAAGAACAAACCTTTTAAATGCAAGTGCATGATTTGACATGCTAAAATGGATACACAAGTCGAAGGCAAGTCTAAGGAAATACCAAAAATCTGAGCTAATCACTAGAGATGCACAGTCCAAACTCATAGCAATAATGATCTCCAAAGGAAAACCTGAGTCAAGGAAAGAGAAAAACCAAGTGGTTTTGAAATGAGCTACTGGAGTAATGTACAAGCTATTTCAACCAATTAATGAGTTGAACAATGCACAATGGAAAAAGAGTTTTCTCAACCAAGGCACGAGTTGCAGGTGGTGACTGAGCATGAGATAGTGATTCACATGAAAAGGTGTGACTAATCACAAACTGGCAGTGTTTTGGTTTAAGCACAATATAGGCCAATTCAAAAATCCAAGAATCCAATGCACAGACTATCTATGCACAAGAAAACCAAAAAATGAGCCTCTGAATCTAAAACCATTCCTAAGAAGCGAGTTCAAAAATGAAAATGAGTCAATAGGAAGAAAATGTCCAAGCACAAGTAACCTCGAGACAAAAAATCAGGCACAAGAATCCCCTTGAAAAAATACAAGTATAGCACAAAGAAAGGATGAGAATTTGTACAATAAACTACGAGGCAAAGAGTAGTAAGCAACCGAGATGAGAAACACAATTCTGATCCTTGAGCTCTGATACCATGTAAGAGGAATAAAAAAGATCTGGAGGGAATCTGTGAGCATCAAAATGTTGCACTCCACCATAAAATGGTGTAGCTTCAAGATCGAAGAAAGAAATCACCCATGAGAGCAATGTGCATGCATTAAGGGAAAAATGGCTCAAATATCATACTCTATTCCATTTCCCTTTATTTCTCAAGATGAAAGGGTTGTACATATAGTAGTGAGGTGTGTAAGTCTCCCACAAATGTAGTCGCCAAGAGGTGGGAGTTACATTCCCAGAATAGCCGGTCAAATGTAACTCCTATGACACTCTATGATGTGTGTAAGGCCATAATGACACCCTATGACACCTAAGCATGGTGAATCACCTATGTGGAGGAATCCCATGTACATAAAATATATGCATGGTAAATATCCTACACCAACAGTTATATCCATATCCAATCCATTGAATATATTCTTCCGATTTCGGTGGAAACAGCAAATGAGGAATGAAAAGTGGTGGACAGGAAAAATAAGGGAAACACCAAATCTAAATCCATCACCATCTTGGACAAGGTATAAATCTTGTCCTTTTGTTTGTTATCATTGCTACATCTGGGCTATTGGCCTATTGTGTGGCTATTAGGTAGTTGTGTTGCTGATAAATTGTTATTTTTTAGCTATTTTTAAGCAGCTTGTTTATTTTTGTTGGTTTTAATTCTTAGCACATTGTACTCTATGGTTGGGCTTATTAATTTTATCTTGATTTTGATCCATTTTTTAGTGCTGATAGGGTAAAATATGGCTTTTGAGCATTGATGTACAAGGGTATAGTCCCTTTCAAAAAAAAAAAATCCAATAATAATAATAAATTATATTGGTTGATTGTATTTACATAATGGTAAATATAATATTGTGATGTAAATGAGTTGTGAATAATAACTCATATATTTATTTTAGAATAATTTGGTTGTTAAACCAAAATCATGTGAATAGTTTTTTGTGAGGATATTTGTTGTACCCATAAAACTATAAACGGGTTAGTTGGTTGTGCAACTTCCTGATTTGTAGGAGGTTTCTTTGTTATTCCTATGGTTATATAATAGCCATCTCAATTGTAGCATAATAATATTATTTTTGGTTTTTTAATTTTAGAAAATATTGGTTTGAAAACTAGTCAATGGGGATCAACAAGCGAATTGTACATTAACACGTGGCACTATGAAATTTTTTTTAAAAAAATTGGTAAAAATTGTTTTGACCTCCGATCTTCGACAAACAATTAAAAATTTGGTGGGCCCCACTATTTTCTAGTTAGGGGCCCTCGGTCAAATTTAGAACACTCTTTTATAGGAGGGGTGTCTTGGCTATCTTCTATTCATATTATCATTGTCACAACTTTTCTTCTATATGCCACATTTTTCCTCTATATTGCCAATGTGGGATTTTATTACTGTAGGATTGCATTATACACTATTTTGCATAAGTAACTCAAACGAGCTATTATTTATCTTGGTAGGGTGATTAACTCCCCATTGATTTGATCACATTTCATTCCTCATTGTTCGGGCCAGATTCCTTATTACTTGGAAAACCCACCAAATTATCTCATATATCTCTAACGAGTCAAACAACTGACTCCACATTATTTAGAAGAATTATATATATGGGATGGTTCAACGTATATACTGGGAGATCAACATTTCTCACGACAACATGGCAAAGGATAATGTGAACCTTATAGACATGGGTGAGTCAACAATGCACACAATATTCGGTCCAACAAATTGTGCACTTGGATATACCTTAGCTCGGCCCAACCAGGCGATATAAACCATTTAACGCATGGCCAACACTTTAAACGGAGGTAAAAATTCTATATGTGGTCGCATCCATTATAACATGGGGATTTGGATCCCTATATAAACCGCTAACCCTCTTTCCATGCCAAAGAATGCAGGATAATACCAATTGTGCTAATAAACATCCATGGAAAAAATGGGGATAGGGGACCTCAAACCCATGACCTCTAGAGTCCAAAGCCTATCCATCTAACCAAACTCACCCAAGGGGCTCAGTTGGCTATAAAATGGGCTCATAGATTTTTGTTAAAGAACAGTGACATGTCTGTGCAATGGTAGTAAGGAAGTGCTTAGAGAAAACACCATTTTTGGAGCACTTTCTTAAAACAAGAGCTCAGAGTAAACATGAATCTTTCTCATAATTTTGAGATGTTCATGATGTTGTAGTCAATTTCTCATTTTAGAGCTTTTGTGGTAAATTTTTTAGCTGTTAAAGATACATAAAGGTGTAGAACCTAAGGGATACACAACTGCAAGTAGGTCAGGAAGGTAAAGGGAAAGTACTGAGATGCATCAGAGTCCTTTGAAGGTCTAATATTACATTTTTGTAGGTTTTGGTTCATTATTGGTTAAATGTAAAGGTTATTTTATTTACATTTTTAACATTATTAATGGATCAGTTCACAACGAACCCGGGGGACATAGGAATTCCGAACCTTGTAAACAATCTAGTGATGTTTTCTAATTTTTATTTTCAGTTTCTGATTTTTTGTAAATAATTAAGTTCATAATGTGAATATGTATGAACCATTAATCAACATTGCAAAATTCAAAGAAATCAAGTAAATCAGGAAACAATGATTTTTGGGATTTGATCAAACAATGAAATTTTGAGTAAATTACAAAACTTAATTTCAGTTTTATAATTAGTCCTAAATCAGATTTTAATCAATATTTTGGAGTATTAAGTCCTTTTAAGTTGATTAAAATTGAAAATTCTTTGAAATGGTTAAAAGTGAAGAAGTTAAACACTCATTTTTCAATCACTAGATGTAGTAATGTAAATTAGATGTGTGGATGGAAATTTAAACTCCCCCTTCTTATGTAGTGTATGCAGAAAATTCAGTCCCTTGTCAGCCTTGTATGGATATTAGACGGGTTCCTTTGATGCTCTTATATGCCTTTGGATGCAACCTTAGGTGATGATAATAGATGCTTAGAGCTTGGTCCTTTATTTTAGTCATATAGCTTTATATTTATATGATTCCCTTGGTTGAATTTCATAATTCAAAACTGAAAGGACAACCCATAAGAAAATAACATGCCCAAAAGATAAAAGAATCCCAAAATGTGTGAGTATGGTGAAAAGAGGCCAGGGGCACCCAAAGGTGATGAGGGTGCCTAGGCTTCTGGCATCCTAGATGAAAGCTGGTGTCCAAAGTCATAAAAGATGAGAAATTAAAAGCATCGACTTGGTTGTAGGGTGTAAAAAACCATAAAGAAGACAAGAAGTAAATCAAATAGGTCAAAGATAGTTGTCAATTACTATTTTTCTCGCTTATGAATCATATGAATGCAAATATGATTTTAGGACCTAGAAATGTACCCAAGTGGCGTGATTTTGTGTCTACATATACAATATATTTATTTCAATATATCTTCATGTATGCCTATGGACCTCTCACGTAAACCTGGATATTTTTATTTGCTACTACACACACGCACACGCACGCACACACACATACACGCAAACTCGTACTACACTAACATAGTTAGATAGGTGTCTCAATAATGATATTTATCAACATATTTTAGTTAGATGTATTTAAGATATCTATATTAGTTTAAACAAGTGTCGCAATCCAACTAGTCCAATTACCTCAGTGTTAAGATTGTTGAATTTTTTTAAAGGTATTAGTATTTTTTTTTAAATAAATTAGCATCAAATAGCTTCAATAGTGAAACATGATGCCATAAAAAATAGGTTAGCATTTTTAATTGTTTTAAAGGTATTAGTATTGGTTTTTTTAAAATAATTAGTTATCAAATAGCTTCAAAAATGAGAAATGAGGCCATAAAAAGGGTTAACCATTTGAGGCTATTTTGTATTTTGAGTTGTTAATTTAAATCCACAAAAAAACTATATTGTTGACTGAGAAAAAAAATTTATTGGGAAATGTTCCATGGAAATAGTCGATTTGTCTTGGAGCATTTTGATGTGACCTTTTATATTTAATTTCATGCTTTAGATAGAGCTTAGAGTTGACATGAGACTCCATCTAATGAGCATTAATGAACTATGACATGATTTTGTTGTATGGGATCTAAGGATGAAAATTATATCAACTAATCACATATATGAAAATTAGTATTTGTAAATGAATAAAAAATATATTTAAAACTATTACTCAAGAGTCATATAAAGTAAAAATACTTAAATGTGATTGTTTTGAAAAAAAGACGTAAGTAATTGGAAAGTGAATTACTATAATGAGCAGTTGGAATAATAATATTCTTTTATACAACTAAATCTAATAGAATCATGTTATGTAAAAGAGAATCAATTCGACATGATCAACTAACCGAGATATTTAATGTTTAATTGGCAAATAGGCTTCTCTAGGCTCTTCAATCATTTCCTTCTAACTCCCATATTCATTCGCCATTGTCATCTTAAAATCATTTATACAAGATATATTTTCGAAGACTTTAAACTACTGGCCAATAAAAATGTCTTTAAAAAGGGATTCGTACAGAAAGATTGTTTATCGCTTAGAGTGCAAGTATTTTTTGGTTGATCGCGATATTTTATGAGAGAATTTCTTTGTAATTGTCATCTTCGTCGGATTCAAAATAAATAGCTTTATTGTATATTTTTCCTTTCACCATATTTGAAGGGTGCTAGAAAAGATGAAGCACCAATGGTTCAACTATTTCCTCAATCTTTGCAATAGTGTCATTCTTCTGCATCATCCATGATCACGTAAATAGGGACATCGTTTTCCATTTCCAAATGCATGGACTTATGTAGATGTCATTTGCACATCCGCATTTTCCACCTTCATGGATTTTTCAATCAATAGTTCTAGTTTTCTGACTGAAATAGATCCTACTAGAAGATTAAATGGTATTAAAATTAGGGTAGGAAGCTTTTGTTGGAAACATGCATGCACCATGCATTGCTAATTCCAACTGTGGCTTTTTAGAAGGATTAAAAATAGTTTTAATTTGCTTTAGTTTAGCATGAGTCTTCATTTAGTTAAAGTCCTATTTTTAGGATTATATTTGATTCAAATAAATCTACTTTATTCACACAGCATGCAGTTGTTTTAAAGCAAGAGTTTAAATTTAGAATGCTCAGTTGAAGAGTTGTTAGTGGGTGATTTATTCTATTTAAATAACAGCAGTTGTAATTGTTTTGTATGCAACACATAAGTGTGAAATTTGCATAGGTAAAATTGCAGATAAGTATTGCACGCACAAACTTCATTGTCATTTGAGTCGAAGCTATGAGTATATGAGTTAATTAATGGAGATTACGCATAGCAGTGTTGGTTTGAATATTATTCTATTTATGTAAGTTATTTAATTGTTCTGTTTATTTCTTGTATGTTGTTTGTTGTATATGACTGCAAATTTTCTACAAATTGGTATCAGAGCAGGTTATTCCAACATGCTTATTAAATTGGTAGCAAGCTATGGATTCTACATCTGTTACATGCAGATGCTGCAATTTAATGGAAAAAATTACAAATAATGGTCATTGACCATGAAGGAATTATTCATATCTCAATATTTGTGGGAGATCATTGAAGATGGGTACACAGAACTGGAAGAATGCAACAACATATATTACACTTTCTCCAGAAGAGAAATATACTTTCAAGGAGTTAGGAAAGAAGGATAGAAAAGATATTTTCTATATTCATCAGGCGATGCACGAAATCATTCTTCTAAGAGTGGTAGCAGCCAGTCAAGCAAAGACCACATGGAATACTTTACAAGTTGCATATCAAGGTATGGAGAAAGTAAAAACTACCAAGCTACAGTTACTTCATAGAGATTTTGAGAATTTAGCAATGAAAGACTCAGATTCCATAGAATCATTTTTTACTCATTTAGTTGGCTTAGTCAATCAAATCAAATCCCATGGTGAGACTCTTGAAGACAAAAGGATTATTGAAAAATTGCTTAGGAGTTTGCCTATGAAATTTGATCCTCTAGTTAAGTTTACTATTGAAGAAACTAAGGATTTGAGTCAGTTTTCTATTGATGAGTTACATGCATCACTAATCAATCATGAACAGAGGATGAATATATCACATGTATGTGTAGATCAGGATTTTTCATCTTAGACAACAAGTAGTCATGGTAAAAAGAAGAGGTAGTTTCAGCTCAAGAGGCAGAGGAAGAAGTCCATCTAAAGGATGTGGCAGTGGTTCATCAAGCTCGAGTGGAAGAGGAAAAAATCAAGAACAGATTTATGGTTAGAGATAGGATAAGTCACCATGTTCATCTGTCATTATTGCAAAAATTATGGGCACTATGTTTATAATTGCAAGAAAAATCAATATGATAAAGAGAGGAAAAATAGGAAAAATCATGTTGGAAGTTCTATTTCTAAACCTATGTTTATCGCATGCATAAGGATTGCCAAAGAAATACATTCTTTACTTCCCTTAATGAATTTAATTTTTCAAAAGAAAGTCCATGTGATATATGGTATTTGGATTCAGGTTGCAGTAATCATAGGACACATAATATATATTTGTTTTCTAGTTTGGATGATTCAATTAAGAGTGATGTAACTCTTGGAAATAAAAATATTGTTTCTGTGAAAGGAAAAGGAACGGTTAGTATTATAACAGAGATAAGGCAGAGAAAACAAGTATGCAAGATGTTTACTATGTTGCAAGTTTGAAACATAATATTATGAGTATTGGACAGTTGGTACAGAAAGGGATATTGAGTCTATATGGAAGACAATGAGTGTGTGATTGTGGAAAAAAATCCTATCACTCAGTTGATTGCAAAATTGAAGATGAGCAGAAATAGGATGTTTCTAATGATTTTAAAACCTCGAAAAAAGAAGAAATCAGATTTGTTTGTAGAAAAATCAACAGCTCAATTCGTAGTAAAAGTCTTGCACTAAGACAAATCAACCTTTTGTTAAGTCCTGCACTCAAATAGATGAGTCTTGCACGTAAGGTAAATGATCTTGCACTAGTGTAATAGAGTCATGTGCTAATATAAATTAGGTATGCGCTACAACAAGTGAGTCTTGCATTGATTCCTACGTAAATACAGTTGATTCCTACACTGAAGGTGTTGGTATCCAAATTTGTTCTCCTTTTCAAGACAAGTAGCAACATAGATTGGACATGGAGCTTAGAGACAAATAGATCATAGTGTGTGTCATTTTGTAGCTGGGGATGAGATCTAACTGGACCTTTGTCACTCAGATTTGTGGAGAGATGGATAACACCTTCAAGAGGATTTGACCTATCCTCACTACTTTAGGTTGTGCCTCTTCAACCAGGGTGAGAGGACCCTTAGTGTAACCTCTGTTTGATGAAGGAGATGGAGATATCCTTCTTTTGCAAAAATTTTATGAGAAAAACCTTGGGAAAATATGGTCAATACTCCATAATTTAACTCTTAAGAGTTGTCACTTCTAAAAGATGGAGATACTTTCAACACAAGGCTAAGGTTACTGAAGACATTAAGAAATCCTGATTGTTCTGCATATTTTAGTGCAAGTAGATTTTGTTCCTTTGTTGATACACAGGGAAAACAGGGGTAGTTCAGGATGGATTCATGGTTTTTGAATGATTTTGGTGGGAGATGAAGCAGGATAAAGTTGATTATACCATATCTTCAAAGGGACTTCACAACAAATTGAACAACTCAACAACAGAAAGCTTTAAAATAGTTAAGACGTTCCTTGAACCAGAAGGTGTGCTTCAATGGAGGCCCAGATCAGCATGTTTTCACACAATCTTTGAGCCTCTAACACGAAGGCTCGAGTTAAAGACTTTATTAAACACTAAAATGCCTCTGATTCAATCATGCCTAAGGTACACCCGAAGACTTACAGACAATCATTTATCAACAAATGACAGTGAATTGATTTTAAATTTGTTTATCTCATCCAAGATGAAGGCTCTTCTTGAAATGAAATTGCAAATACCATTAAACTGTCACAGGGACGAGATCCTGTGTGATTTCACAAAAATTTCAATGTAAGATTGCAATAGGAAATAAAGAAACTATTTGCAGACATTCTGAAACAAAGCAAACACAAATTGCTACAAGATTGACACAAATTAATTTCAAAATTGCTTAGATTCATCAGCAGGGGAAAGTTTCCAAGAGCAATCTCAGTGCTTTTCAATGGCTATACATCTGCAACCAACTTGACATGATAGAAAATCTAACACAAAGAAAATTAACAGGTTATCTCGGCTTTGGTCTCTCAGGAAGACGACTTTCTCAAATTTTCTCTTAAGAATTCAACCCCCGACCATTTGCAAGAGTATTCTCATTGCATTTATACATTTTACTCACTCAATTTTCCCCCCAAAAGAGAAGAATATTCGAGGGACCTTTGCTTGTTACCAATTTGTCCTCAGAAAGCAACGTTTAACAAATTCAGATCCGAAAGCTGCCAAGTGGACCAATTGTGAACTGATCACGTTTCTTGGTCCCTCGACTAATGACTAGGATGCCATTCCACAATCTTTTTGGCAATCCTTCTAATCATTCTAATTTTTCCATGTGAGAAATCCCCTTTTTAATCATTTTTCCAGAAGCTCTACACAGCTGGATATGACAGGTAATCCTTTTCTCTCTTGAGGAAACACCTTTTTCATCTTTTGCACCTGTAACTTTCATCATTTGATTATTTTCCCTTTCTTTCCTCTACAACTTTTTCCCGCATCCATCTTCTCTGGTAATTCCCATTTTTGTAAGTGCCTAGAGTAATTCCAACTTCAAAATATCACCTTAACAATCCTTGGACTCACAAATTAAGTTCTGAATACATTCAATGGCACTTTATAGACAAAGATGACAAGGAATTTCATCAAAAATGATTGAAAAAAATGTGAGTATTTGCATCTCCAGGAGTCTTGGAGTAAAAAATGGCGGAAAAAATAGATGTAATGCACATCAACCGTTGATTCTGCCCCTTCTCAACTTTAGATCATAGGAATCCACATGTTTCCTTAGTGCAACTGCAAAGGTGAGACATAAAGGCAAGTCTTTAAACAAGCATGGGCCTTCCACATGACCCTGGGCCCAAGAAAATCATTTTTTGGCCTTTGAAAAGTCTCAACAAAAAAGAAGCTAGTGAAGCCTCCATGTGTCACCTCAATGGGCACCTTCAGATGGTCCTCAAAAGTGTAGACACTGAACAAGCACAGTACTCACCACATGTCTCAGTCCTACAGAGTTGATACAAAACTTGAAGGTTTAGCAGAAGGCACCATGTGTCTAGGGTCCAAGACATATTTTCCTTTGCCATTGAAAATTCCAAGCAAAGGGCAGAGTGAACATAAGCCTCCAAGTGTCCTCCTCGTGCTTCTTCAAAATAAAACTTAGGGGTTGGTCCCCAAATAGGCATGGTCCCTCCACGTGTCCCAAGGGCCTTTCAAATTTGCTTTGAAAAGTTTAAGTATAGAGCGAAGAGCCGGTGGAATCCTCCACATGTCTCCCTTTTACAATTTATTAAGGTGGGACCTTTACATGAGGTAGATCCTTAAATGAGCAAGTTCGGCCCTCCACGTGTCCATGGTCTACCAAAACTATACCAGTTACATGAAAAAATTGTCTAAATCTGGGAAAGGTAGTGGAAACCTCCACGTGTCTCCTTGACGTACATCTCCAAGGCCAAACCAAAAGGCAAATTTTCAAATGAGCACCGGACCTCCACGTGGGCAAGTTTTGGGTTGAAGCGAGCCTTAGATTTTTTAAAGTGCCCTACCAAGCCACATACAACCAGAAAAGGCCATGTTCCCATTGATGCTGAGATATGAATTTGACTGGGAAAAATACACTCGTCAAACTGTAAAATGTAAGAAAATCACCATTTGTGCCTGGAAATGAATCCTTCTTCATGGACAGAGAATTTGGAAATGATATAAGGACCAAATATGATCCACCAAGCTGCATCCAATCACTGTTTCAACATAATATTTGGGACAAAAATGACAGGGACAACAAAACGTGACTATGGAAAATGGAAGAAAAGGAAAAACCTGAGTTTTACACCCAAGTTACAAAGTCTTTCACACAGACAAAGGAACAAAAAACAAATTCTGGATTTTAAGTGATCCTTGACCATTGAAGGGACTAATCATGGAAACCAAATGGAGGAAATAGTTTTCATGCATCAATACGGGGAGATAGAAAAACATGACAAGGGCTCGCAAATTGAAGAATTTCAAGGAAAAACGGGGTGAGACCAAATTGAGCACCAACATCTGGTATCCGAATCAAGGATGGGAACTACCTGCTGAGTACCACAAGAAAAAATAGCAAACCAAGTGCCAAAAATAGACCATTGACGCAACAAACTCAAAGAATAAGCTTGCAGAGTAGAGAAACCATAATCATCCTCTGAAAAAAGAACCAAGAAACCAGCAAAACCAAGTCACCAAGGACTAGAACGAACAAAAACACAAAAGAATAATGAAACCAAAGAACTATACACTATACAATGGAGTATACCTTGATTCTGAGAAATCAATCAAGGAAATGTATCAAATGCCTTCCATTAACAGGTAATTCAAGCATTTTCCCATCTTAGTCTTTTATAAAGAAGGTGTTTTCACCAATTTGAATATCAATTGAAATGGGCCCATCCACAATGCATCAAATTTTCCATGTTTGCCCTTACTTCATGCCTGCTATCCCATAATAGCACAAGATCCCCAATGCTGAAAGCCCTTGGAGTCACTTTCTTATCCAAACAACTTTTTCAACTTTTCTCTGAACTTCACATGCCTCTAATGGGATGCCCTTCTTTCTTCATCTAACTCAATAATCTAATTGATTTGAGTATCATATGGACTAACTTTTTGATCTTCAATTTGTTGAACAAATTGAAATGAAGACAATTACAAATGAAGGGGTAGTAAATATTGAGTTCCATATACCAACTCAAATGGGATCTTACCAGTAGCTCTTTTGACAGTGATTCTATCATCCCAAAAAGCAAACTTGAATTGCTCACCCACTTCTTTTTGTTAATCCAAAATTTTCCCCTTTTGCAACAAATTTGGTCAAGTCAAGAGAATACCTTGGGGAAATTATGGAAGCATATGAATCAAATTGATTCCATTAAATCATTTGCACATTGCCACCAAACATGAGCATTGAGAGACTTTTCAATGGAACACGGGCATTATCAACTAAAGATGCTAATTAACACTCGTAAATCCTGTTAATGAATTGATTCAAGCATGAAGTCCATAATTTATGTTGCTTTCTTAGTGAAAATATTGCTTCCATTTCCCACTTAGTGAAATATTATCAGTTTCGGCTAAAGAATAGTTGAGGGTGGATGAAGGACACTGGAGAGGTATTAAATTAACCATTTTCCTAAGGAAATGAACCATTGAAGCCATTGATAGTCTTATAATCTAGATCTTCAGGACTGACCACGAATTCACAAAGTATGTTTGTTGGAGACTTCAACTGAAGCTTTCAAGTTTCTAAATGTTAAAACATTCCAAAAGTTTCCTAACCAAAGGTGTAGGCTTTGAATTGAGGCCAATTGGCCACCAGCACGTTTTCAATAGCTCCAAATATTTGCATTGTAACTAGTTCCAGTAAAATAGTCCCTTATAACTCGGCTAGAAGGTGCCAAGTAATTGACTCAAACAATTCCAAAATGGGATCCCAAGGTAGAGACTCAAGACTTGCACCAGCCCTCCATGTAACCGAAAGGTCAACAATGCTCATTTGAAAGTAGAACGGGGTTAACTCATAAAAACTAAGTCTCTGAATGTAGGTAGAACATGTCAGGTGCGAAATAACATCTAGATTCAAAAGGCGGGACCCTAAGAGGTTGTCAAATGAGTGCGGGGCTTCCATCCATGTCCCAGAGCCTGAAAAGGTGGGGCCAACTATTGAAAGACATTCCAAAGGCCCATTTTCTCCATGTGTCGTGCATCCACTACTCCAAAGGTAAAGTTTCTGGGGGTAGTTGATCTTAACAGGCCTGAAGCCTCCACGTGTCTTCGGTTTGGATATCCATGCCTCCACCCGCAGAAAAGACTTCGGAAGAATACAAAGGAAATAGGGGAAACTTTTTCTGTGAGACTGCCACATGATCACAGGGTTGCTATTCTAATGAGAAAAGGAAGGAATCAAATCTCAAATGAGCGCAGAGGTGCCACATGGACCCAGTATAAACAGACTCATTTAAATATGCTTCTACATGATGGTGTCTGCGACCCAAAAATTCAAATGGCCATATCTTTTGACTGAACTCATATGTATATGGGCGGAGGGAGAATATTTTTGGAACCATCTCGAAGTCTCTATGCCTTGGAAATATAAAATATCAAGTTTTTTGCGAAGGTGTTGGCACTTCTTGAAAATGGGAAATGTCTTTTGGCCATTAAAATAGGCACGGCTTCTAATTTCTCCAACTACTAGATCTGATTCAATTTTATCTGTTGTTATTATTCAATACGACGGACATATAGAGGGACCCAGAATCGATAGATTTGGGGTGGATTTGAGAGGAATTCATTTATTAATAGGGTTTGATTATTCAAGTGTAGGATTCAATGCATAATCCATGGTAGTTGAAACAAGAATTCAAATTGTTCCCTCTTCTCTCTCATGAATTCTTTCTAAATATTTTAAGGCTTCTCATTTGAGAAGGAGAGATTATTCTAGGTGTAAGGAAACTCTGTAAAATTTTCTTCCCGACTCCATTTTGAGTTGAAAACCTTCTCCTATGCCTGAAAATAATTTTTGTGCCTTAAGAAGAAACATAATGGTATGTGCACCCATATAGAGAAATAAAACATGTTTTTGTGGTGTTTCTTCAACCCTTTGCATTGTTTTGTTGTCTCTTCGTGCCTCTCCCATTAAAATCTATTTTATGTGGATGTACTTCACATTTTTAGGTGTAGGGTGTTGTGTTTCATGTAAGTTTTGATCATGGATTAGGATCTGGGTTTGTGTCACTTTTGTCTGACCTTCCCATCTTCTTTTCTCCATTTTGTTTCATCATTCCTTAATAGAGCATCTCACCCCTTTCTTTCTCTAGTGTATCACCACTTCAAGTGTAGATTTTATTTCACCCTCTCTTTCTCTCTGGTTCCTTGGAATGGTTAGATTAGGATAGTTTAGTTTTTACCTACAATAGAGTAGCTCATGGCAGGTAGTTTAGGAACAAGAACTAGCTTTCTCTGGAGGATCATCTCAGGTTTGTAAGTCCCACATCTTGAGAGATGATCCAATGTTATGCAATCACATCGAATGCCCCATTTTAACCACTTCACATCTTTGGCCATTCGTGGGTGCTATTGTTTTGCACTAACAACCCCACTTATTTTTGTTTAACTCCAAGGTTCTTTTAATGGTCCTTCAACAAGTTTTTATTGCTAGACTCAGCTTGTCCATTTCCTAAGGGATTGTGGGTTTGTGATCACTTTTGTCTGACTAATTTCCCATCTTCCTTTCTCCCTTCTATTTCATCCTTCCTCAACAGAGCATCTCACCCTTTTCCTTCTCTGGTGTATCACCACTTTAGTGTAGGCTTTTCTTTCACCCTCTCTTTCTCTCTGGTTCCTTGGAATGGTTAGATTAGGATAGTTTAGTTTTTACCTACATTAGAGTAGCTCATGGCAGATAGTTTCAGAACAAGAGCCAGCTTTCTCTAGAGGATCATCATAGGTCTACAAGTCCCACATCTTGAGAGATGATCCAATGTTATGCAATCACACCGAATGCCCCATTTTAATCACTTCGCATCTTTGGCCATTCATGGGTGATATTTTTTTTCACTAACAACCCCACTTATTTTTGTTTAACTCCAAGGTTCTTTTAATGGTCTTCAACAAGTTTTTATTACTGGACTCAGCTTTCCACTTCCTAATGGATTGTAGTTATAAGAATATGTCAAATTGATTCCATCCTCTTTACACATTGCCACCAAAGGTTCGGCTCTAAAACTCATGGCATTATCAGCAACAATCTTAACTGGCACTCCAAATCTACATATGATTTGATTCAGTAGGAATTCCATGATGACTTGGTGTGTTTCTTTCTTGGTGGGGATTGATTTTACCCACTTAGTGAAATGATCAGTGGCTAAAAGAATCCATTTATTACTAAAACTGGAAGGATCATAAATTTCCCCAATGAAATCCATTCCCCATTGTCTAAATGGGGCTTCAAATGACACAAGATGTAAAGGAAGGGAGCCTGAAGCTTTCATTATTCCAGAAAAAAAAATTGCAACTTTAACATTTCCTAACCAATAGAGTTTTATCTTTGAAGAGAGTTGGCCACCAATAACCAGCCCTCAAGATTTTATGTGTTGTAACTCTTTCAGGAAAATTTCGCCCACAAATTCCTCCATGTAAATCAGTAATTTCCTTTGGGGCTTCATCCTCAGCAATGAATCTTAAGAGAACTCCCTTCAGGTTCTTCCAAGCTAACCCCAAATCAATAATGACATATTTTTGAGAGGCTAACTTAAGAGCTATTTTCTGATTTTTACTCAAATATTCAGGGCAGCATAGATGTCTGAGATAAAATATTATATCTTTGTACCATTCAGAGCTTACCAAATTTTCAAGGACATCCACCCTTTTTCCTTCTACTTCATTCACCTCAATAGTCTACAAGTTTCTCTTGGCCATAAGATTAGGTAGGCCTAAACCTCTTACCAATTTCATGGTTTGGATATCCATGTCATATTCCTGCAACTTGTTCACCCATCTACATCTTTTGCTTGAGACCTCCATCTCTGATAAGATGTCTTTCACCATGGTGTGGGGAACATAAGCAACAACTTTAGAGCTCAAGATGTAGGGTCTGAAAACTGTTGTTGCTTTCACGAAGGAAAATTATTTCTTCTCCATGATGGCGTATTTTAACTCAACTCCTTGTAATGCCTTACTGAAGAAGACAATTGGTCTTTCATCCCCTTAAACATCCTTCTGCAAAAAAACAGATGCAATGGTGTTTTCTGAAGAAAAATAAAAAAATTGAAAAGGATTCTTGTAATTTAGAGATGTCAAAAAAGGGGCATGCTTTATTGCTTCCTTGATACCATTGAAATCTTGAATGGAAGCTTCTTCCCATTTAATAACTTGGTCCTTTCTCAACATACTAGTAATAGGGATAGTTATATCAGCAAAGTTAGACACAAATATTTTGATAAAGTTTATTTGTCCAAAGAAGGATTGAATTCCCTTCTTAGTTCTCAGAATTGGAACCTTGCTGATGGCTTCCACTCTCTCTGGATCAATCATGACCCCTTCCTTTGATACAATGTGACCAAGTAGATTTTCCTTTTACACTCCAAAGTGGCACTTCTTAGGATTCAATGATATGCCATACTCTCTACACCTTAATAGCATTCTCTCTAAGTGTTGTAAGTGATCATTTCTTTTTCTATAAAACACAGTTACATAATCTTGATAAACAACAATGAAATCATTAATATAACCATCAAATGTTAAATCCATTGCTCTTTGGAAATTTTCTCCAGCATTTATTAAGCCAAAAGGCATCCTAACATAGAAATAATTTCCCAAAGGAGTGGTAAATGAAGTCTTTATTCTTTCTGACTCCTTCACAACAACTTGATTATAGCCATAGAAACCATCCAAAGTGGATAACAATTCATAACCAATTACCAATTATAGAATATTCTCCATGTTTGGCAGAGGGTAATTATCTTTCAATGATGCTTTATTCAAGTTCCTGAAGTCTACACACAACCTTATATCACCATTGTTTTTTTCTAATAGGTACTAAATCTGCAACCCAAGAAGAGTACCTTGTAGGCTGAATGATCCCTCCATCCCTAAACTTCTTTAGTTCTTCTTGCATCTTCAAAGAAAGGAGAGGATTGATGGGCCTCTATTTTTTCCTAAAAGGCTTGGTATTAGATTCAATAGGAATTTCATGTTGGAACAAATCTCCCCTGTATGCCTTCAACTCAGAGTAAGACCAAGCTAGGCAGTCTTGATATTTTTTCAAAAATTGAACATAGGATTACTTCTCTTCCTTGCTCAGACTGATTCCTAAATAGATTTTACTTGGTTTTTATTTTGTGCCCAAGTTGTGCTCTTCCACATATATTGAAACCAACATACTTATTTTAATAATGAAATCAGCATTATCAAAGTTTGATTCAAGAGCCACCAAACCTCTGGGAATCGTGTTTGTCTTTAGTTGGATGATGTCTTTGCCAAATAAAGTTTCCTTTCCTTCAGCAACACACACCATTGGTTCCTAATCTATATTTTGGTTAGAAAACTCACCTTGGTTATATAGAAACCATTTCACCTAGGCATCATCATCAAACACTTGCCAATTTTTAATGTTATCAGGGATAGCTAGCCTTGTTAGTATTTCAACATCATAGTCACAAAATGGAGATTCTTCACAATTCCCAAATTTGGATCTTAGCACTACTAACTATTCTACAAAAAAATTAAACTTTCTATCATGGTCCACAATATTAAAGATTCAAACATTTCAATCAAATCCCAGACTGCATGCTTGCATTGTTTCATTCTCTAATTTTTAGTATCATACAATTTTCTAATTTTCTTGACAATCAGTTTTGAATCCCCTTTGAAAATGATATCCTTTATACCATATTTCCATGCAATTCTCAAGCCTAATAACATTGCTTCATATTCAAAAAAAAATTTAGTGCATTCAAAGTTGAGTTTGAAAGAAAAAACCAACTCTTCTTGGTCTGAAGAGATCAGAACAATGCCAGCACCATTTCCAAACTTGGAACAAGCTCCATCAAATAATAAGGTCCAAGGTAAACCTACTTGTTCAAGACATTTACATTGATCAATATTATGCTCTTTTCCATAAGTAAACCTAAAAAATTTATCAACATTTACATCAGCATACAACACTTCATAAGAAGCATTATTGGGATCTTTAATAAGGTGCAACATCTTCTTCTCTCCATATAGCTTCATAAGGCTTCCTTCAATTGGAATGGTGGCAAAATACATATCCATTTGAACACTTCCACCAACACTTATAGCCCACTTTCCTGATAATAGCATGCCCCATTTGGTAGGGCAATCAATAATAACAACATCAAGTTTCAAGTTCTTACCTGGATAAGCTGCAAGTTATACCACTAAAACTTTTACACATCCTACAATACGTACCTTTCTAGAATCTATTACAGTACACTTGCCATAAGCTACTGTCACTTTAATGTTCAATTCATTCATGAATTCCAGAGGCATAACATTGCATGATGCTCAGGAATCAAACATACAATTGTGTAGCAGTATGTCCTTAATAATCAGTGTTGTAAAAATTGGATCAACATTTAATTGAGACTCAACCAAAGATGTTCCCAAGTAAACTTCAGTTGGTTCACCTATCTCCTACAATGTTGGTGGTTTTTCTAGGTCTATAATGGTTGAAGGAGGAGTGTTTACATTATTTATATTTCTACCTTGGGCACTCCTATCTTCCTCCAATCCCAAATACTCAAATTCCCTCTTCTTGTGCTCAGGAATCCTAAGCAGTTCAACAATTGGGACAGAAATCTTGATCTGACTCAAGACTTGGGCAATTTCATATGGAATGTATTTGGGCAAAGTAGCATTTGGAGAAGATTGAAAAACTCATCAGATGCACAAGATTTTTCACATTTTGGGCATGGGTGGGAACACCAATTCTACTTGAGACAACAAGGCCTTTGCTAGATGCATCTTTCTTTGGAGTTTCTTTTGGGACATTGGTGAGAACCGGGGTTTTTGGTTTGGCTTGAGGCCCTGCCCCTTTGACAGTTTTACTTCTTGTGTTATACTCTTTTTCTTGGGTAACAACAACATTCATTAACAACTGTCTATCCTCTTCTGATGGGATTCCTCCATCATACTTCTTAATCATTAGAGCTCTTAGGTACCCAAAATCATTATTAGGAAGTTCAAAATCTTGTACCATATCTATTTCTAAAGTATGAGAGGGAGGAAGAAGAGGTACCCGGGGAATGCAGTCCCAAAAAACTTGCAGCAATTCTTGCACTTATTACTTCAGTTGAAGTTTCTCCTTGCTGTGAGCTTGTAGAGCAGTCCACCATGCATGCATCATCATCAGTTTTATCATCATCATCATCTTCTTCAACTTTCTAATCTACTTCACATGGACGGGTGGGGTAAGAAACATTTATCACACCAATCAATTTCATTTATCTCTTCAACAACAACTCTGGCATTTAAAGGATCAAGTACTACTCTATTTTCCCTAGCTTGGGGTTTTCTAGCTCCCATGGGTCCTTTACCTCTGTCATCAGATCTCTGATCATTTCTTGGATGATTTACAAATATTTCTTGTCCTTATTGCCTATGCTGACCTTGAGAACCTTGTCCAATTCCTTTCTCTGCCCTGGCTAGCTTGTAAGAGATTTCTTTGACAAGCTCCAGCCAAAGTCTGTACAACTTCCTCAAGATCCACAACCTTACTTGATTGAGGATCTTCTCTCAGGGTTGATCAGTTTAACACCCTCCCTCTTATGGAGGTTTTCCAACTGCTTTAATGTTGTTCTCAATTTTCAGATCCATGGTAAAGGCCTACCTTAAAGTTCTAGGGTTCTTATCCCTCAAATAGTAAGAAGCTTTCTTATCAAATGCATCTGAATACTTTATCAGACATGATTCATCACATGGCCTCAAATTAACAAGTAGTATTCTCAATGTTTTTTAAAATCTTGTATTGAAATCATGTAATGATTCATTAGGATTTTTTATTTATTTTCAAACTTTGATAAAAGAAAGCTAGGGTTTGTTTTATAACCATACTAAATTCTAAAATATTCTTCATCTCTATCCAAGAGTCAATGGAATTATCTGGAAAATATTTATACCAGTCCCTTGCATCTCCTTCTGGAGTATGGATAAAAATTTTAATGTAAAAATCCTCAAATTCTATTTCAAAGTCCTCCATCATATTAACATAGAGATTCAAGTGTTGATCACCAGTGATTGCATTATTTCCTTAAAACTTAGGTAATCTATTTCTTAAATCTTGTGGCGTAACATTTGGATAGCCAACCACACCTCTAAAATTGATGGGACCAAAAGTATTAACAACAAATGGAGGTCTTGGTGGAGGCTGAGCCATATTATTTTGAGGAGGTGATCTTACAGAAGAAATAAAATGATGAGGAGTAAGGGGTCTATGTGGTACAAGGATGTAATTTTCAGAATGACTACCCTCTAAAGGCTCCATTTCTTGAAAAAATCTACCAGATTTGGAAAATACTAGGGCAGATTGAGAAGTAAATTTTTCAAATACAAAATAAGGACCCTCTCCAGATGGAGAATTCAATTCAACAAAGATACTACCTAATTCAGAAGAACTTGAGGAAGTATTGCAATCTTCATTCACATGCTGATGAGTTTCACTAATGGAGATCTCTTTTCTTGATGCTTTATCTCCAACAACCTTCCAACTTCTTCTTCCTTCTGAACTAGAATTTACCATCTCTTGAAACAACCTTCTACTAGGGTCCTTGGCGAAGACATATCTTCTTCCTTCCATATTTGTAGATATTAATGACAAATCTTACTTGATATATGTTAAGACACTGGTATTTATAAATAATTTAAATAGCATGGAGTCACCACTAAGGATTTTCACCTTAGTTTTTGTAAATGCACTATGACAGTTCTATCAAATGTATGTTAATACTAGATTCATGCAAAGCTTACAAGATATACTCTTCTTCTACCCAAATTTATCAATGATGATACAAAACTTAGTGCAATAATTATACAAGCTAGAAATATTGCACTCAGAACTTACAACTTTGAACAATTCTTACAGATCTGAACAGATATATGATGTTTCACTAATGTATTTGCACTTTAAAATTTGTAAGAAGCATTACCAGGGTTTGTATGTATACAACTTTGTTCAAATACTTCGAAAAGTCCCTGAAAACAGTGCCACTAGTGTTGTTGACATGCCAAATGGATATGAATTGGAAAAAAATCAAAAAATTATCCCTGGCAATGCAAATCAGGTCCCCAGCAACTGTGCCACTAGTGTTGGTATCCAAATTTGTTCTCCTTTTCAATTCGAGCAACAACACAGATTGGACATGGATCTTAGAGACAGATAGATCATAGTGTGTGTCATTTTGTAGCTGGGGATGAAATCTAACTAGCCCTTTATCACTCAGATTTGTGGAGAGATGGATAACACCTTCAAGATGATTTCACTTGTCCTCACTATTTTAGGTTGTGCCTCTTCAACCAGGGTTAGAGGACACTTAGTGTAATCTCTATTTGATGAAGGAGATGGAGATTTCCTTCTTTTGGACAAATTTTATGAGGAAAAACCTTGGGAAAATATGGTTAATACTCCATAATTTAACTCTTAAGAGTTGTCACTTCTAAAAGATGGAGATACTTTCAACACAAGGCTAAGGTTACTGAAGACATTAAGAAATATTGATTGTTCAGCATATTTTAGTGAATAGATTTTGTTCCTTTGTTGATATATAGGGAAAAAAGGGGTAGTTAAGGATGGATTCATGGTTTTTGAATGATTTTGGTAGGAGATTAAGCAGGATAAAGTTGATTATACCAGATCTCTGAGGGACTTCACAACAATAGACAACTCAACAATAAAAACGCTTCAGAATAGTTAAGACATTCCTTCAACCAGAAGGCATGCTTCAATGGATGCCCAGATCAACATGTTTTCACATAATCTTTGAGCCTACAACATGAAGGCTCGAGTTAAAATACTCGATTAAACACTAAAATAACTGATCAATCACACCTAAGGTACACCCAAAGACTTACAAACAATCTTTATCAACAAATGATGGTGAATTGATTTCAAATTTGTTTATCTCATCACAAGATGAAGGCTCTTCTTGAAATGAAATTGTAAATACCACTACACTGTAACATGGAAAAGATCATATGTGATTTCACAATTATTTCAATGTAAGACTGTAATAAGAATAAGAAAAACTACTTGTAGACATTCTGAAACAAAGAAAACACTAATTGCTCCAAGATTGACACAAATTAATTTTAAAATTGCTTAGATTCATCAACAGGGGAAAGCTCCCAGAGTAATCTCAGTTCTTGTCAATGGCTATACATCTGCAACCAACTTGACATGAAAGAAAATATAACATAGAAAGAATTAACAAGTTATCTCAGATTTGTCTCTTAGGAAGAAAACTTTCTCAAATTTTCACTTAAGAATTCAACCCCTGACCATTTACAATAGTATTCTCATTGCATTTATACATTTTACTCACTCAATTTTTCCCCCAAAAGTGAAGAATATTTGAGAGACCTTTACTTGTTACCAATTTTCCTCAGAAAGTGACATTTAACAAATTCACATCCGAAAGATGCCAGGTGGACCAATTGTGAACTGATCACATTTCTTGGGCCCTCGACTAATGACTAGGATGTCATGCCATAAATTTTTGGAAATCCTTCTAATCATTATAATTCTTCCATGTGAGAAATCCCCTTTTTAATCATTTTGCAAGGGTTCAACATAGCTAGAAATGACAGGTAATCCTTTTCACTCTTGAGGAAACACCTTTTTCATCTTTTGTGCCTGCAACTTTCATCATTTCATAATTTTCCCTTTCTTTCCTTTGCAACTCTGTCCTGCATCCAGTTTCTCTGGTAATTCCCATTTTTGTAAGTGCATGAGTAATTCCAACTTCAAAATATCGACCTTAAGAATTCTTAGGACTCACAAATTAAGTTCTGAATCCATTTAATGTGACTTTACAAAAAGATACTACAAGGAATTGCATCAAAAATGATATAAAAATAGTGAGTATTTGCATCTCCAGGAGTCTTGGAGCAAAAATGGCAAAAAAACTGACGCAATGCTCAACAACTGTTGATTCTACCCCTTCTCAATTTTAGATCAGAGACATCCACATGTTTCCTTGGTGCAACTGTAAAGGTAAGGCACAGAGGCAAGTCTCCAAACAAGCGTGGACCTTCCATGTGCCCTTCAGCCCAAGGAAAATCATTTTTTGGGCTTTAAAAAGTCTCATCAAAAAGGAGCCAACAAGAGCCTCCACATGTCACCTTAGCACACCTTTGGTATGGTCTTCAAAATTAAAGACCCTGAACAAGCATGAACTTACAACGTGTCTCTGTCTGGTAGAGTTGATAAAAAAGTTGAAGGTTTAGTAGAAGGCACCATGTGTCTAGGTTTCGAGATAGTTTTCCTTGGCCATTGAAAAGTTCAAGCAAAGGGTAGAGTGAGCGGAAGCCTCCAAGTTTCCTCCTGGTGCTTCTTCAAAATAAAACTTAGGTTCCAGTCTCTGAACAAGCGTGGTCCCTCCACATTTCCGAGGCCTTTCAAAGTTTCTTTGAAAATTTTAAGTATAGAGTGGAGCCAGCGGAAGCCTCCACATGTCTCCCTTTCGCAATTTGTTAAGGTGGGACCCTGAAGTAGATCCTCAAATGAGCACTTTCCCTCCACGTTTCTATGGTCTGCCAAAACTATACCAAATACATGAAAAAATTATCTAAGTTTGGGCAAGGCAGCGGAAACCTCCACATGTCTCCCCAGTGCATCTCCAAGGCCAAACCAAAAGGAAAATTTTCAAATGATCGTCGGCCCCCCACGTGGACAAGTTTTGGGTTAAAGTGAGCCTTAGAGTTTTTAAATTTCCCTGCTAAGCCACATTCAACTAGAAAAGGCCATGTTCCCAATGATGTTGAGATATGAATTTAACCTAGAAAAATACACCCATCAAACCGTAAAATGCAGGAAAATCACCATTTGTGCCCAGAAATGAATCCTTATTCATGAATAGAGAGTTTAAAAATGATATAAGGCCCAAATACAATCCACTGACCCACATCAAATTAGGTTTCCATAAATATTTGGGACAAAAATGACAAGGACAACAAAACATGATTGTGGGAAAACGGAAACAAAGGAAAAACCCAAGTTTTACACCTAAGTTACAGACTCTTTCACATAAAAAAAGGAACGAAAAACAAATTCTAGATTTTAAGTGATCCTTAACCAAGGAAGGTACTGATCATGGAAACCAAATGGAGGACATCATTTTCATGCATCAATACAGGGAGACAGAAAAAATGATAGAGCCCACAAACTAAAGAATTTCAAGGACAAATGGGGCTGAGAACAAATTAAGCACCAACAGAAGGGAAAAAAAATCATCTTTTCATTCAGTCATGAAGGATGAATCAAGGATTTTACATCTAAGGTATGTACATTTGAATTTTGGAGGTTTGAATTTATTACATAGAAATAATATGGTTAAAGTTTTGCCATTGATTTAGAAACCGGAAAGGGTATGTGAATGTTGTATTTTGGGGAAGCAACACAGAGATTCATTCCCAATTGGCAAAACAACAAGAGCAAGTGCACCACTTGAGATTTTACACTTAGATTTATGTGGACCTATACAGACAACTTCTATCAGAGGTTGTATTTATTTTATGACATTCATTGATGATTACATAAGGAAGACATGGGTTTATTTTCTGAGAAATAAATTAGGTGCCTTTGATACATTTCAGTGGTTCAAGGCATTAGTGGAGAAGCAAAGTGGATACTACATCAAAGTTCTCAGAAGGGACAGAGGAGGTGAGTATGTTTCTAATGAGTTTATGAATTTTTTCAGATATCATGGTATACACAAGTAGTTTACTACCAGGTATACACCACAACAGAATGGTGTGGCATAGAGGAAAAATAGAATCATCATGGATATGGTGAGAAGCATGTTAAAGGTAAAACATTTTCCAAATGATTATTAGGTAGAAGTAGTAGCAACTTCTGTTTATATTTTGAACATGTGTCCAACAAAGCTTGTTAAGAACATGGTTCCTGAACAAGCATGGACTAATAGGAAACACAGTGTTTCACATTTCAAATTTTTTGGTTGTGTAGCGTATGCACATGTACCTGATGATCTAAGGAAGAAGTTAGACAACAAAGGAGAAAAATGGATTTTTTTTGGGTATTCAAAGAATACAAAAGTGTACAAGTTGTAAAATCTAGACACTGGAAAGGTTGTGATCAGTAGGGATGTAGATTTTATTAAGAATGAAGCATGGGATGGAAGTATAGAGAAAACAGTGAGTATAGCAACAGTTATTCCGCATGATGATATGGAAGATGAAACTTTAGAGCAGCAAGGTATTATATCTACAAATCTTGGACATGCACCACAAGTTGTAGCACAAGCTATACCTCCATCTACAGTCAGGAGGTCAGCAAGATTTCAGCCATGCAAGAGACTCCACAGAGAACACCAGAAGCTACTCCATCACCACAAAGTATTCTTGCATCGAATAGTCCTGCATAACGGAAAACAAGAAGTCTAAGTGTGATCTGAAAATGAGTGTTGTATTTCACTTTTAAAAGTTTCCAAAGATCATGATTTTCTTAACCAATTTTAAGTATTCTAAACTCCACAAATTGATTAAATTCTGATTATTATGCATCCATAGAAGTGTGGAAAACTTGTGTAGAAAATAAATAATCAGAAAACTGAAAAAAAACATTCAGATAACAAACAAGATTATTTATGGAGTTCGGAAATTCCTACATCCCCGGGTTTAGATTGAACTGATCCATTAATAATATTGAAATGTAAGTACAATAACTCTTACAAACAACCAATAATGAATCACAACTTGCCAATGAGCTGATCAATGTCCTAAGAACTCTGAAAAATAGCAGAAACTGTCCCAAGAATGATCCGTGGCTCCTACAGTGTTTTCACAACGTGATCTCCCTAAAAATCATTGGAATTGTCTCATAATTTCCTTCATTTCATCTTTTTACTCCGAGTTCTCATCTTGAGTGCAAGGCCTTCAAAAATGGTGTTTTCTGAGATCTGGTCCTTATCCTCCTTTGCACAAACCTGTCTCTAAATAAGCTTAACAAATAATAAGCTTGGGTGTCTGTCATAATGAACTCGGTACCCTATTTATACAATTTTAGGGCCCTTGAAAAATGTAATTACATATTATCCTTATGCTAAAAATACCATAGCCCGTAGCATAGTTGATGGGATTACATATAATCCTAAGGCTATTTTTAAACCTTAGCCGTGCACAAAAAATGGGATCAAATACCCATATTGGCGGATGCATTTTTAATGGGATAAAATCCCAATTAGAGTGGATTTTGAAGTGGGCATATCCCATATTTTTTGTAGTGATAAGGTCTTAGGCTTTATTAAACCTTTCACATTTTGTTTGAAGAGGTTGTTATCAAGCATCAGATTATTCGGTCCCGAGCAAGTAAGATTGATTCAAGGCCCAAAATCATGTTTTTTGGGGTCCCCTCGGCCTTTTTCTAACTCCCCCCACCCAAGAAGAAATCCCAACAGGTTGAGAAAATGGAAGAAATGCAAAAAATAAGGTTGCAGGACTGTGTTAAGGCATTTCGGGTCTGAAGGGTTCGGGTCGTACTGAGGTTCGTTGTACCAAGCTTGGGGCCAAAAAAATGAAGAAAATTGGCTAAGTCCTAGTCTAGGCGGTCTGTGGGACAGTTGGGACGTCGGGACGCGTGGGACGCGAAAAGCCGAATCGGCCGAAAGAGGAAAAAATTTCCTAAGTCTTCGTTTCGCGCGGTCCGGGACAGTTGGGACAAAAGTACGTGGAGGACGCGAACTGGCCGATTCGGCCGAAACAGGGGACTTTCGTCTGGGACAGTTGGGACAAAGGTATGTGGAGGACGCAAACTGGCTGATTCACAAACAAGAACAGTCCATTTCAGACGGTTCAGAGATATTTGTCCCAGACAGTTTGGGACATCCGGGCCAAAAGTACGTGTGGGACGTGAAAAGCCGAAAGAGCCGCCAACGAATGGAATCTCGCCACGTGTCTTCACCTCAAACAGGAACAAGGAAGCCCGAATCGGCCGAAGCAGGAGATTTTCATCTGGACATCCGGGCCAAAAGTACGCGAGGGATGCATGGGATGTGAAAAGGTGAAATGGCCGAAAAGAGACAAGGAGGCCCGCGGATGAATCAGAACGTGCCACGTGTCAGAAGGTTGAAAAGTTGCTAAGTGTTTGGCGCAAGGTAAAAATGTGCCCCTCAGGCCCGAACCAATAAAATAGTGCCACGTGTCCAAGTTTAAGGGCCCGAAAGGAATTTTCAGAGGATGAACCCACGGATGAATCAGAGCCTAACATGTGTCATCCAAGTGGCAGAGCGCGGGAAAAATTCAAATATTTTCCCGCCGATCCGTTTTGGCCTGTTTTTGCCCTAAATCTTCAGATCGCCATAACTTTCGATCCAGAGCTCAGATTTTCACGTTCTTTATATCAATGGAAAGCTGGTGAAATTATCTACACGATTCTGGGGTCAATCTTACATTTTGGTTCATTTTGGAGAGAGAAAATCAAGAAACATCTCTGGCACGTGGTAATGGCCAGAACTGACGTTTCAACAACCAGCTTTAATGCAAAATACAGTTCACCGCTTTTGCTAGGGTTCTCACCTACCGCCATAATGAGATGAATTAAATGCAACCTAGAAGTGGTTGGGGTAGATTTGGATTTCCTCTCTTCTTTCCTCTCTCATTCTTCCTATAAATTGTAAGGAGGGGCTTCTTTCTAAAGGTCGAACATTCCTGTTTTGCCCCTCCCTTCTTCTCTTTGGCAGGTGAATTTGTGGAGTTCGAACCTCCCATTTAAAACTGTAATGCGACTTTTCCTCTTGGCATTTTGTAGTGTATTGTATCAATCTTTGGAGCAAGTAATGCATGTCTGTGGATGATTCTCAACCCTCTCTGTGTTCATTTGCATCCTCCTGATCTTTCACTGCAAATTTTGTTATCTGTGCATGATCTTGCATCACATTTTAATGGCTTGTGTTTATTGGCAAGATAGGTGTTCTTCATTCCTCGGTGCATCACCTTTGTTAGTTTAGGTTTATTTTTTACGCATCTTCTTACCCTGTCTCCTTGGCAAGTTAGATTAGATTTTGAGTAAACCCTCTACATTTTTCGTGTGCATCTGAACAGAGGAATAGGAACCAGCCTTCTCTGGAGATTCCTTTCTCATTTTTGCAAGTCCCACACTTGGAGAAAGGATTCAATGTTGTGCAATCACACTGGATGCTTAGAATGATCAAACTAGAAATCTGATCAACATCCAGGGGTGCTGTGAATTTGCACTAACAGTTTTGGCACCCGGTGGGACCTTAGAGGTCTCATTTTCATTGCAACAAAGTTGATGTGCATCTGCTGCAATTTTCTTGCTTAAAAGAGCTATAAATTACACATCTGGCGACTCCAAAGGGAAGAATCAGCTGGTTTTAGCAGTGCAGGCCTGAAAACTCATGAGAAGAATCACTACAAGGTCAAGAGCTGGAGAAGAAGAGGTGTTGTTTGAATATCTGCAGTTATCTCCAAGAAGAAGGCAAAGAGGAAGAAGGATTCAAAGGTCTCCATCTCCACCAAATAGAACCTTGTCAACACCTCCACCTGGTAGGCCTTTCATCCAATCAACAAGGGTTCTCAGGCCAATCAGAATGGTGCAACCACCGAATCCGTACGTCAATTTCACTGGCAGCAACCCACTTGCTCTCAATGCACAACATCCAATCCCAGTTGCAGCATTGAAGAACATTCCATACTTCACTGGAGAGAACCAGACTACTCCTGGTGATCATGTTAAAGACATTGCCAACCTTTGTGCAATTCATGAAATCAATGAGATGCAAGTTGCTGTCAAATTGCTGGCATCCTCATTCAAAGGGAAAGCTTTGCAATGGTTTAGAAGCCTTGCCTCAGGTTCTATTCAAAACTGGAACCAGCTATGCATTGCTCTCCATGAGCAGTTTGGGGAGAAAGGAGACAACTTGTCCCTTTTGGAGCAGCTGACAACTATCAAAAGAGCTCCCAATGAGCAGCTGACTGATTTTAACTTCAGATTTCAAATGACTTGGGAAAGAATTCCAGTGGCAGTCAGGCCAACAGCAGAAGGTGCTTTTCTTTACTATCTCAAAGCTCTAAATTATGATATTTCTATGTTGATTCAGTCCATGGGAGGCATAACTATCCCTATGGCTTATAGCATTGCCATTAGGGCTGAAAATTGTTTGATCCAAGCTAGAAAACTAGCCCCTAGACCTCCCATGCCATTGTTTCCAAGTTTAGAGAGCCCAAGTACTAGTCAAGCGCCTGTCTTAGCTCCTATTCCCACTCCTAGAAATCAGATTTCAAATGAAGCTTCTACTTCATCTTCTAGTGCCTCAAACGAACTTCAAGAAGTCATGAAGCAATTGCAAAATCTAGGCAATGAGCTAGTTACACTCAAGAGGCAGCAAGCCCAAAGTTTTAGACCTTCTTATCAACCTCGAGCTCAGCCTAATAGAAAGCCATATCAGCCTCAAAGACCACCCAATCTAGCTGCAAATCAAAATCAAGCAAGGCCTCCTGCCAACAGACCATTTCAAGCCTGATAACCCCAATGTTGCATCCACATCCAGAGCTTTGGTACCGGTGCAAAATAACATGGCCCAAGAATATGATTGGTGTTTCCCGTGTGGTCAGCCACATAACCAATCAATGTGCTTTAACGGTGCATTAAATCAGGCTCTTATGGTGCAAACCATTGGTGGGTCGCAAGAGTCCAGCCACGAAGAGGATCAGCAGCAAGAAGCACCTCAGCAAGGAACATCTCCGAACGAAACTACTCTTGTCAATTGGCAGGCTGAAGATTTCTGTGGTATGAATCAAATACCCTCTCAAAGTGTTGCAGCCAACACAAGGTCAAAAAGGAGAAATTTGGGTGAAGAACAGCCATTGGCTCCAAGTAATCCACAACCTTCTACCACTCCACAAGCTTTTGGCAAACAAAATGTAGTTCCAAACATGCAAGGAGCACCCAAACCAGCTCCTAAACCAACTCAAATACCAGTTGTTGTTGCCCACATGCAAGGAATGAATATGCAAGCTAAAGGAAAACAGAGGGATGCTTCATCACCATTTAGTATCATTGATCAGATGAAGAAGACAAATGTAAATATATCAATGTGGGAATCCCTATCTATCCCAGGCCAGAGAGATTTGCTACAAGCTGCCATGAAGGACTGGCCAACTTCGAATCAGCAAGTCCAAATGCAAGAGAAGGTGCTCACAAATGCTGCCCAGCCTGAAGGGAATCATGGAGGACAGCAAGGTAAAATGTTGAAGCCCCCTCCTTTTTATGTCTCATTAATCATTGGAAACCAATTGGTGCACAATTGCATGATTGATTCCGGGGCAAGTAGCTCAGTGATGCCCAAGCAAATAGCTGATCAGCTAGGACTTCAATATGAAACCATATCCAAAGGGGTAGTGCAGTTGGATGGGACAGCAGTAACAAGATAGTTGGGGTGATTAGAAACTTGAGTCTTACCTTGCATGCATGTCCAAATGTTGTTGTTTTACAAGATGTATCAGTTATAGACCTTCCACCACTCTTTGCCCTATGTTTGTCAAGAGATTTCATAGCCAAGATTGGAGGATACTTGTCTGCTGATTGGTCACACATGCTATTCAGAACAAGGTATGGAACCAAAGCTACAATCAGGTCTGAACCTATTGCAAACTTCCACATTGAGCCCTACACTCCAAGTCAGATCAATGCCAACTGTTTGGCATTTGATCAAGAAGATCACCCAAGCACTGATGAAGCTGACACCAAGGTTGGAAGCATCCCGGATCTAACTCTTGATGAATGGGAAAACAAGGTGCATGCTTTTGATCCTTATCAAGAAGTAGAAGAATCTGAGCTAGGAGTCTATTGCATACATGAAGAAAATCAGCCTATTCCTAGCATCACCAAGCCAGACCACAAGGATGACAATGAGGTATGGCAGTTGTTTTTTGATGGGTCAAGGAGTAGACAAGGTGCCGGAGGGGGAGCCATGTTGGTTTCACCTCAAGGAGTAAAGTACTATTCAGCTTTTAGATTTCAGTTTGCATGCTCCAATAACACTGCTGAATATGAAGCCTTGGTGCAAGGGATGCATTGGGCAATAAAGAGAGGAATAAAGAACTTGCAAGTCTTTGGTGACAGTGAATTGATTGTAAATCAGGTCAAAGGGCAGCATGCTGCCAAGAATGATCTACTCAAGTGCTACAAGAACAGGGTGTGGGACCTCATTGAAGATTTCGAGGGCTTTGGCATCAAATCAATTCCTAGGAAAGAGAACCAAGATGCTGACAGGCTTGCAGCAGTTGGGGCAGCCTTTGATATTGTGGAGAGCATTCAAAAAGACAAGGTATAGCCAAACATCCATGTGATTGTGAGGCCTTCAGTGCCGAATAACAATGTAAGTTGGCAAGTATTTGAGAATGACCAGCAAATCATCAATTTCTTACAAGAAGAAGCTGAGTTCTCAGCTAAAAATCAGGAAAAATTAGAGCAGCAGTATGGTGACCAAGTGGTACAGCTGAGAACTAACAAGCTGCCCAAGGGACTTATCACTTTGGAGTCCATTTTCAATCCCAATGATCAGTTTAGGAAAGAGAAAGCAAACATTCAGGTCAAGAGAGAAGATTCAGTATCCATCTTGGTGGAAGAGAACAAACCATTGCAAATTGGAAAGATGACAACTGAACAAGAAAAGTATGAGTTCATATAGCTGTGTCAAGAGTTCCCTGATGTGTTTGCTTGGAGCTACGAAGACTTGAAAGGTTTCAATCCCAAGTTAGCTCAGCACACCATTGAGTTGGATCCAAATACTAAGCCCATCAGGCAGAAACAAAGGGCAGTCAATCCACACATGGAACCTCTCATGAGGAAGGAATTGAACAAGTTGATTGAGTCAAGAATCATATTCCCAATCAAGCATTCTAGTTGGGTTGCCAACTTAGTTCCAGTCAGAAAGAAGAGTGGAGAGATCAGATTGTGTGTTGACTTCAGAGACTTGAATAGAGCATCTCTCAAGGACCATTACCCACTCCCTTCTATGGAGAAAATTTTGCAGGTGGTGGCTGGCTTCTGAGAGGTTTTCACTACTTGATGGCTACTCGGGCTACAATCAGATTATGGTGAAGGAAGAAGATCAGTTCAAGACAGCCTTCACAACCAAATGGGGAACTTATGCATACAGGAAAATGCCATTTGGGCTGTCCAACGCTGGAGCTACCTTCCAAAGAGAAATGGACATGGCGTTCAAAGGTTTGATCAACAACATGGTGCTGATATACCTTGATGATATCACTATTTTTTCAAAGAATGCAGCAGACCACCTCTCTCATTTGAGACAAGTCTTCCAAAGGTGCAGGAGATTTGGAGTGTCTTTGAATCCTAAGAAGTGTATCTTCCTAGCACATGAAGGAAAGCTCCTTGGCCATATTGTCTCCAAAGAAGGATTAGCAATTGATCCAGAGAGGGTTGAAGCCATAAGAGCACTACCATTGCCAAGCCACAAGAAGGCCCTTCAGAGTTTCTTGGGGAGAATAAACTTTGTTCGGAGGTTTGTCCAGATTTTGCAGCCCTTGTCAAACCTATCACCAAAATGTTAAAGAAAAGCATGGCTTTCAAGTGGACAGCAGAAGGCAAGGAGAGTTTTGAAGCAATCAAAGAAGCCATCTCCCAAGCACCAACTCTCATCAACCCGGATTTCTCCAAGGATTTCATCCTCTATGCATTTGGAGGTAATGATACTATTTCTGCCATTTTGGTGCAGCAGAACAAGGACAATGATGAGCAGCCAATTGCTTTCTTCAGCCAAATCCTGGAGGACTATGAGGTGAGATATTATTTTATTGAGAAGCATGTACTTGTAGTAATCAGAAACTTGAAGAAATTCAAACATCTAGTCTCAAACAACAAGGTTCAGTTGTTGGTCTCTCATGCGGGAGTAAAGGACTTCCTCCTCAACAAGGATTTGAATGAGAAAAGAGCAGTTTGGATCACTCGTGTCATGGAGTATGACATAGAGATCAAGGTCACCAAGCTGGTAAGAGGAAAAGGATTGTGTGAGCAGCTGATTCTGGGCAAGCAAAAGGGAGTATGCAATGAAGAAGAGGTTGTTTTGACAGTTCAAGACAGCCATGTACAAGGTAGCACTCAAGAAGAGGATAATGTTGTCCCCACTCCTTGCTGGACCCAAGGTATAATGCACTTCCTAAGCACGGGCCTATGCCCTCCAGAGATGAACAAGACCCAAGAAGATGCTTCAGATTGTAAGCTGTCCCATATGCCATAGTAGACGGTGTTTTGTTCAAGAAAGATGTGAACGGAGTACTGCTGAGATGTATTGGTACAAATCAGATCCATAGGGTGTTGGAAGAGTTCCATGGTGGACCAGCTGGTGGTCATTTTACACCAAGAGTGATAGCCTTAAAGATCATGAGGGCTAGCTATTATTGGCCCAAGATTTTCAATGATTGTTATGCATGGATCAAGAGGTGCAAGAATTGTGCATTCTTCATAGGTAAAGAGAGGCTTGCTGCCCTCCCATTGCATCCAATTTCAGTTGACCAGCCATTCATGCAATGGGGTTTGGACTTCATTGGAGTCATTAATCCTAATTCAAGTCAAGGGCACAAGTGGATTTTGACAGCCACAGACTACTTCACCAAATGGACTGAAGCAGTAGCACTCAAGGAAGAAAATGAGTCTAGCATCTTAGACTTCTATGAGGGGATAGTAACCAGATTTGGCATACCTGCTACAATAATCTCAGATAATGCATTAGCATTCATTGGATCCAAGGTGACTGAGTGGGATGTCAAGAACGGGATCTACCTAAGTAATTCATCAAACTACTACCCTCAGGGTAATGGCCAGGCTGATTCTACAAACAAGAACTTGTTGAGGATCATTAGGAGGAATCTTGATGAGAATCAGAGGTCTTGGCATACCAAACTGAAATTAGCCTTATGGGCTGATAGGATAACTCCCAAGAGATCCACAGGTAACTCTCCATTCAGGCTTGTTTATGGAAGAGAGGTAATCTTGCCCATGTCACTTGAGTTGCCAACATTGGAACTCATGAAGTAGTTAGAGTTGCTAGAGTTTGGGCCCATGGAGCTGAGATATGCAGAGTTGATGGAGCTCCAAGAGATCAGAGATCAGGCATCCCAAGCAATGGAGAAGGATCAAGCTTTGATCAAGAAGACCTTTGATAGGAAGGCCAAAAGTAGATCTTTCCAAGTTGGAGATCTAGCGTTAAAATGGGATGCAGATAGAGCAAAACCAGGAAGGCATTCAAAATTTGATTCCATTTGGAGTGGCCCATACATGCTCACAAAGTGTAAGGACAACAATGCCTTCCAATTGTCTTCATTGGATGGCGAAGAACTACAGATTCTAGTCAATGGAATCTATCTAAAGCATTGCTACTAAAGGGAATTCTCCACCTTGTAAATATTAGTTTAGGTTTTCATCCCTCCAAGTTCTTGTGCACATTGTTTTGCTGTAGGTTGTTTTGTTTTCCCTAAGTGCTTTGGCACAGGCTTGCTATCCCTGGAGATGTTTTACAGCCCTTGCTTCCATCATGGTGATTTTCCATCTTCCTCCTTGTAACGTTCTAGTCAGTTGGGGTATTAAACAGAGAAGCAAGTGACTCCATGCCCAATAGATGCTTCAAGCAACTGGTAACTCCATCTAGCAGGCAGATGACCCCGCTGAGTCACCAAATTGTTATTCAAAATTCACCCCCCATGGTAATTTTGATAACATGCATCAGATTATTCAGTCCCAAGCAAGTAAGATTGATTCGAGGCCCAAAATCATGTTTTTCAGGGTCCCCTCAGCCTTTTTCTAACTCCCCCCACCCAAGAAGAAATCCCAACAGGTTGAGAAAATGGAAGAAATGCAAAAAATAAGGTTGCAGGACTGTGTTAAGGCATTTCGGGTCTGAAGGGTTCGGGTCATACTGAGGTTCATTGTACCAAGCTTGGGGCCGAAAAAATGAAGAAAATCGGCTAAGTCCTAGTTTAGGCAGTCTGTGGGACAGTTGGGACGTCGGGACGCGTGGGACGCGAAAAGCCGAATCAGCCGAAAGAGGAAAATTTTCCTAAGTCTTCATTTCACGCGGTCTAGGACAGTTGGGGACAAAAGTACGTGGAGGATGTGAACCGGCCGATTCGGCCAAAACAGGGGACTTTCATCCAGGACAGTTGGGACAAAGGTACGTGGAGGACGCGAACCGGCCAATTCACAAATAGGAACAGTCCATTTCAAACGGTTCAGAGATATTTGTCCCAGACAGTTTGGGACATCTGGACCAAAAGTACGCATGGGACACGAAAAGCCAAAAGAGCCGCCAATGAATGGAATCTCGCCACGTGTCTTCACCTCAAATAGGAACAAGGAATCTCGAATCGGCCGAAGTAGGAGATTTTTTGTCTGGGACATCTTGGCCAAAAGTATACTGAGGGATGTGTGGGACATGAAAAGGCAAAATGGCCGAAAAGAGACAACGAGGCCCGCGGATGAATCAGAATGTGCCACGTGTCAGAAGGTTGAAAATTTGCTAAGTGTTTGGCGCAAGGTAAAAATGCACCCCTCAGGCCCGAACCAATAAAATAGTGCCACGTGTCCAAGTTTAAGGGCCTGAAAGGAATTTTTAGAGGATGAACCCGTGGAAAAATCAGAGCCTGACATGTGTCATCCAAGTGGTAGAGCGCGGGAAAAATTCAAATATTTTCCTGCCGATCTGTTTTGGCCTGTTTTTGCCTTAAATCTTCAGATCACCATAAATTTCGATACAGAGCTTGGATTTTCACGTTCTTTATATCAATGGAAAGCTGGTGAAATTCTCTACACAATTCCAGGGTCAATCTTGCATTTTCGTTCAGTTTGGAGAGAGAAAATTGAAAAACACCTATGGCACATGATAATGGCCAGAAATGACATTTCAACAAGCAGTTTTAATGCAAAATACAGTTCACTACTTTTGCTAGGGTTCTCACCTACCACCATAATGAGATGAATTAAATGAAACCCAGAAGCAGTTGGGGTAGATTTGGATTTCCTCTCTTTTCCCTCTCTCATTCTTCCTATAAATTGTAAGGAGGGGCTTCTTTCTAAAGGTCGAACATTCCTGTTTTGCCCCTCCCCTCTTCTCTTTGGCAGGTGAATTTGTGGAGTTTGAACCTCCCATTTAAAACTGTAATGTGAATTTTCCTCTTGGCATTTTGTAGTGTATTTTATCAATCTTTGGAGCAAGTAATGCATGTTTGTGGATGATTCTCAACCCTCTCTGTGTTCATTTGCATCCTCCTGATCTTTCACTGTAAATTTTGTTATCTGTGCATGATCTTGCATCACATTTTAATGGCTTGTGTTTATTGGCAAGATAGGTTTTCTTCATTCCTCGGTGCATCGCCTTTGTTAGTTTAGGTTTATGTTTTACACATCTTCTTACCTTGTCTCCTTGGCAAGTTAGATTAGATTTTGAGTAAACCCTCTACCTTTTTCATGTGCATCTGAGCAGAGGAATAGGAACCAGCCTTCTCTGGAGATTCCTTTCTCATTTTTTCAAGTCCCACACTTGGAGAAAGGATTCAATGTTGTGCAATCACACTGGATGCTTAGAATGATCAAACTAGAAATCTAATCAAAATCCAGGGGTGCTATGATTTTGCACTAACAGTGGTCAAAGGACCATTAGAGGCATAACCGCCCCTACGTGGATTTCCATGCATAACTTTAAACATGCTCCCCACAACCACTTCACTCCTCCTCCATGTGGAAGCATAGCATATTGGTGGCTTATACTAATGTTTGAACATTAATATATATATATATATATATATATATATATGTATATATATATATATATATCTGTGTGTGTGTGGCATTTGGAAAGTGGACTTACCAAGTAAATATAATTTCGACCCATGTAATGTGGTATGGAAATAATTAACTCGGTCAATAGTATATATTCCACTTGTCATCTCCCGATAGGCAAATTGGTCGTATTTGATTCATCAAATGACTCCCTTTTCCTTTTCACCATGTGTCATAGTGCCATTGGTCCAATATTGACTAGTAGACCAAAGTTGACTTTCCCGTTGACCGAACTTTGACCAGACATAACTAGAGCTCCCAATGTTCGTTTACAACATTCTCACAGTCATTAGAAAGCTCTCAAGATGATCTTATGCATTGACACCATTTAGGGATGTTTAGGGAACTTTCAAAAATGATCCGCTGATCACACCTCCCCATTGAGAAAGGTTTTTTGTCCCAAAAAGTTGTTTATCAACCCAAAAATAATGCTATCTCTTCCTACATTGCACAAACACATACAAGAACGTGAAATAACATTATAGGTTAATAAAAATGCAAATAGTTGATTAGCTAATTACATAGCTGATCAGATAATAACACCCAATAAAGCTAATGTTCAACTGAAATGTTGTAACCTTGTCAACTCTACACACAACTGCAATCTGTCATACCCCACTGTAATGCCATCACAATTAACTGACCAAATAATAACACCCATTCTATTATGGAAAGCTGGTGTTCAACTGTCACTTTGTGATACGGACGATTACCAAAAATTACAATTCCATAACACATATCAGTATACAAGACATCTAAACTACCCACAATTAGGCTAGTGCCCACTGCCCATCTGAAACTGTAACAACTGCAAGTATTCACTATCAGAATATAATAGACTATAAACGCCCAAAAATAGATATACTCAACAACTGAACCCACGTGAAGCTACCAAAACATTGTATCACCATCACAAATAATAACTCAGATAATAACACCCATCTATAAGGAAAGCTAGTGTTCAACTAACACTTTGTGATTATGTTGATTACAACTACAAGTTTCAAATGTAGACATACTACTGATTCCTATCCCTGCATACTATTTTCAACAATGGAACTACTAACCAATATGAGAAAACAAAACATGAGTATGATGAACCTATCACTCAAATCTTCTCTTCAGCTGTTTCCATTCATTTTCAAAGCTTAAATATCAACTTAGGAACAAATCCTTATCAATCAATAGGAATCCCTAAAATATAGCTCTGAAAAACATTTTACTTGCCTACTATCAACAATTTACTGTAGTGAAAATATAAAGTTGAGGAGTGTTTTTCCCAACCAATCACTTGGGTTTTTCCATTTTGGGTGTTTTTCCTTCTCAGTACCAAAATGAGTTTTAGTTAATTTTAGCACTGTTGGTTTTACAATATTGTTCTTTTTAACAACTTTCCAATTTTGTTGTTTGGAAACAAACCAACAAACCTTAACATCATGACCATTCCTATTACAATGGGAACAAAATTTAACTTCCCTATTTTTAGGAGTCTTACCCATTTTACCATTCTCAGAACTCTGTCTATGAGAATGATTCCCCTGTTTAGGAGAGGTAACATTCTTGCCATTTCTCTCCTTTCCTTGGTGAGTTTGGTCTTTAGCACCTGCCTTATCATTCACAAAAGGAATTAACTTCTTAATCAAATTTTTTCTCTTCCAACAATATGTAACAAAATGATTAGTACCTTTACAAAATGTGCAAGGGAAAGCATATTTCTGCCTACCAAAGCTATATTGTTCCAACTGAAAGAGTGTATTAGAAGTTTTAAGATTTGATTTTCCCTTAGTGTTATTTTTAGTGTAAGTGGGAGGAGGTGGAATCTAATTACCTCTTTTACCTATTTTCTTACACCTTTCATTGTTGCTCCTGATGGCGGAATCATGTAATTCTAGTGGCATAGATCCTTGGCTATTGGAAGCTTGTCTTCCTTCAGCTGCTTTGGAACTTTCTCCAATTTCCATTTTCCCACTGGAATAACCCAAACCTGCAAACTGAGGTTGATCCTCTACCTGTACTGGGTTAACATCACCTTGTCCATTTTTACCAAGGACCATTCCGTTAAATCTCATCTTAACCATTAGCTTAGACCCAATTCCCTTAGTGTGTTTTTCAAACTAACCCAAAGGAATATTTGAAACTGAATGAGAGGAAGAATTAAAATGTGAACAACTTACAGTGCATTCTGTCATAGTACCTACATCTGATTTAGAAGGCATTTCCTTCTTATGTTCACCTTGTTGTAGCTTTTCCAAGAGGGCATCCTTGGTCCGTATTTCTTCCTGCAACTCTTTAGCAAATCCCATCAACTTCTTGCTCTCTTCAAGCATCTTTTTGACTTACTCCTCTTTCTTGGTTATAGAGGATTGTGGCTCAGATTTTAACCGCACTATTTCCTCTTCCAAGGAATAAAAATTATCTCTCAAGAAAGAGTTTTCTTCTTGGAGTTGGCGGTTTATGGCTTCAAGCTCATCCAGTTTCTCTTATTTGGATAACTTGCCCATGATTCCTGGTTCCTGCAAACACAACCTGTACTTCCAAAACTGCACACTACAAAAGAAGATTAACAAGCCCCAAAATGTCTGCACACTGAAGACTGAAATCAATATTGAAAATGAAGCCAAATTTCTAAACACAATTAGAAGCTAATCCGGCAATCCAACTGCTCTGATACCAAACTTGATCTAAAAATGTGTGTTGTATTTCACTTTTAAAAGTTTCCAAAGATCGTGATTTTCTTAACCAATTTTAAGTATTCTAAACTCCACAAATTAATTAAATTCTGATTATTATGCATCCATAGAAGTGTGGAAAACTTGTGTAGCAAATAAATAATCAGAAAACTAAAAAAAACATTCAAATAACAAACAAGATTATTTACAGGGTTCAGAAATTCCTACGTCCTCGGGTTCAGATTGAATCGATCCATTAATAATATTGAAATGTAAGTACAATAACTCTTACAAACAACCAATAATGAATCACAACCTGGAAATGAGTTGATCAATGTCCCAAGAACTCTAAAAAATAGCAGAAACTGTCCTAAGAACTATCCGTGGCTCCTATAGTGTTTTCACAATTTGATCTCCCTGCAAATCGTTGGAATCGTCTCAGAATTTCCTTCATTTCATATTTTTACTCCGAGTTCTCATTCTGAGTGCAAGGCCTTCAAAAATGGCATTTTCTGAGATCTAGTCCTTATCCTCCTTTGCACAGACCTATCTCTAAATAAACTTAACAAATAATAAGCTCGGGTGTCTGTCATAATGAACTAGGTACCCTATTTATACAATTTTAGGGCCCTCGAAAAATGCAATTACATATTATCCTTAGGCTAAAAATACCATAGCCCGTAGCATAGTTGATGGGATTACATATAATCATAAGGCTATTTTTAAACCTTAGCCATGCATAAAATATGGGATCAAATACCCATATTGGCAGATGCATTTTTAATGGGATAAAATCCCAATTGGAGTGGCTTTTGAAGTGGGTATATCCCATATTTTTTGTAGTGATAAGGTCTTAGGCTTTATTAAGCCTTTCACGTTTTGTTTGAAGTGGTCAAAGGACCATTAGAGGCATAACCGCCCCTACGTGGATTTCCACACATAACTTTAAACATGCTCCCCACCACCGCTTCACTCCTCCTCCATGTGGAAGCATAGCATATTGGTGGCTTATACTAATTTTTGAACATTAATGTGTGTGTGTGTGTGTGTGTGTGTGTGTGTGTGTGTGTGTGTGCACGCATGTGGCATTTAGAAAGTGGACTTACCAAGTAAATATAATTTCGACCCATATAATGTGGTATGGAAATAATTAACTCGGTCAATAGTAGATATTCCACTTGTCATCTCCCAATAGGCAAATCAGCCATATTTGATTCGTCAAATGACTCCCTTTGCCTTTTTACCACGTGCCATAGTGTCATTGGTCCAATATTGACCAATAGACCAAAGTTGACTTTCCCATTGACCGAACTTTGACCGGACATAACTAGAGCTCTCGATGTCCGTTTGTCGTCTTCTCACAATCGTTGGAAAGATCTTGAGATGATATTTTGCACTGAAACCATTTAGGGATGTTTAGGGAGATTTCAAAAATGATCCCCTGATCAAAGTGAGATTTATAATGTTGATACAAGTAATTCATTTTCAATTTTTGCATTATTTTCTCATGCTGCAGATCTAGTATATTACGAAGAGGCTATAATGAATGAAGTTTGGGAAAAATCCATCGATGATGAGATCAATGTTATAGAGAAGAATCATACATGGGAGCTGATGGATCTTCCAAAAGGAAAGGACGTGATAGGATTCAAGTGGGTCTACAAGACAAAATACAATGTTCTGTGAAAAGTATAGAAACACAAAGCAAGGCTGGTTGCAAGAGGTTTTTGTATGATAGAAAAGTGACATGCGAGTATGAGAATCTACAAGTAGCTCTTCTTTGTACCTGACCTCTTGAGGTCATGCTGAGATAGCCGAGGAAATGAAATATGTGTGTATAAATGAACTAGTTGTGCAATCTTATATCTTCGACACGCAACAATGGGATCTGCGATTCTAAAGAAAATAAAGCTCTCCTAACCTGAATTGGTGTAATGGATCATTCAGATATAATAGCTTCTCAGACGCTCCAATCAATGTCAAGATCTGCCAATATTCTATCTATTGGCTGTTGGATATGTGGAAAGTGACCTATAGGTGCTTCATGTATATTACCAGACAAGGTCATGGAAAATGGTAGTGAGAGGTGTAGTGGATTTAAAATAAACTATGGGTGGTTTTCTAGCCTAGCCCATAAAATATTGTCTTGATTGGCTTCTATGTTTAACGCAGAAAATTACGTTATGATATCTGGCAAGAGTGGTGAGGATATAAATATTGGCGTGTGTAAACTAGTGTCAATACTTAACTGACTAACAGGACCGTTGGGTTGTGGGACCTGGGGATCAGAACCATGAGTTTGTGGTTGTTGTGGACCTGTTATGGTCATGTGAAGAATCAATCCCTTCTCCTGACTATCCAATGATCATAAGCCTTTTCAACTTTTATGTTTAATACCAGGAGTTATGTGATATTCTCATAATACCTTACAGGTGTTCTAGAAACTTGTATACATAACCCTGTGTCTATGTCAATGAGAAGGTCTCCTGAGTTTGGCTATGGAACTAATGGATCACAACCAAATATTTGTTTTCTTTCAGGTTCTTGTATGGTCATGCAGATATCCTATCAAGGAAATCTATAGTTAGGTTGACTCAACCAGAATGTGTATGCTTTGTCATCTTCAATATTCAATTGTCTCAATTGTTCACTAACTGTTTGTGGGTTTATGGTCATTTGAAAGACCTAAATCCTAAGCCCTTGATCTATATCTATTAATGTTGAGAAGAGATTTGGCTGAGGTACTGCCGGTTCAAATACGTAATCCCTGGGCTCTCTAGGTCCTATAATTATCATGCAAGAGATAATCAAACTTTAATTGAAACAAATAAACTAACTATGAAAGATATATCTACACTATGCTTATATTTCTTTTATTTTTGTATTTTCAATGATGCGTATTTGAACAAAATTAAAAGAGAAGTTATTCTAATATATTTAGATAATTAAAAATTAACATAATAACAGAATTAAAACAAGAAAGTTAGTCTGATATAGCTATTTGCCTGTGCACTTGTGAATTTATCCTAAATATTTAAATAACTAACTAATCTAATCGAAAGACCTTCAATCTTACCTCAGAAGTGAGGAACAAATCATAGATTATCAAAAACTATCATTCCCCACAGCTTCCCTAGCAATATTGAAAGCAAGATCTTTAACTGCATTAAAATGATTCACTACTCTATTTGATGTGTGTTGCAATTATAACTTTGACTAGTTTAAACCTGGATTTTTACATAGATAGAGGCACATCCAGTTGTGTCATGTAGGTTGTCCTCTCAGTGTGATCTCTTCATTCCTTAGTGTTCTCATGAATATCAGAAAAATGGGAATGTGACAATGCGTCAATAAAAGTATGATACTTGAACAATGGAAAGCTTGGATGTAAACCAAATAGAATGCAAGATAAGATAGGGATAGTGCAAGTGAACAAAGCTTGACTATGTCGATTCCTAGCAGGATTTATTACAGGGATACAACGTAAATATACCGAGAATTCTAGGATCTATTTCTTGTGACAAAACATGACAACCTACAATTCTAAGATTACCAAATAAACTTTAATTTGGAATTGAAACTATCTTATGCTAAGCTGACTGTGTTGAGGATAGAAATGGAGCAAAAAATTAAAGTGTAAAGATCGAGTGATTTCTAAAGTCAGAAAAGAAGAAAGGAGCCTTGAACTGAGAAGTTGAGAATTCATGCAAAATCTAAACCTATTGAAACTTATGGAAGAACTTCAAAACACACTGAATAATAATTCATAGAGGGAAAAGGGCCATTTGCTTGTAAAAAAGCTTGGTATTTAAAGCATTTTGATTTAACAGAGGGTAAGTTTGAATTGAAGTCTTTTATTATAAAAAAAGAGAAATTACTATTTACCAGGTGGCCAAAACATAAATACAAACAAGAGTGGTTGAGAGAATCCGAGCGCCGCTTGAAGTTTTCACATGTTGATGAAAGTGTCAGAAAAGTTCTATGGAAAATGTGCACATAGACCACTGTTGCCCTACAGCAGGGTGGCGGTTATAGGACCGCCTCCCTGTCCTGGGTGGCGGTCATGGGACCGCCACCCAAGGAGGGCGGCATTCCTGAAACTAAGAGACCAAAAAGAAAGGAAAGAGTAGAACGGGGTCAAAAAAAAGCATGCGAAGGCTGGATAAGGAATTTTGGGATGCAAATGTATAATCTGGAGACTTTTTCTAGATTTCGAACACCTATGGGAAGAGATCTGAATAATCATTGGGATTTTTGTGACCTCTCTCCCTGACAGTACAGTACCTACAAATTTTTGTATGTACAATAACCTACACTAATGCTCCCCTTGGATAAGCATTATAGCCATGGTGAGGTAGAAAATAAGGTGGGTCCTAGAAAAAAGGCATGAGTAGGTACCCACATACAATAATTGAGAAAAAGGTACACCATAAGGTACCTGAAATGCCCGTGTAACAACAAATGTAGAGAGAAAAAAATCCTGCTATCTATAAGGCATCCCAAGAAGACTCAGAGTCCAGATAAACTCATACAGAAACTGAATAATTTTTTAGTGCATATTAATATGAATTCACTACTCGGTACCATTTGAACTCAGGGAAAACAACTGACACTAGTTTTCGGCACTCCATATCTCAATGCGAAGGATACTTTTAATGGAGTGATGTCGAAAGTTAGAAAAAACACCAAACATAATGAGATCATTTTACTAAAAATAGGTGTGGATGTTCATCTAAGAAATTAATGAACTATTTGCAGACCCATGGTAAAAGTTTTCGACGAGAGTACAGTCAAATCAATTGGAGTGTCACAATTCAAGATCAAGCCAAGGTAAAAATGCAAGGACATCAAAACTGTGAAGTCTCAAGCAAGATCAACTGCTATTAAATAGGTGTGTCATGATCTAAGAACAATAACCAATGTTGGGATCTTTGTCAAGGAAAGGTTAAAAAAGCAAAATAAATTAGAGTTCCATGAATCTCTAGGGAAAAGCCCATAGGTAATAAGGTTTTTAATACAACACTTGAAAAATAAAGTTTCAACTACTTATAAATAGGCATGTGCCACGATCCAATGGGCACACAATGAACTAAGGCAACAAAGAAAGCCACCATGAGACCTAAAGAAGTAGTCATGGGACAGCCACACCAATCCCGTACTACTGAATGGTTAGAGTGACACAAAAAATCTATATGATGGTGGTGGTCAAAATAACTACTCGAACAATGAAAAACCAACACTGGGATTCACCAGAATAAATCTCCTATAAGAGATACTACCAAAATGCAAAAAATAGATGTCTTAGTCCAAATTTTATAGCATCTAAAATACTGTCAACTATGCTTTTGAAGATTTTATTTATGGTGTTATGTTGCTAACTTACTCTTAATCTGAGTGTTGGATGGATGATACCATGAAAGGAATGATAATAATATTATTTTATGTTGTAGAGAGATCTCAGATGATGAATAGCACACTGACAGTGTTAGATATGTTGCAAAACAGGTAAAGAGATAAAATATCATATATGGCCAATCCATCATGAGGATCTCATTATGTCCCAATACATTAGAAGTGCTCTTACTATTACACATAACTTGAATGTGACTTAATAATAGGGATCTACATATATGAGGATGTGGAAGTGCAACTACTTACCTATTTCCAGGTGGTAGGAATAAATCCCACTAACTGATATTGGTAGTTAAGTCTAGTTCGCATAAGACTAGTAAGTTTCGATTCTTGGGACATAACTAGTACACCTAAGAAAACATGAACCAGATCTTACATAGTGTAGTGCGCTAACACAAGTATAGGAGATGTTGTTGTCTCCCTTAGCTCAATAGAAGGGGATAAATAATAACCTACACTGACACCCCCTGTAAGCATATCTCCTAGGTGGGAAAAAAAGAAGGTGGGTCCCGGAAAAAAGGCCTAGTGATGGGTACCTATACGCACCCAAATTTTACACGTGGTTACATTGTCAGAAAACGGTTCAAAAGCTCTCTCATACTGATTGGGATCTCATGTATTTTCACAAATTGAGTGTTAGATGGCCATCCTTAATCTCTTGGGCAGCTGATATTCTGTGGGTCTATTTTACCATTACTTATCCAGGGTGGTCCTACTTTTCAAGGGAATTCCTTGCAGTCATTTACCACTCTAGTTATGAGTTGGCCTCTAGTAAGTAAATCAACACCCTATGGATTTGTTGTGATTATGTAGACCGATGCCAGGGGTTACCTTAGAGCAGAGATTGTGTAATGGGGATGACCCCACGCTTAAGGTGCCACATCAGTTTCATGTGAATTTTCCATTAAATATTCATGCATGATATGTATAAAAGTGTTACTTCACTCAAAAGTGTCATTGTACTAGCACCGCCATTTGTGAATCAATGTTAGCTACATTCTGGGCTTAACTGATTCATATCAAGTCTTCTCTTCTACTTTTGATTTGTAATTGACTGTTTAAGGCTCACCAAGTATACAATTGTATCCTGCATGTGGCACCCGCATAGCCTGCCGTAAGCTGTGATAATACACAACCTTTCTCAAACCTTTCTATAAAACTTGTGTTCTGTCTTCTAGTGATAGAACCACCACCGTACCTAGGAGAATTTTTTCATGTACTGCCACCTATGTTAGGGCTGCTAGAATCCTGCATAGAGATTACACATACCCAAGGCGGTGGTTCACTTCACATTTTCCAAATTCCTCTGACGATTCCATTTCCACCATAAATCTACCGAGTAAGCCATTAATTTCTCCAACAGCTTCTTCTAGCTTGCCTCAGCATGTCCCATACTCCCTGTGGACTCACATGTTTTACCAAAGTTTATAGTAAAATAGATACCAATGGGAGTTACACAAAAGCAGATCACAATTGGATTGCCACATATCCAGCTTCGATTACGAGCAAATGGCCCCTCATCCTATCAATTGGGTCTTCATCAGTTTCTTTAATTCCTTTCTATGTGAAATATGTATAGTTTCATGTATTTGCTTAAAATATAAAAGGCAATTTCAATTTTCACTATTGCAATCATTAAATAGTTACAAGTCTAGTTTCATTGCTACTTCAATAAAGCCTTAGTTTAGGATAGAATGGACTTCCTTTCTAGACTAGAATCTTTGTAGATTTTCAAAGAGGTGATTTTGGAAGAAATATTCTATGTCTAATTTAGATATCAACCAAACATCACTTCACTTAGAATATCCACCATAATAATATTTCATTACTTTTTTCGAGGAAGTTGTAGGGGAAGAAAAGCTTCTGTGAAGCTTTGATGTTATTCCCGTCTCCTACTGAGGCAGAGTATTCGGATTTATATTCAATGTTGTCATTATTTAGAGAAGTTATCTTCTATTGATATTATCATATACATGCTTTTCTAGAATTCATTCGAGGACACAAATGGAACAACAACATCTAGTTGTTTTTTGTTTTAGGAGTTACTGGTTAGATTAGAAGCTTTCATTTCTTCATTTCTTGATTTACTTCACTGTACTGTCAAAAATTTCCAGGTAAAAGCACAAAAATATTTCTAGTTATGACATTATCAATTAGTTGTTTTGTATTGAATTCATTTTATTTATATTACAAAATTACAAAAACATAGTATAGTCATTTTCTTATTTAGATGTGGGGATTGTTATTTTCTTTGAAAATGTAGATTAAAACCACACAAATGTGCAAATAACCATCACCAGAACCTTTCAACCACAAAGATTTTATGGTTACTTATCGCAGGGTTCCACAACCAGACAAACCCAAAGACTGCATAGGGATAATTAGACATCAGATTACAAGCTACTTTAAGTGTTTCATATCATCCCCACATGTACTATACATTAGTCAGATAACTAAACATCTTGAATCGAGACACATACTAGAGTAGCTTCTCATTCTAGAATGAACCAGACTAACCTTGCATAGATCCAATGGAACCGCATCTCTTTCTCACTTATTCCATGACCCTTTCTAGAAATCATATACGAGGCACCCATTAGGTCACTTTCCACGTATCCAACAACTGTAAGAAACAGGATCTCACTAGAGCTCGAAATATTGATTGGAGCCTCCAAGCAGCCATTATATCTGAATGAACCATTACATCAATTAAGGTTAGGAGGGCCTTCTTCACCTTAGATTCAGCAGATTCCATTATTGCATATTGAGGATTTAAGATTACCCAATTAGCTTGTCTATATCTATCCCATTCAACATTCACTGGACTGTCTCGACATGACCTCGAGAGGTTCGGGTATGAGGAAGAGGTACTTGTACATTCCCATGATTCATTCCCCATGAAATCGGTGAACGACGTGTTGTTTCATTTTCTACCGATTAGCCTTCACATCAGCTTCATACAAAATTGGTGAACCTGACGTGAACAAACAATTCTTACTCTTTTATTTTTCATTTCTCTCATCCACCTTCGCTCTTTCCCATTATTTTGCAGGTATTCATATACCCCCTGAATATGTTGGGATTCAGGATGCATATGGTAGCCTCATCTTGGGTCTCAAAGTAAACTATAGTCACCCACATGTAGACAACCATCGCCCTCACTTTCTGTATGGGAAGATAACTATTCAAGTAATTACAACATCTCAAACTCCCCCTCAAAGAACTAGCTCAAGTTCTTCATTCAAATTGAGGAGATTGATCAGAGATAGACAAACCTCATAGTTTTCCTAGAGATTCATCAGGCTCTAATAATATGATCATTTACTGGAAGAGTTCACTTCATCTCCTCGGGTCTTTTCTAGGACCAGAGATCAGTATGTAGTCAAATCCACTCCCCTTACTGGATGAGGAGTCTTTAGCATTTTGCTTTGCTAAAACTTTTAACAACACTTCCAAAATATGTATCCACCTGATAGGGAGTTTACAAATACAGTCTAGATACCCTATTCCAGAATAACACCCTCATGCTCCTCCACCTATGGGAAATACCCTCGATGAATCTTGGACAAGGTAATGATCAATTCATGGCAGGGTATCACACCCCTTTACAACCCCAAGGTTATATCAAACAAACCTGTTAAGGAAAAACACAGTGTCTTCACCAATAGAAGTCATTTCAGCCTTAACTGAAAAGGTTAGAGGGCTGGAACTTGCTCAAGAAAACCATAATTCATATTTTGGGCAAGCAGGAATTCCCAAACCCTCTACATCATCCTATTCAAGTTGACCTCCTTACAGGAACAGGCACATTAGGTATGCCTCCTCAATTTCATCCTTATAATTATCCATATAAAATGCCAACTAAGTAGCATTTTCAAAGGGCGTTCCAGTTGAAAACATGACACATTCCCAGCTTGGCACCAAACAATCCATACCAGAACAATGCTCCTCCTTATTTAAACATTTATTCAAAGTCACCATAAGGAGAGTCTATGTTCTCTTCTCCCTAGATGTTCATTCAACCACAGGGATTCCCTTATGTCCCTACAAACACATATGTTATGCCATATCAACAACCCATGGACCTCCAACCCCCTCAACAAAGCTCGTCGATGGTTAAGGCCTATGTAGTAGGGAACTTATTCAGAATATTTAAAGGAGCCCCTAGACTTCACCATATGAAGTGTTATGCTTCCAAGACCTCTTCCTGATTTTCCCAAATATCAAAGGAGAAGGGGACCCAAATGCACACATTAAGGCCTATGCCACAGCCATTCTAGGGAGTTACTCCCTTAAGATGGGGTTGTTGCTAAAATATTCCCTAAAACCTTAGAAGGTATTTCCCTTCATTGGTATTACAGAATACCTGAAGCCTTGATACACTCATTCAAACAACTCGTGTCTGAGGATTATCAAAGCTTTCGACATGAACAAATTGTTAAGAACGGGAATCAGGGAGTTCTTGCATATCAAACAAGAACATAGTGAGTCTACTGCAATCATTTTATTCAAATATGGCGTATGGTTCTCTACTCATAAAGTGCTCCAAACATGGATCAAATGGAACTATGATTTAATTTATTCCTTAATTCTCTCAATAGAGAGATAAAGGAAGAAGTCAGAAGTTCCCACTAAGAACTTACGATGAAGTACTCGAGAGTGCTCTACTAAATCGACCAAGCAGTGATAGATAGTGGTCGTCTAAGATATATGGACAAATCAGGAAATTAACCACTCCCAATCAAAACACCATGGCCCTATCCTAATATTCAGGAATGCTAATCAATAAACCACCTAAGATCCTTAATGAAGAACCACCTTGAGTTACAATTCAGATTTAGGAATAACTGATCAAGTTAAAAGGGAAAACGTTGTAAACATTTCAAATCCACATGTTAATAATCAATGAAATAACCCAATTATACTCCAATAAATCAATATGGTGGATTTTAATCATCCACCATGTTTAAACAACAATTTACAAGGACAAGTCCAAACAATACTACTCAGTATCAAAACCCAACTAGATATCAGAGTTCAAAACCAAAGGCAATGTGCCTCAAAATTTTAACTCTAACAACCAACAACCTTATCATAATTTCGGGTCACAACAAATTTTAAATCAACAGCCTGGTTAAACTATAATCCTAATCTATATTGTGGCTCCACAAGATTCAAGGCCACGATACTAGGACTTGTTGTGAATACAATAAATTCATGCAGTGTTTACCAGAAGATCCAAAACAACTCTTTATAGATATGTTTTTAGAATCAATTCTATAGTACCCATGCCAAACACTTATGCAGGGGCAGTTTCCCCTCAAAATGCATCCCTCAATATCTTGCAATGGTACCCTATCCTAAACCATTCTAATTCAATAACAGGTTAGATCCTAATTTCCACAAATAATGTGTCATGACAGGAAACAATGATCACTAGAAGCTTCAACTTCATTAAATTTGGTCGTACCCCAATTAGGAACTCAACCTCAAACTAAGATAGTTGGTTTAGTGGAGTTAGACGCCGAGCTACCCATAGAAACCATAACAAGAACATAGGGGATTATTATCTCAACCTTGATTCCTTGTTATTCATTGGAGCCAAGTAGTCAATGTCAAAAACATTGGTAAAATCTATAGGTGCCTATGATTTAATTAATGATTTAACTAAAACCTTCTTGCACATCTCCTTCTTGGATTTGTTAAAAAACTCTCCCACCCATAGGGCTGCTCTCTTAGAAGCATTAGGCCTTGGTCATTTAATCAACATCACTCCTCCCCCTAGAAATGCAAGTAAACCATGTGGACTTTGACGTTTATCCTCTGGGGCAGACAGATAGGATAGGGAATTTATATTCAGATATAAGAAAAATGCCTAAGCAGACATTGAAATTACATGAAGAGGTGACCCAACTTTACATTTACAAGTTTGGGTCTTAATAATTATGTTAAACTAATGTAATGGTTGAATGGGGGCAGCAATTAACATAGTCCCCTTACTTTCCTTCAAAATTTAGGATACTGGAGAGACAAACTATTCCACTAACTGTGAAATACGCTAAGAGGTTATGATAGCCTCAAAGCCACTTTTGTGATTGGAACCATAGTTTTACCAGTCACTTTAGGACCCAAGACGGTCCTCATCCAAGTTTTATATTATAGATCGGGAAACCAATTATAATATGATCCTTGGTGTAGCCATAGATACACCCGAAAGGCAATCCCTTCCACCTTATTCCAACAAATAAGATTTCTACACTTAGGGAAAATATTTGTGGCACAAGGTGACCCAAAACCCTTTGATATACACTTAGCTGATTTAAAAATAAAAAACCGGGTGTTCAGGTCCGAGTTTAACTCCCAACAATTTTGGGGTTTGGTTTCAAACTCTCTAATTCAAAACCAAAAGAAAAGTTGATACCCACCATGGAGTTAAAGTTACAAATCCAGCCGAGGACATTCCAACACTCAAAAATGAGACACAATGTTATAAAAATGGTATCACTAGTGTTTTTGATCCTAAATAGAGATCAAAAAAATTATGAAGTTGCTAGAGAAAGACGTTACATAATTCTCCTAGGATTTGATTCCATGGGTATGGGACACACCCTGAGAATTTCTTCTCTTCCATCAGATATAAAATTTTTATGGTAGAACCTAACCGAAGCAAAAAAAAGTTACAACATATGTCCCAACATCCATTTTACTTAAGTGTATTGGACTCTCCACTTCGATGGAGCTAGATGTCCCTTTAGACTTGGAGCAGGAGTAATAAATTACTTCACTTGGTGGAAAAATCCTACCTTTCACCTTTAAATTAAACTTGTGTACAAACGGGTGGGGATGAGTATGAAGCTCTCCTCCTTGGCCTCAAACTAGCTAAAGAATGGAATGCCAACAACATTAGAGTACTAGGAGACTCGCAATTGGTTCAAACCAAGTCTCTGAGGTATGTTTTGAAACTATTGTTATCCAAAATTCATCCCTCAAGGTAATTTTGATAACATGCATCAAATTCTTTAGTCACAAGCAAATAGATTGATTTAAGGCCATGAAATTGTTTTTTGGGGCCCCCTCGAGCTTCTTTCTAACTCACCCATTCAAGAAGAAAAACCAACAGCTTAGAAAAAGTGAAAAAACCCAAAAAATAAGGTTGGAGGATACAAATTTAAGTGCGGTCGTACCGAGGTTCTTCGTACCAAGCATTAGCTGAAAATTTCAAAGAAAAATCAGCTAAGTCATGGAGAAGCCGAGGATGATTTTTCCCTATCATGGTCTGCACTTTGACAGTTGGGATCACTCGTGAATATCTAAACGCCTAATGGAGCTACACCTTGCTCACCTATAGATCCTTCCTTAATACCACATTCCTCTTCCTCTTGATCTTTCGCCAGGCGGTCTGCGGGACAGTTGGGACATCGAGATGCGAGGGGACGCGAAAAGCTGAAATAGCCGAAAGCAGAAAGGATCGTCAAGTTTACGAGATAGTTGGACGCGGTTTGGAGCTACCTCCTGGGACAAAAGTATGTGAAGGAGGTAACCAGCTGATTTTCTGAAGAAACGGTCCATTTCGGGCAGTTCATTTTTCCGGGATAGTTGGGAACCAAAGGTACGCGCGGGACGCGAGGGAGCGAAAAGGCAATAAAAATACACACCAATCCTCAAAGAAAACAAGGAAGCCCGAATCGGACGAATTATAAAGAATTCATCCAGGACAAGTCTGGGACAAAAGTACGCGTGGGATGCGAAGCCAATTAAACAGATTTCAAGACCAATGAAGCCAAAAGCTGGCTCAACAAAGAAGAAAAGTCAACGTTTGACCAAGTGAACTTCAAACGGCTATAACTTTTGACTCCGAGCTCCGATTTTCACAAAATTGGAATTTCTAATACATTCCCATTCTAAGATATGCACTTTAATGAGGGTAGATATATTTAATTAAGAGAAACATATTCGGCTCCAGTCAGTTAATGCTCATTCCCATCAAGTGACAGAAAACGTCTGCCAAACCTGAAATAACTGCCCTCACTCAGAAGGCCATAAATTTTGCATTTCTCAACAGGAAATCACACAACTACATTGATACCTTTGGAATTATGGTTCCACTCTCGATGCACAACAATCAAGAAATTCTAGATTTGATGAGAGATTGACTGGAGATTTTTTATAAAATGTGGCCGATGTTCATAACAGTGTTTTATTTGGTGGTTGGGAGTGCAATTAAGAGGCATGGTCATCATTCTTTCTCTGCTGCAGCACCTGGGACAGTATGGGGAGCCTTTTGCAAGTAATATATAATCATTTCACTCCATTTAATGCCTCTTACAAGTGGTGGAAGGATAGATTTCAGGGATTTTCTTTTTTCCCTTCTCTATCTCTTCTCATTTTTTCTATAAATTGGAGTGTTGGGCTCATTGTAAAGGGAAGAGTTTTTCAGATAGAAAAGCTCTGGAATCAAAATTTATTTTGTGAAGCCAATGTGCTACAATCCCTTGTAGTGGAAGTCCTTTCATGGTGATCCAAGCCCTTATCTATGTAATAGATTGAACTGTGCATATCATGAAGCAATAAAATATCAGTTTGTGGATGTATCTTCCCATGCTGTGTTTTCTTGCATCCTTCTTGCCCCTTTAATCTTTCTACAAGAATATTTTTTCTACTATTATGTTCTTGCAAGGATCCATGGATAATTGGGTATGCTTGGAATATCGTTGTGAATGCATTTTGCTAGATTATGGAGAACTATCATCACCTCTTCTAGTGTGCACCTTGCCTCTGTATTTCACACATTTGGAGACTACTCTCACACCCTCCTTTTTTGGTGTATCACCACTTTAGTGTAGGATTTCATTTTATGCATTCTCTCTCCCTAGTCCCTTGGAAATTTAGATTGGAATAGTTAGTTTCCTCTGTATTAGAGTAGATTGTGGCAGGTAGTTTAGGAGCAAGAACCAGCTTTCTCTGGAGGTCTATCTCAAGTAGCAAGTCCCACAACTTGGAGATAGTACCCATGTTATCCAATCACACCATGAGTTCAAGTATATGCACTTGTATAAGCAGAAGGGTGCTGTGATTTGGTGATAACAACTAGATTTGAGCACTTATAACTCTATAAAATAGTAGTATTAGATATAAGTAGGGGATTTAACTTCATATCAATTGAAGCAATCCCACGAGAGTATAACCTTTTCACATACTCAATAGCAACCTCAGCTTCCTGTTTCACTCCAAACAATGAGTTAGAGGATACAAATTTCACGATATCACTTCATACCAAACCATTAGTGTGTAAAATACCAACAAACTCACTCTTGACTCATGGAGAAGCTGAGGATGATTTTTCTATCATGGGTCACTTTGACGATGATAGAGTCACTCTTGAATATCTAAATGCCTATGCGGAGCTACACCGTGCTCACCGTATAGTTGATCTTTCCCTAATACTACATTCCTCTTCCTATTTTGGAAATCCCACGATAGAGTCTCCTCCACAGAAGGATCTCAATATCTACGAGATAGAAAATGGAGAAATCTTGGAGCTACCTCCAGCCCCACTTGAATTTGAAGAAGGTAACGCTTCTTTGATAGAAGAAAACATTGACATAAACATTGGAACGAAGGAAGAACCAAGAATTTTGAATTTGGGATCCTCGTTAACTCTGGAGGAGATAGAAATACACACCTAGGTCCTCAAATAACATCAAAAGGATTTTGCATTTAACTATAAAGAAATGATGGGCATTGCACCACAAGTCACGGTACATAATCTTGTCACTAAACCAGATGTGAAGCCAATTAAACAGAAGTCAAGACCAATGAAGCCAAAAGTGGCTCTCATGGTAAAAGAGGAAGTAATAAAACTTCTCCAGGTGGGATTCATCAAGCCCATTGACTATTCACAATGGGTATCTAATATCGTTCCCGTTCTCAAAAAAATGGGAAGAAACGCATTTGCATAGATTTTTAGGATATTAACAAAGCTTGTCCCAAGGATGACTTCCCATTACCATCCATTGACATCATCGTTGATGCAACAGCTGGATTTGAACTACTATCTCTTATGGATGGTTTCTTAGGGTATAATCAGATTAAAATATCTGAACATGATCAAGCCAAAACTACATTCATAACTCCTTGGGGAACATATTGTTATGTTGTCATGCCATTTGGTCTTAAGAATGTTGGTGCTACATATCAGTGGGCAATGACTTATATATTCCACGATCTTATCCATAAAATTATGGAATCCTATGTGGATGACTTGTTTTCCAAAGCCAAGAAACATTGTGATCATCTAGAAGTGCTCTGTATCATCCTCTCACGACTAATCGAATATGGCGTCACATTAAATCCAGAAAAGTGTGTGTTTTGTGTGACGGGAGGAAAACTTCTGGGCTACATTATATCTTCATAAGGGATTGATGTTGATCCAGCCAAAATACAGGCTATTATCAAAATGGTCCCACCCTTAGACAAGTCTAGAATCATGTCATTTCTTGGGAAACTCGGTGCAATCCGCAGGTTCATCCCAGATCTAAGTTTTGCCATTCATCCAATCAACAATCTATTAAAGAAAGATTATAGTGTTGATTGGACTAAAGAATGCAATGAGGCCTTCGGAGTAGTTAAATGCTTCTTGTTGTCTCCACACACGCTAATGTCTCCCAAACCAGACCACCCTTTGATCCTATACTCGTGAGCCATTCATGTCTTGCTCACCTTCATGTTGGCTCAAGAAGACAATGATAAATGAAAACGTGTGGTCTATTTCATTAGCTGAACATTGCTTGATTATGAAACACGTTACACACAGGCAGAGAGAGAATGCCTCACCATAATTTTTGCAACAAAATGTTTCAGACATTACATGTTAAACCAGGAAATAAGGGTCATTATAAAGACAGACCATTTATGAACATTTCTCACACAAGGATCTTTATTTAAAAAGGCTGGGTGTTTCATAACCTTAATGGGAGAATTTGAGTTAACATTCGTAAAGCAGAAATTTGTTAAGGGAAAAATCATTATAGACTGGTTAGCTAACAATCCACTAGATGGAGGTGAGCTGGTAGATCTAGAATTTCCCGATGAGTGTGTATACTTCGTTGAAACCAGGCCCCCCATTTCTACATGTCCCTGGTATATTGATATCATCAATTTTATCATGGACCATACATACCCAGAAGGTGCCATGTCACAACAAAGAAGGCAGTTATGCATTATTACCACTAAATATGTTGTTTTAGACCAAGTACTCTATCGTAGAGTCTTCAACGACATGCTTCTAATATGCATCGACATAGAATAATCCAAGAAGATTCTTCATGAATCCCACAGTGGGATATGTCGAGGCCACTTCAGTGGTCACGCCACCACTCGTAAAATACATCAGATGGGTTACTTTGGGCCCACTCTCGAGCATGATGTAGTGGAATTTGTATGTAAGTGCCACAAAAGCCAAGAATTCTCTCACGAGATTCACATGCCAGTACAATCCCTACAACCAATAGCGACTTTGTGGCCCTTCTCCACCTGGGGTCTAGACTTGATAGGGAAATTCTCCCCCTCATCAACCGATGGCCATAATTTTATAATTACAACCATGGAATATTTTACCAAATGGGTGGATGCCATGCCTCTCACCACCGTACTAGGTTGAGTAATTGCCAAATTCATTCTGAACCAAATTATCTATAGGTATGGTGTCTCACAATTCATTATCTCAGATAATGGCATGTCCTTTAAAAATGACAAAGTCCATGAGTTATGTAGTAAGTTCAAGATAAACCATCACATGACCTCTCTGTACTACCCTCAAGCCAATGGGCAGGCTGAAGCGACAAACAAAACGTTGAAAGCTCTTCTCCTCAAAAAATTCAAGGAGAATAAGCGAGATTGGCATCTAAAACTATATCCGGCCTTGTGGGCCCATCAAACCTCAATAAGAACACCAATAGGAGCAACTCCTTTCTCACTGGTATTTGGAGTAGAAGTAGTTCTCCCGCTTGAGGTTGAAATACCCAATCTCTGCACCTCATTACAAGGGATTCTAGACAAAGAAGCTTATATGAACTAGAAAGCCTTGATGAGGCCAGGTTAAATGCCCAACAACAGCATAGAGCCTATGCTGACTGGATGTGCTGGTAGTACAACAAAAAATTCTATGAGAGAGAAATATATGAAGGAGATCTAGTTCTAAGACTAGACAGATGGATCGATAAGAAAACCAGCGAAAGAAGAAAGTTCCCACCAAAATAGTTGGACCCATACTGAGTCATGAAAGACTACAGAAACAGTGCATATCTCTTGTGCACACTAGAAGGTAAGAAATTTGGTGAAACTGTCAATTCCTTGCATCTTAAGCGGTTTTACGCATAAAAACATCAAAATCACCACTTATACATTATAGCTACTTATATTGCATTAGTCATTCAGTTGTGCAATCTCTCCATTTCATAAAAATGGTAGTCTAGGGGCCTACTCTTAAACAATCTGTTACAAATTTCTGAAAACATTGGCAAAAGCATTCATATCACATCTCTCTAAGCATCATCAACTATTTTCAAATCTTTTCATCAAATTCGATAGACAAACATTGACGGAAACCATACCAAGGCTTGCATACTTGGATTTTCTCTTTATTTCTACTAGGTGAAGTTATCCTTGCCTGCAGTCTATTCTAAAAGCTTATTGGTGTCACATCTATCCCTCTTAAATCTCTTGGAACGAAAGAATATCCCAAAGTCATAGATTAGAAATGTCAAAATCAAATGAAATCAAAAGCACCAAGCAAAAAAATATATTTTATTTTACACACTTCTTTGCCCCATCAACCTTCAATGATAATCCCACATCTCTTACTAGTGGTGTGAGGTTGGGAAAGGAAATAAGTTTCCTTACTTGCCTATATCCTACCTTTGGTGACAAACCCATGCTTCTTACAGGTGGCATGAGGCAGGGTGTGGGGGGTCTAGTCACACAAATTAACAAATCTTGGTATGCTAAAAACACAAATTCACCTCTATTAAGAGAAAGAAAATATCCAAATTCCAAAGAGATCAAATCCTCAAAACTAAATTTTGCCAACCAGCTTACCATTCATAAATCTAAGTCTAGATAAACTAGAAATTAAGTGGCTTTCTAAGCATGGTAGTTAATCTGAGTAGGGTAGGTGTGTAGGTCCAAATTTGGTTTTTGTTACTGGTTTGTTTGTCTCTCATCACTCCATTTAATCAAACTCATACAACTTGTGCCCTTCCTAACTCTTGGTTTTGAGCCCTCACATCTTACTAGTTGCGTGGATTTGGGATTGGGGAAAGTTCATCTCTTGATCACTATGCATTCATCACGTTTTACCAACATAAGAAGAAATTACAAAAATTTCTCAAAGAGTTCAAAAGTTCAGTACTACTATATGTTAGTATCATCTCATATCAGCATTATAAAAACATACAGAGTAAAACATTCTATCTACTATCATTTGTTATCCATTACATACATTCTGAAAAGCATGAAAACAAATATTCTAAAAACATCTAAGTACACGTGGAAATGAGTCACAAAATTCTAGGCACCAAGAGCCTGGATCCAAAAAGATATATATATATATATATAAATCAAGTTTCATTTACAATGCCATCATGCACTAGGCATGGTCAAAATGCTCAATGATCCCGTAAAGTACAAAAACACTCGTATAGACATCTAACAAAATGCTACAAAAATAGTCTCTCAATCCCAATGGGATCCCTCATAAGGTGTACAAACACGCCTAGGACTCCAGCTACGTCGGTGCTCCGAGTGCACTGAGGGCTCATAGTCACAACCATTAGTTGCCATCTCGCTATGAGAATGGCTCCTCCTCATCAGGAAATCAGTTGTCCTATATCCAACTACCTCCATGCGGAGAGAAGTCATGATCTTCGCTGCATACTAGATAGAGGAAAAAACATCAGTGTGCCTACCAGCTGCTAAGGGCTCCCCCACATCCATGGAAAGCTCAGCACGAGTCTTCTCTAAGGGGAGAAGAAAGGTATCAGTTCACACTCAGTGAATCAAGTCTCACCACTCATCAGCAGTCACTACAAACAAAGTAGAAAACAAGTTATAAAATGATCGATGATAAAACCAAGAATAAATGATACAAAGAGAAATAACAAAATAAGGCAACTCTAACTAAAACAAATGTCAAGAGACGAGTGGAAACTCACTTTGATCACCAGGCATACAAGAAGGATCTCTAGGATCCACACCTACCACTGACGCTACCACAAACTGGTGTCCCTCTCCCATGTCTAGGGCAATGTGATGGCCTACAACGGACTCGTCATCTATACCTACGTCCTGAGAGAGTAACTCCTCTGAAACCAGAGTCACCTTCTCTGTGCTCCGCTCCACCCTCTCAGCTTATAGGATCTCCTAGGTATCACACCACTCGGGATCGTTATCATCCCCCCGCCACGCATCTCACTGATCTCTATGTCCTCTTTCTCCTCGATCTCTCCCATAGTGAAATCCTCAGACTTGGAGTCCACATCAATGGGCTCATCACTACTATGAGTAGGACCAGCGGCAATCTGAAGTAAGGGTGCCTGAGGAGCACCGGCTCTCCCTTGTGTGCGTACCACCCTCCTAGCCGCAATAGGAGTACCATGAGTAACAATAGTCTAACCCCAGCCTCTAATACCTCCCCGAGCCTCGCGGATAGATCTATACATTGGCATCACCGAAGGAAGCATGTCACTATAGGGGAGGCCAAACTGCTATGGAACTCTGTCAAAGGGGTGTATCTCCAACTTCCCCACCCTATCTATCAACTGGCTGGTGGTCTGGCAGGAAATCAGTGTAACGGTCTCCTCTCCCCATACCCCTACCATGGCCTAATAAGGAGTGGCCTCCATGTCTGTAGTGGTTAGGGAAGCCATTGGCTGGTGGGGTGCTATAAGAACTATCATCCCCATCCACCTCGCTACTCTGACAGCCCCGGGATCCTCCACCTCTACACCTCTCCCATATGGAGTGATATGCTCATACACCCAACTCATGACAAGAGTCGGGTGGCTCAATGACTACCCCTGTAAATGGACTACCCTGTATAAGTCATGGTAGGTAGTCCCGAGGATATCTTCTCCCCAGGCATAGACACGTCCATGGCCCCCAATCTGTGTAATAATGGGGGCCCAACAATATAAGAGGGTATCCCCTCCCTTGTCCCCGATTAGTATGGATGCAAGGATGCCCATGATAGCCTTTCGGAGCAAGGGAATGTATGAATCAATAATAGAGTGGATCCTCATGCCCTTCTTCGATCCCATCAATACAACTGCATCTCCCATATAGGTAGCCCACTGAACCACCTATGATCTAGATATTGTTGTCTTAAGAGGCAGCCGCCGCCTAAGGATCGGAACCCCCAGTATACGGTAAACATCCTCTAGGGTGATGGACTACTCACCCCTAACTCCTGGAAATCAGAAGGTGTTCTGATCCGTATCCCAATATGAGAACAAGTCAAATAGTATGTGACTGGCAGGTGTAACCTGATGAACCTATGCAATCCTCCATATACCAGCCCTCCGGAGAGTATCCCACTCTGCCTGGGAGAGTGCCTCTAACACTACCGAGAGCCAATCACACTCTCTCTCCCAGCTCCATCTAATGTACTCCTCCTTCTGCATACACCCAAAAACACAAAAAGAAGTGAGTTAGTACTGAAATCCAGTTAAAAACTAGTAAAAACATGTAAAAATTATATACATGCAAAAACAAGCTAAAATCTGTATTGTTTTGGTCCTCTATCATGGCCTGCCACCCTGTGTAGAGCAGCAGTTCCGTAACTGCCACCTTCTAAGGCGGCGGTCCTATAACCATTACCCTAAACAGGGCGTCGGTCCTGTTCCGCAAACCCAAACATGCCGTAAGCACTAAAAATGCTTAAAAACAAGCAAAAACACCCTTTTAACTAAAAAAAAAACCTACCCTATGGGCGCCTCCCCCTAAAGACACATTTAAAACTAACATTTTCAAAAATGATCCCACCAAGGGAAATATTTCATCATTTCCACATTCTAGGTTTAAAAACAATAAATTGAGAAGAACTAACCTGAGACTTCGCAGGTCAATGTTCCGCCCTCAGAAGCATGATCTCTATCTCACCACAAACATTTTGACTATTCTCTCGTCGAAAACCGTCACCGTGGGTCCCAGAGCTCAAAAACTATCAAATCAATCCACACAAATGAATAGTAAAATGACCTAGTTTTATATAAATAGCCCTCTTAATTTGATTTCGAATGTCTTTCGCAGGGTTGGAATGCCGAAAAAGGTAATTTCTAAAACCTCGCGTAGATGGTAAGTCCTCTTTTCATGTCAATTTAGTCTTATTTCTCAATTTGTTTTATCTAGCTACACTTGAGTCCTTTTTTTAATTTTACAGGTAGTGGGATCTAGGATGGTGACTTTCCAGTACACAGGCATGTCAGGTATAACTCCTAACTCCCCATTTCAGGACCGTCATACTTAGACCCACCATTTTACACCTCATCATGGCTAAGACGCTTCTCTAATGGGGTAATATGTATGTACCCAAAATTATAGGGTACTGCACCACTAGAACGATGTTACACATGCCCCAATGATTATATAGGTCTTCTTGCAAGGTGTTCGAAATCCAAAAAGGCTCGCTAGGTATACACTTGTATCCCGCATACCCCGCTCAGCCTCCGCATGCTTTTTTTTTTCCTTTCCCCCTCTTTCTTCTTGCATTTTGTCTTCAGTGACGGAACCGCCGCCCTACCTAGGCAGCGGTCCCATGACTGCCGCCCAGGACAGGGCGGTGGTCCCGTAACTACCGCCCTGCACAGGGTAGCAGTTTTGTTCGCGTTTTCTAGATTCCTCCGATGATCGCGTCAAACGTAAATCTTCAAATTTACACACTTTCTTCAACCACTTTGGCTTGCATTAATGTTTTTTTCTCCCTATGAATAGTGTTTTTCCTTTGTTTATAGTAAAAGAGATCAAATGGGAGTTACCCTCTGGTAAATGCATTGGTTATAAATATCCAGCTTGTTTTCAAGCAAATGGCCCATCATCCTCTCAATTCTCTTGTTCAATTTTTCAATTCCTTTCTTAGAATTCTGTTAGTTTCATGTTTTGCTTCCATTTTTGGCATTTTGGAGGTCATATCATCTTCTTGTTTCAAGTCTCGTTCATTGCTACTGCATACAGTTAGTTTAACATAGAATAACTTCATTTCCAGACTAGAATCCATTAAAGTTGTAGGTTTTGTTTTGTCACGAGGATAGTTTCTGAAACTCTCGATACATTTTTGTTGTATTCCCGCAATAAATCCCGCTAGGAATTTCATAGTAAAGCTCTGTTCACTTGTGTTATCCCTCTCTTACTTGCATTGTATTCAGTATATATCCAAAGCTGCCATTGTTCCAATGCTATCTTCTATTGATACTATCATATACATGTTTTTCTAGATTCATAAGGACACAAAGGAATGAGGAGATCACACTGAGGGGATGAAATCACACACAACTGGATTTACCACTTTCTTTAAACACCAGGTTTGAGCTATCAAAGTTCTAGTTATGACATATCAAATAGAGTAGTGAATTATTTCATTTCAGTTAAAATTTCACTCTCGATATCACTAGGGAAGTTGTGGGGATTGATAGTTTCTGAGAAACTGTGATTCATTCCTCACTTCTGAGGTAGGATCGAGAGCCTTTCAATTCAAGATATATAGCTGCTTAGATATTTAAGATAAAATCACAACTGCACAGGCAAATAGCCATACCAGGCTACTTTACTTGTTTTATTCTGTTACTAGATTAGTGGTCCATTTTACAAATATACTAGAGTAGTTTCTCTTTAATTTCAGTTAATTGTAAAAACACCCATCACCATTTTATGACCTTGTGTTGAGATATATATGAAACTCCCACAGGTCACTTCCCACATATCCAACAACTAAGAAATAGGATCTCGGTAGAGATCGACATTGATTGGAGCCTTCAAGAAGCCATTATATCTGAACAAACCATTACACCAATTCAGGTTAGGAGGGCCTTCTTCACCTTAGATTCACAGAATCCATTATTGCATATTAAGGATTTAAGATTACCTGATTAGCTTGTCTGTATCTATCTGCATTCAACATTCACCGGCTGTCTCGACACGACCTTGAGAGGTTAGGTACAAGGAAGAGGTACTTGTAGATTCCCATGATCACATGTTACTTTTTCATCGTACTGCCACTCCTTATCAAGCCATGGCAGGAGTATGGGGAGAGGATACACTTACATTGATTGTCTGGTCCACTATAGGTCAGTTAGTGGATAGGGTAGAGAGGGTGGAGCTCTAACCATTTGACTGAGTGCCTCGGCAGTTTGGTCTCCCCTACATTTATATGCTTCCTCTAGCAGGGGCAGTTTACAAAACTATTCGTGAGGCTCGGGGAGGCCCTAGAGGAGATCGAGGTTGGACCATAGTTAGGCCAGTGGTTTAGGCCCTAGGGGTAGCCAGTGCTCCTTGAGCACCTTTACTTCAAATTGGAGTCGCTCCTACTTTCAGTGGGGGGAGGAGGATCCCGTTGATGTGGACTCAAACTCCGAGGATTTCACGGGAGGGGAGACAGAGGAGGAGATGATGGGAGGTGATACCGGTGGGATGAATGAGGAGAATGAGAGTGATTCTAAGTGGCATGATACTCAGGATATCCAAAGGGCTGAGGGCGTAGAGGAGAGCGCAAAGAAGGTGACCTTGATCTCAAAGGAGTTTCCTTCTCAGGACATTGGGAGAGATGATGATTCCATGGTAGAACGTCATTTCTTTCCTGATTTGGGGGAGGTTCCACAATCCACAGCAGCATCAGTAGCAGGTGCAGATCATATAGACCCTACCTAGATGCTAAGAGATCCAAGTGAGTTACTACTCTATTCTTGACCTTGTTAGTTAGAAATACTTGTTGATTTTTTTGTTGTTTCATTTTTTTTACCTTGTTCTTAGTGATTTTCTAACTTTAGTTTTTTTTCTCTTTTTTTATTTGCAGTGAATACTGAGGGATGGCGAGACTTGATTCGCTGAGTGTGTTCAGACACCCTATTTCTCCCCTCAGAGAGTACTCGGTCCAAGCTTACTATGGACGTTGGAGAGTATTCAACAGCTGGCAGACATACTGATGTGTTTGCCCATGTCTGGAAGGTGGAAAAGTTAGTGACCTCCCTTCGTGCTGAGGCTGGATATAGGACTACTAAGTGTCTGATAAGGCAGAGTCATTCTCGTAGTGAGGCCACAGCCAGTGGTCCTGATCGTGAGCACTCAATTCATTCAGAGTGTTGTCATAGCAGGAGTCATTGACGTGATCGTGCACCCTCTGAGGGATCCCACAGGGATTGAGAGGCCATTTGGTCTTTTTGTAGTGATTCTGTTAGATGTTTTATATGGGTTGTTCTTTTGTCTTTTTCGGGATCATTAAGCGTTTTGACCATGCCTAATGCATGATTACATTGTATGTAGAACATGATTCTTATATATATATATATATATTTCTAGATCTAGATCTTCTTTGTATCTAGAATTTTGTGATTTGTTTCCCATGTGTATACTAGATGTTTCAGAATCTCTATTTTTATATGTTTTTCAGAATATATGCAATGGATGACAAGTGATGACAAATGTTGAATAGAATTTTTCTCTTTTATTTTTTTTGTAATGTTGATATGTGATGATGCAAACATATTGTAGTACTGAACTTTTGACTTCTTTGGGCAATGTTTGTTGCTTCTTCTTGTTTTGGTGAAACGTTATGAATATATAGTGATAACGAGATGAACTTGTCCCGCTCCTAACTCCACGCAACTAGTAAGATGTGAGGGCTCAACATCAAGAGTTTGGAAGGATGCAAATTGTATGAGTTTTACTGAATGGAAATGATAAGAGAAAGACAAGGTATTGACAGAAATAGAATTCAGACTTATGTACTTACTCTTACTCGAAACTACTACATAGTTCAGAATGCAATTTGCTTTCCAGTTTATCTAGAATTAGATCCATGGATGGTAACTTGGTTGCCAAAATTTGTTTTTGAGGATTTGATCTCTTTGGAATTTGGATACTTGACTTCACTTAATATACTTTGCTTTAAAATATTAATATTCACTAATTTATGTGAATGGACACCCTACACCCTATCTCATGCTATTGGTAGGAAGCATGGGCTCATCACCGAAGATAGGACATAGGCGAGTAAGGGTACTTCTTTCCTTTCTCAACCTCGCATCACTAGTAAGAGATGCGGGCTCATCATCAAAGGTTGGGTGGGCAAAGAAGTGTGTAAAAATAAAATATTCTATTTTGTTTAGTATTTTGTTTTAACTTGAAATTTGTGATTTTGGAATATCCTTGTTTCAAAGAGATGTAAGAAGGATAGATGTGACACCAAGAAGCTTCTAGAACAAATCATAGGTAGGAACAACTTAACATAGTAGAAAAGAATGAGTTTGACAAAGTATGTAGGCCTTGGTATGGCTTTTGTCAAGACTTTGTCTATCGAATTGATGAAATGATTTTGGAACCATTTGATGATAATACGAAGATTTGAAGAGATATGATTTGAATGCATTTTCCAATGTTTTCAGAAGCCTATAATAATTTTCTTAAGAACAAGTTCCTTAACCACAAAATTTATGAAATGAACGAACAAAATGAAACAACTAAGTGACTAATGCAATGTAGGTAGATATAATATACAAATGGTGATGTTGATGACCTATGCGTAAACATGTTTAGGATGCAAGGAATTGATAGTTTCATTGAACTCCTCACCTTCTAGTGTACATAAGAGATACGCACCGTTTCTGTAGTCTTTCATGACTCGGTATGGGCCCAACCACTTGGGCCAGAATTTCCTTCCTTCGTTGGTTTTCTTATCAATCCGGCTATCTAGTCTTAGAACTAGATCTTCCTTGTATATTTATCATTCGTAGACCTTTTTGTTATATTTTTGGCACATCCGGTCAACATAGGCTTTATGCTGTTGTTCAGAATTTAGTCTGGCCTCATCAAGGATTTCTAGTTGAGATATGCATGCCTCTCTATAGGCTTCTTCTCCCAAGATCCCTTGTAATGAGATGCAGAGACCAGGTATTTTGACCTCAAGCAGGAGAACTGCTTCTGCCTCGAATGCTAATGAGAAAGGGGTTGCCCCTGTTTGTGTTCTTATTAAGGTTCGATGGGCCCACAAGGCTAGGTATAATTTTAAATGCCAATCTCGTTTGCTCTCCTTGACTGTTTTGAGGAGAATGGATTTTAATGTTTTGTTTATGGCTTCAGCTTGTCCATTGGCTTGAGGGTAATAAAGAGAGACCATATGATGAATTATCTTAAATTTACTACATAACTCACGGACCTCATCATTCTTAAAGGATGTGCCATTATCTAGATAATGACTTTGGGACACCGTACCTATAAATGATTTGATTCAAAATAAACTTAGCAATTACAAAACCTGGTATGGTGGTGAGAGGCATGGCCTCCACCCATTTGGTAAAATATTTTGTGGCCGTGATTATAAATTTATGGCCATCTGTTGACGAGGGAGAGAATTTCCCTATCAAATCTAGGCCCCACATGGAAAAGGGCCATGGGATTGCGATTGTTTGTAGAGCTTGTGCTGGCATGTGAATCACGTGAGAGAATTCTTGGCATTTATAACACTTGCCCACAAATTATATTGTGTCATGTTCTAATGTAGGCCATAAATAGCCCATTCGATGTATTTTGTGAGTAGTGGCGTGGCCACCGAAGTGTCCTCCACATATCCCACTATGGGATTTGTAAAGAATATTTTTGGATTCTTTAGTGTCAACACATCTTAAAAGCATTCCATTGAAGGCTTTGCAATAAAGCACCTGTTCTAAAATAACATATTAGCAGTGATAATAGGTAACCTCCTTCTTTTTTACGATGTGGCACCTTCTGGGTACGTATGGTCCATGATAAAATTGACGATGTTAGTGTACCAAGGGCATGTAGAGATGGAGGTCTGGTTTCGACAAAGTATATGCATTCATCGAGAAATTCTAGATCTACCAGATCACCTCCATCTAACAAATTTTTAGCTAACTAGTCTGTAATGATTTGTCCCTTAATGGATTTCTGGTTTACAAATTTTAATTCAAACTCACCCATTAAGGTTATGAAACATTTAATCTTTTTAGATAAAGACCCTTGCATGAGGAATGTCTGTAAATGATCTGTCTTTACAATGACCCTTGTTTCTTGATTTAACATGTAATGTCCTAAACATTTCATTGCGAAGACTATGGCAAGGCATTCTTTTTCTGCCTGTGTACAACATGTTTCATAATCAAGCAACGTCTGGCTAATGAAATAGACTTCACATTCTCATTTATCATTGTCTTCTTGAGCCAACATACAGGATAGCGAGACATTAGTAGCCTGTGAATACAGGATCAAAGGATGGTCTGGCCTAGGATGTATTAGCATGGGAGGAGACACTAAGAAGCGTTTAACTGCTTCGAAGGCGTCATTGCATTTTTCTGTCCAATCAATGCTATAATCTTTCTTTAATAAATTTTTGATTGGATGAATAGAAAAAATTAAGTCTGGAATGAACCTTCAAATTACACCGAGTTTCCCAAGAAATGATCTGATACCAGAATCGACTGATGGTGGAATCATTTCAAGAATATCCCGAATTTTGGCAGGATCAACATCAATCCCTCGTGATGATATAATGTAACCCAGAAGTTTACCTCCTATCACACCAAATACACATTTCTATGGATTCAATGTGACGTCATATTCGATCAATCGTGAGAGAATGATACGGAGTACTTATGGGTGATTGCAATTCTTCTTGGCCTTGGCCAACAAGTCATCTACATAGGACTCCAAAATCTTATGAATAAAGTCATGAAATATGTATGTCATTTCCCGTTGGTATGTAGTACCAGTGTTCTAAAGACCGAATGTCATGACAACATAGCAATAAGTTCCCCAAGGAGTTATTAAAATGGTCTTGGCTTGATCTTCCTTAGATATTTTAATTTGATTATACCCTAAGAACCCATCCATGAGGGACAATAGCTCAAATCCAGTTGTTGCATCAACAATAACGTTGATGGATGGTAATGGGAAGTCATCTTTGGGACAAGCTTTGTTAATGTCCCGAAATTCTACGCAAATGTGTATCTTCCCATTCTTTTTTAGAACAAGGACGATATTAGATACCCATTGTGAATAGTCAACTAATTTGATGAATCCCACCTAGATAAGTTTCATTACTTCTTCTTTCACCATGAGAGCCACTTTTGGTTTCATTGGTCTTGAATTTTGCTTAATTGGATTTGTATCTAGATTGGTGACAAGATTGTGTACCACAATATGTGGTGCAATTCTTGTCATTTCTTTTTAATTGAATGTGAAATCCTTTTGATGTTCCTTGAGGATCTGGGTATGTATTTTTATCTCTTTTGGAGTTAACAAGGATCCTAACTTCAAAATATTTGCTTCTTCCTCTGTTGCAATATTTATGTCAATTATTTCTTTGATTAAGGAATCGTTGCCTTCTTCAAATTCAGGTAGGGCTGAAGGTAGTTCCAAAATTTCTCCATTCTCTACCTCGTAGATATCGAGATTATTTTGTGGGAGAGATTCTATCATGGGATTTCCAAAATAGGAAGAGGAATGTGGGATTAGGGAAAAATCTATTATGTGATGAGCAAGATATAGCTCTGCATAGGTGTTTAGATATTCAAGAGTGACTCTATCGCTGTCAAAGTGATCTGGGATAGAAAACTCATTCTTAGCTTCTATATGTGTCAAGATCGGTTTTGTTGGTATTTTACGCACAAATGGTTCAGTATGAAGTGATACCAAGAAAATTTTATTTTCCAACTCACTGCTTAGAGTGAAACAAGAAGCTAAGGTTAGTATTGAATCAGCGAGAAAGTTTTGTTCTCGTGGGATTGCTTCGATTGATATGAATTCAAATCCTTTGGTTAGATCTAATACCATCATTTTATTGATTTGTAAGTGTTTAGCTCTAGTCTCATATACCTCAACGACTTGGTTTGTGACTAGTTATGAGTCTCCTAGCACTCTAATGTTATCAATGTCCATACTTTTAGCTATGATAAGGCCAAGGAGGAGGGCTTTATACTCAGCCCCATTGTTTGTACATTCAAAGTTCAACTTAAAGGAAAAATGTAGTAAATTTCCCTTGAGAGAAGTAACTTGATCACACCTCCCCGAGCTCCAAAATGACATCTAGCTCCATCGAAGTGGAGAGTCCAATATTTTCTTGGAAAAATGGATGTTGAGACATTCCTCATGTCTGTTTCTTCTGCCTCGGTTACTTCTACCATACAAACTTCGTCTAATGAAAGGGAACCAATTCCTAGGGTGTATCCCACACCCATGGAATCAAATGGTAGGAGAATGGGTAGATATTTCTCTAGCAACTCGAAAAAAATTTCGGTAGTCCCTAATGATACTGTTTCTATGATGTTAGTCTCATTTTTGAGTGTTGGAATGCCTTCGACTAGATTCGTAATTTCTAATTCTATTGTAGGTATCGATTTTTCTTTTAGTTTTGAATTGATTGGTTTGTTAAGTTGATTCATTGGGAGTTCAAACTCAAAGTGAACGCCTGGTCTTTTCTTCAAATCTGCTAGGTGTATATCGAATGGTTTTGGGTTACCTTGTGCCACAAATATTTTCCCTAGGTGCAAAAATCTTATTTCCTGGAATAATGTGGAAGGGATTGCCTTCATGCGATGTATCCATGGTCGACCACGAATCATATTATAGTTGGTCTCTCGATTTATAATATAAAATTCGGTGAGGACTGTCTTGGGTCCTAAGGTGACTAGTAAAACTATAGTCCCAATTGAAGTGGCCTTGAGGCTATCATAACCTCTTAGCGTATTTCGTGTTGTGGAACAATTTGTTTCTCCATATCCTAGTTTTTGAAGAAACACAAAGGGGACTATGTTAACTACTTCCCGATCATCAATCATTGCACGTTTAAAATAATTATTATAAATCCATACATGTAAATGTAAGGTTGGGTCGCCTCTATGTGCAATTTCAGCGTCTATTGGCATTTTGCTTATATCAAATATGAATTCAGTATCCCAATCTGGCTGCCCTGGAGGGTAGACATCAAAGTCTACATGCTTTACTTGCATTTCAGGAGGAGGAGTGATGTTAACTAGATAACCAAGACCTAATGCTTCTAATAGAGTAGCCCTATGGGCGGGAGATTTCTTCAAAAAATCCAAGAAGGAAATGTGAGAGAAGTTCTTTGTTAGGTCATTAATTAGATCGTAAGCACCTATGGGTTTTACCAATGTTTGTTGAATGTTGTATGGTTCTGATGGATAGTTTGGAACTGGTTGAGAAGAATAATCTTGTTTTCTTGTTATGGTTTCTGTGTGTAGCTTGGTATCTAACTATACCAGACCAACTATCTTGGTTTGTGGTCGAGTTCCTAATTGGGGTGCAACCGGTGGATTTAATGAAGTTGAGGCTTCGTGATTGTTATTTCCAGTCATAACACCCTTGTTTGTCCCATTTGGATCTAACCTATTATTGTTAGAGTGGTTTGGGAGCAGATCATTAAAAATCTTGAGGGGTGTATTTTGAGGGGAAACTACTCCCGTATAAGTGTTTAGCGTGGGTACTATAGAATTTTCTTAAAATATATCTATAAAGAGTTGTATTTGGTCTTCTGGAAAACGTTACATGAATTTATTGTAGTCATGGCAAGTTCTAGTATCATGGCCTTAAATTTTTTGGAAACCACTATACAAGTTGGGATTATAGTTTCAAGGTTGTTAATTTGAAATGTGTTGTGGTCCAAGACTCTGATTAGGTTGCTGGTTGTTTGAGTTATAATTTTGAGGCTGATGCCTTTAGTTTTGATTTTGATATCTAGTTGGGTTTCGATTTGGACCTCGTGTCTAGATTTTTTATTGTTTTTGTTGTTGTTGTTGTGATGGATGATTAAAATCCACCGCATTGATATTTGGAGTAAAGATGTTATTTCACTGATTGTTAATGGGTGGTGAACTGTTTACTACGTTTGCCCTTTTAACCTGGTCTATGACTCCATCTGTTGTAAACCCGTGGTTTTTGTTAAGGATTTTAGGTCCTTGATTGGTATTCTTGACATTAGGATAGGTCGTAGTGTTTTGATTGGGAGTGATTAACTTCCTATTTGTTCTATATGTCTTACGACCACTATCTATTGCAAATTGATCGATTCGGAGAGTACTCTCGAGTACTTCATCGTAAGTACTTAGTGGGAACTTCTGGACTTCTTCCTATATCTCTCTATTAAGAGAATGAAGGAATAATTCACATAGTTCCATTTGATCCATGTTTCGAGAACTTGCTGATGAGTAGAGGACTGTACGCCATCTTTGAATAAAATGGGTAGTGGATTCATTGTGTTCTTGTTTAATATGTAAGAATTCCCTGATTCCTATTCTTAACAATTTGTTCATGTCAAAAGCTTTGATAAATTCTTACACAAATTGTTTGAATGATTGTATCGAGGCTTTAAGTATTTTGTAATACCAATCAAGGGAAATTCCCTCTAAGGTTTTAGGGAATATCTTAGTAACAACTACATCTCAAGGGAGCAATTCTCAAATGGATGTGGCATAGGCCTTGATATGTGCATTTAGATCTACATCCCCTTTGTATTTAGGAAAATTGGGAAGAGGTCTTGGAAGCATGACACTTTGTATGGTGAAATGTAGAGGCTCTTTTAAACATTCTGATTAAGTTCCTACCACATAGATTTTTACCATCGATGGTGCCTGCTGAGGGGGTGGAGGTGGAATGGGTTGTTGATATGGCATAGCATATGTATTTGCAGGGACATAAGGAAATCCTTGTTGTTGAGTGAACATCCCGGGAGATGAGAACATGTCTCCTTGTGGTGATTTTGAATAAATATTCAAGTAGGGAGGAGCATTGCTCTAGTATGGGTTGTTTGGTGCTAAGCCAAGAGGTATCATACCTTCAACCGAAGTAGCATTTGAAAACGTGTTTCTAGTTGGTGTTTGCTGTAGATAGTTATATGAATGTTGAGGAGACATGCCTAACGCGCCTATTCCTGTAAGGAGGTTGACTTGGTTGGGATGATGTGGAGGGTTTGTAGTTCCTGCTTACCCAAAATGTGAATTTTGATTTGCTTGAGCAAGTTCTAGTCCTCTAACCTTCTCAACTAAGGCTATGATGACCTCGATTGGTGAAGACACAGTGTTTTGCCTTAATGGCGGTTGTTGTATACCTTGAGGTTATAGAGGTGTATGGTACCCTGCTATGAATTGATCATTACTCTTCCAAGCTTCACCAAGAGTATTTTCCATAAGTGGAGGAATGGGGGTGTTTTCTTGGAGCAGGGTATCAGGTTGTGTTTGCGAAATTCCTATAGGTGGGTACATGTTTGGGAAGCGTTGTTCACTTCTAGTGTAGCGTGCTAAATACTCCTCATCCAAAAATGGGAGTGGATCTGACTCTCTACTGATTTGTGGTCTGAACAAAACCTGAGGAGATGAAATGGATTCTCTAGTAAATATCATATTGTTAGAGCCTAAGGGCTCTGGTTGTTGCGTTTGTGTGAGCTGATCCAATTCCTTAATTCGGAACGAAGAACTAGAGATAGTTCTTTAAGGAGGAGTTTGTGATGACAAGTAGTTGTTTGAGTAGTTGTTAGCCCATGTAGAAAGTGAGGTTAACGGTTGTCTATTTGTTTGACCATGATGTACTTTGAGACCTGAGAGAGGTCTGCCATATGCGTCGTATCCCGAAATATTTGGGGGGTATATAAATACCCATAGAATAATGGGAAAGAGCAAAGATGGATGAAAGAAATGGAAAAAAAGGGTAATGGTTGTTTGCTTCATGTCAGGTTCAAAAAAATTATACGATACAAAAGGGACATGCGAGTATGAGAATCTACAAGCATCTCTTATTCATACCTGACTTCCCGAGGTCATGCCAAGACAGCCAGTGGAAATAAAATATATGTGTGTATAGACGAACTAGTTGGGAAATCTTATATCTTTGACACGCAACAATGGGATCTGCAAGTTTAAAGCAAAGAAAGCTCTCCTAACCTGAATTGGTGTAATGGATCATTCAGATATAATAGTTGCTCGAAGGCTCCAATCAATGTCGAGCTTTGCCGAGATTCTATCTATTGGCTATTGGATTCGTCGAAAGTGACTTGTAGGTGCTTCATGTATATTTCTAGACAAGGTCATGGAAAATGGTAGTGAGAGGTGTAGTGGATTTATAATAAAAAATGGGTGGTTTTCTGGCCTAGCCTAGAAAATATTGGCTTGATTGGCTTCTATGTTTAATGCAAAAAATTACGTTATGATATCTAGCGGGAGTGGTGAGGATCTAAATACCAGTGTGCGTAAACTGGTGTCAATATCTAACTGACTAACAGGCCCATTGGGTTGTGGGACCTGGGGATCACAACCGTGAGTTCGTGGTTGTTGTGGACCTGTTATGGTCATGTGAAGAATCAATCCCTTCTCCTAACTATCCAATGGTCATAAACCTTTTCAGCTTCTATGTTTAATACTAGGAGTTGTGCGATCTTCTCATAATACCTTACGGGTGTTCTGGCAACTTGCATATGTAACCCTGTTTCTATGTCAATGAGAAGGTCTCCTGAGTTTGGCTACGGAACTAATGGATCACAACCAAATATTTGTTCTCTTTCAGGTTCTTGTATGGTCATGCAGATATCCTATCAAGGCAATCTATAGTTAGGTTGACTCGACCAGAATGTATATGCTTTGTCATCTTCAATATTCAATTGTCTCAATTGTTCACTAACTGCTTGTGGGTTTATGGTCATTTGAAAGACTTGAATCCTAAGCCCTTGATCTATATCCGTTAATGTTGTGAAGAGATTTGGCTGAGGTACTGCCGGTTCGAATACATAATCCTTGGGCTCTCTGGGTCTCGTAATTGTCATGCAAGAGATAATCAAACTTTAACCGAAACAAGTAAACTAACTATGAAAGATATATCTACACTATGCTTATATTTCTTTTATTTTTGTATTTTCAATGATGCGTATTTGAACGAAATTAAAAGAGCAGCTATTATAATATATTTAGATAATGAACAATTAATCTAATAATAGAATTAAAACAAGCAAGTTAGCATGATATAGCTATTTTCCTGTGCACTTGTGAATTTATCCTAAATATTTAAATAACTAACTAATATAATTGAAAGACCTTCAATCTTACCTTAGAAGTGAGGAATAAATCACAGGAATTAAAACAAGCAAGTTAGCATGATATAGCTATTTGCCTGTGCACTTGTGAATTCATCCTAAATATTTAAATAACTAACTAATCTAATTGAAAGACCTTCAATCTTACCTTAGAAGTGAGGAATAAATCACAGCTTCCCAAAATCTATCATTCCCCACAGCTTCCCTGGTAATACTGAAAGCAAGATTTAACTGAAATGAAATGATTTGCTACTCTATTTGATATATTGTAACTAAAAATTTGATAATTCAAACCTAGAGTTCTATAGAATAGTGGTAAATCCAGTTATGTCATGACTTGTCCCCTTAGTGTGATCTCTTCGTTCCTTCATGTTCTCGTGAATCCAGGAAATGTGAATGTAATAGCGTCAGCTGAAGATGATACTCGAACAATGGCATCTTTGGTTATAAACTGAATAAAATGCAAGTAAGAGAAGGATAGTGCAAGTGAATAGAGCTTGACTATGTGATTCCTAGCAGGATTTATTACGGGGATACAACGCAAATATACCGAGAATTCTAGGATCTATTTCTTGTGACAAAACAACAACCTACAACTCTAAGATTATCAAATGAACTCTAATCTAGAACTGAAACTATCTTATGCTAAGCTGATTGTGTAGGATAGCAATGGAGAAAAAAATGAAAGTGTGAAGATCAAGTGATTTCTAAAGAAGAAAGGAGAGGCTGAGAATTCATGCAAAATCTAAACCTATTGAAACTTATGGGAGAACTTCAAAACACACTGAATAATAATTCATAGAGGGAGAGGGGCCATTTGCTTGTAAACAAGATTGGTATTTATAGCATTTGGATTTATCATAGAGTAAGTTTGAATTGAACTCTTTTATCATAAACAAAGAGAAATCATTATTTATCAAGCAGCTAAAACATAAATGCAAGAAAGAGTGGTTGGAGAATGCGAGTGCCACTTGAATTTTTCACGTTGACAAAAGCATCGGAAAGTTCTGGAAAATGCACACAAGACCGCCGCCCTGAGCATAGCGGTAGTTACAGGACCGCTACTCTATCCTAGGTGGCGGTCACAGGACCGCTACCTAAGCAGGACGGAGGTCCTTAAACTAAAGACCAAAATGTAAGCAAAGAGCGGAGTGGGGTCATAACAAAGCATGCAGAGGCTGGATAAGGCATTTAATGATGCAACTGTATACTCAGTGAGCTTTTCTAGATTCTGAACACCTTGTGAAGAGATCTGAATCATCACTGGGGTTTTTGTAACCTCTCTCTGGCATGACAGTACCTACATTTTTGGATACATACAATTTTACACAGCAATATGGAGTTCACTACAATGAAACATTTGCATCAGTAGCACGTTTGGACACGATAAGAATGGTTTTAGCAATTGCAGCTCAAAACAAATGGCCTATTTATCAGATGGATGTTAAATTAGCATTCTTAAATGGATTCCTTGAAGAGGAAGTTTATGTAAATCAGCCAGAAGGTTATGAGATTGAAGGTCATGAAGGAAAAGTATACAGATTGAAGAAAGCGCTCTATGGTCTCAAGCAAGCACCTAGAGCTTGGTACAGCAGAATAGATTCTTATTTGATTGAGAATGGTTTTAGTAGGAGCAGCAGTGAGCCTACCTTATACACCAAGATAAATGAACAAGGTAAAATTTTAATTGTTTGTTTATATGTAGATGATTTGATCATTACTAGAAATCTATCTACAAAGTCATTCAAATCAGCCATGAAGAAGGAGTTTGAGATGACAGATCTTGGTCTTATGCATTACTTTTTGGGTATTGAAGTTCGAAAATCAGAAGGTGAAGTTTTTATCTCAAAAGCAAAGTATGCAAGTGACGTTTTGAAAAGGTTTAACATGTTGAATTGTAAGCCAGCACCAACACCAGTTGCAGTAGGTTTGAAGTTGAGCAAAGAGGATGAAGGATCGTTTGTGGATCCAACATTGTTTAAAAAGTTGGTTGGAAGTCTTATGTATTTGATGGCCACAAGGCCTAATATCATGTATGGTGTGAGCCTCATATCAAGGTTCATGGAATCTCCAAAAGATTCACATTGGCAAGCTGGAAAAAGAATTTTGAGGTATGTACGTGGAACAAGAAATTATGGAATTCTTTATTCAAGTTCAGATGAGTTCAAACTCATTGGTTATACAGATAGTGACAGTGCTGGAAGTATAAATGATCAGAAAAGCACATCCGGCTATACTTTTCACTTTGGAACAGGAGTGGTTTCATGGGCATCAAAGAAGCAGCCCATTGTCACGTTATCTTCAGCAGAAGCAGAGTATGTAGCAGCAACAGGAGCAACATGTCAAGCTATTTGGATGAGAAGAGTGTTGACAGATTTACAACAGAAACAAGAGGAAGCTACACAGATTTTTTGTGACAACAACTCAGCCATAGCATTGTCCAAAAATCATGTTTTTCATAAGAGGAGCAAGCATATTGATACGAGGTATTATTTCATCAGGGGGCTGGTAAACAACAAGGAAATTCATCTTGAATTTTGTAGATCCGAAGATCAGTTTGCAGACATTTTTTACAAAGGCTTTAGCAAAATAAGTTTTCGAATATTTGAGAGATTGTTTGGGAGTTTGTGATCCTGCACATGGCAGATCTGAAAAAGCAAACACAACTCTAGAAGAGTGAAAGCTACAGTTTGAAATTAAGGGGGAGTGTTGGAAATATGCATGTGATGCATATTTAATTCCAACTGTAGCTTTTTAGGAAAGCTAATTTTAGCTTTAGTCTTGTTTTAGTTTGCTTTAGTTAAGTTATCTTTATCTTATTTTTATCATTAGATTTAATTCAAATAAATCTGTTTTAAATCATGCATAGCATGCAACTGTTTTAAAGCATGAGTTTAGATTTAGAATGCTCAGTTGAAGAGCTGTTAGTGGGTGAGTTATTCTATTTAAATAACAACAATTGTAATTGCTTTGTATGCACACACAAAGGTGTGAAATCTGCACAAGGAAGGAAGGATGTGCATTGAAAGCACACAGTTGCACGCACAACTTGATTGTAAAGAGCTGAAGCTCTGAGTGTGATGAAGCTTTTATTAATGGAGATTATGCACAGTAGTGCTGGTTCGAATATTCATTTGTTTATGCAAGTTATATAAGTATTATGTTTATTTCTTTTATGTTGTTTGTTGTATAAGACTGCAGATTTTCTACACATACATGAAAGAGCATTAGGTATGAGAGGCAAAGAGGATATCTAGGATGAGAAGTTCCAAACACATGGAGTTGTGTAATAATGTTATCTTTTACATCCGCATTGATTTTCACGGATGTGTTCAATCAATAGTTGCATGGTTATATCCGACTGAAATGGGTAGAATAGAAGATCAAATGGTATTGCAATTAGGGTAGAGAAGATGTAAAGTGTCTTGAAGATACAATTGCCATACATATTTTATAAACATTATTTGGTTTGTGAATCCACTCTAAGATTGCATGACTTCCTATGACATGGATTTATGCTTGGACTTAAAATAACATACCTCACATTGATATATATGCTCCTTGTGAACATAACAATGTTCTTTGGATTCTAAAATCTAAGCTCAATATAAAAAATACTAGAAAGATTGCATCCTTGTGCTCGTCTTTTTTGGTTAGCAAGAGGAAAATGCCTTAAGCTTTTGGATGCAAAGGTTCATTCATGCCATCAATTATCCTCAATGGGTGTCCATGACGTTGTCCTGCATGGATCCAAGTCTGATGGTTTAAATGCTGCGACTGGTTACTACATGCTTTTAGCGTATCCTCTCATTTGCAAGTGCCTTATCGAAAATGGCTAGTGCTCCCTTATCCCATGATTCATGTGGATTATTCTTTTTTAGATAAGGTAAAAAGAGTGATTTTGCAAGGGATCAAGAACCCTGTACAACTAGAAAGATATGACATCAACAATGCACTGACAAGAAACCAAGAGAAGCATGGTCCAAGTACCAAAAACGAGACAAACAAAAACTCATTCCCAAAACAACAGTGGCGTAGGATGGAAGAGAACATTCTCGCTTTCAGGAGACGAGCTAGTCAATATCATATGTTGACCAACCTCATCAGAAACACTCCACTACCATCTCCTAACCAGAAACTAGCAGAGGCGGTTTACCCATGAGATAGTCATAACCATCGCTGGATCTTAATTTCATCTTAACCCCTGCGAACAGTATCCTAAAGTTTTCCTCTTCCTGCACTTCCTCTTCACAACTCGTGACCTGAATTCCTCGTGAAAATGTAGTAGAAATCCGTGTTTTCATTAGGATGGACCTGGTACACATGATTTCAAAAATCAATCCTTATTGCCAACAAATGAGTCATTCTTCAAGCTTATTATTCTCAATGAGACCAGAGGTCGACCCTGATTCAGAGGAGCTTAGACAACTCATATGAGACTGCTATCGGTGAATCCGAACCCTTAACCCCCAATATTCAGGAGGATAGACGCAGGGTTCCCTGTCATATGTTGAATATTGCATGTGATATGTTGACTCTATTGTGGGAGTATAAGTCCTTTTAATTTTATATGCAATTCATGGTTGATAGTCTTTACTATGATACAATCAAATCAAAATCAACCATGCTAATCATTTAAAAGATATATTTTACTACTTTTATGGGTCACATATAATATCATACCGTTTACCTGCAATTTAGGTTAAGGAATGTTGGTGGCTACCTACTCTAGCACACTAATGACATCATCTTTTCATGATTTCATTCATAATACCATTTAACACTATAGTCAGACGACCTTTTAGCAAAATCTGACCTTCAAGTGAAGGATCGGAGCGACTATAGTTTTATGTCATAGATGTTGAACACTTGCTAAGAATAACAATACTGTGCCTGAATCGCAATAAGAAACGTGTCTTTGGTATTACCTCATAGAAAGTTACATGGATCCTTATCATTTCCCAGCATGGCATATGAAAATTGATCCCAAAAAGATCGAAGCCCCATTGTAATAGAAATATCTTTCACAAGAAGAAGTTTGAGGATGCAGATTTGAGACTATGATTTGAAATGAGCATCATGAGTAATGCAATGAGTGATGTAGTTTAGTTATATTATTCACACATCAGGTCGCAATGAGGGTGAGCATACTTCAGATGCCATGGGTGAAAAATCATTTTTACCCTTAGTATTTGTTGTTGATAGGAATTGTGACATCCAACAGTGGTTAAATAATGGGATCACTCCTGTTATTAACAACCAGTCTCATCTCTTGAATTCATCTGCTCCTTAATATCTCACACTCAACTACTTTTTCTTTATAGCTAAATGGGTATGTGTTTCTTTAATTCAAAGTATCTACACTTTAAAGTCTTCATAGCTAAAAAATCTTCCTCAAAAGGGAATGTATTGATGTGACTGATGCATTTACTCCAGACAACGGATGGTATTTGATGCAACCCCTATCAATGGAAACTATAAAAATGTGAAATGAATTCACTTGTAATAGAACATTATTGATAATAGATGATACATGTGTTGACCATGTACTTGGGGACATTTCCAAGTGTGATGCTAGAGAAGGAGCTGAAATTAGTTTTTCTCACATTTCTACGTTGATTCCTATTCCATTTTCATATTGGTTAGGCTTCTACATGTACAAATTCGTGACAGTTTTCAAGTATTGAAATCATTGATTCTGACATTCACTTCAATACTACTCTTGTCATAATTACAAGTTCACCCCCTAAATTTTATAATAAAATCTTCCGTTCCCAATTAGTTTTCAATCAAGTACACGACATATTGTATTGATTACCAAATAAACAATAGTTAATCTTTGTCCATACAATAACTTGGTTAGATTTAATAATTTTCCTTCCATGTTCAAGATCATAATACATTTATTAGTTAATATCAGCCTTGTAAAAATAATAGGCTATTCCAAAAAATTGGCTAGTCTTGATGTCTTTCATAAGACTTTAACATACAAGTGATGGACTATGTCTCAATCTTTACAAATCATGGGAAAGTTACGAGAAAACATCGAATTGCTGTCTGATACTAATTGGTGTTCGACTGGCGTAATTCTTCGAAATCCATGGACATGAATTGCTAGATAAGTGCCGTTGGATAATGTGATGGTCTCACATATTAAACAATTTCTCTATAGGAAAGTCCTTCCTTCAAAAATCGCCTTCACCATCTGGAGGATTCCCATCTCATTTGATTACCATGTAAGCATCAAATGATACCCTCCGATCATCACCTTTCGCATGCCATCTTGATTTTTAAAAACGGTTGAAGGGAACCTACTATGGTGATTGGGATAGGACGTAGGGAAAAACTAGCCTTCACTTGCTAAGATACAAGATAGTGAGTTTGAGCATACAGGCTTCAGTGGTAAATCCATGTCTCTACAAATTACTAGGACCAATACTTTGCATTACATAAGCACACAGTTTTAGAGATGGAACAGGTGAATTCCGATTCATATAAAAAAGTGTACACATTTCAAAAGCGGAATCCGATCCCGAATCGCACACCATCAAATCCTAGCAAATCTCATGGGCGCTGAGTCGGTATGGCATAGATTGAATAAGGATAGAACGTCCTCTACCTAGGTTCTCAAATGTAGGGATGTAACAGCTCGACACAATTTTGACACACAAATACAACTGGGTAAAAATACCAGAATGATTTTTTTTTTAATGCTAATTCATCATCCGACTATTTCTACTTCTTTCTAACTGCTGCTCCAATAGTCTAGACTTATCAGCGAATCGCGAGTCTCCAACACACTCTGCATAAAACGATGAACCCATTCTCAGGTACGCATAGGATAACATTGGGTAAGACAGTCATATGTCAATTTACTGAAACGACGTAAGCCAAGACAATGACCCACTTACAGTCCAAGAAACACATCGAAAGTTCATACTCCACGACATGTTCGCTTCAACAATGGTTTAGATATGTGAAGATACAATCGAGAGTTTCCATGGTATGAATTTATAGTTTTCAAGAGACTTAAACACATAAAGTTTACAATTTCCCATGAAGAATGGAGTTCAAACTTCAGATTACTTTATTTTGCGAGAGCATTGAGTCTTTGGAGCAATGGCAATGGAAGTTGATTCCTTTCTCTCAATTCCATAGTTATCCATAGGTCATTTGTTAAATGAAAAGTTCAGAGTTTTATACACCCACATTGAGGCCTAATATTCATTCTTACATTAAAGGTTTGTTTCTAAAAATATGTAGTAATTGTACGTTAAATAGTGGTGGTCTCGATTACAAAATTTTGATTTCTAGCATTAGATGTTAAGGTTCTACTTTTCGAAGGTCCCGTAATTATTTCAATGTTTAAATTTTACACATGTTGACTTTCACCTTAAATCTAACGTGGATTTCTTAGGAAGAATATCAATTACAAGGATTTCAAGGGATAATTGTAGATCATTTATATCAATCTTCCCTTAAACATTCTTCCATCGCAGTATCATTATTTTCCTGAAAAATAAGTTGTTATCATTCTAATAACTTAGCCTTTGAATCCATTCAACATTTTCACATCATTGACATCTTTGATTTAGATGTTTATATATATCTTTTGTTTTCTCAAAATTTTAACTCACCATGAGAAAATGTCTTATTTATGTTCTCTCCGAAGCAAACGACAACATGAAAATGTCAAATCACATCAAACATATCATTGCATTTAAACCCAATGGTTAAATCCATGTGTACTCTATACATAAAATATGCCTGCTAGAATATATAATGTCAAATTAACTCCACACACATAACAAATGAGGATCTAGTTATAGAAATAATTCTAACATGCACATATTAGATGTATTAGACTTGAGATAATAATATATTTTAAACTATAAATATAATATTCTTAGTTTATGTAATTGTTGTCATATTCAAATATCATTACAAGCCTTAAATTATGTAAAATATCATTACCAAATTTTAAGGACCTACAATCTATGACAAAATCTCTATTCATTTTTGCATGCTTCTAACTTATAGAGTCTACTTAATTTCACATAATTTGACTTTTGTATCATCTTGAATAAGCTTGTACTAATTTTTTTTTGGTGAGGTTTGGTTTAGACATATGTATACTAAAATTACATAAATTCAACAATAGGTATATTGAATATCTCATTGTAGAAAAAAAAAGTAATAGTAATTTGTAATTATAAGAGCAAGATAGAACATGTCCACAAGATATGATACTAAACAAAGTAGAATATTAGAATTATATGACTGAGCCACTTTGAGGGGGAAACATCAACAACCTTACAACAAGAATAGAATACACAATATGATATCCAAGGGCTAACCACTACCTCCTATATATAACCTACTCAGGCTATGGTTACTCCATTGACCAACCCTATTAACAATATACAAACTTAGATAAATGTGATATATTAAGGTAAGAGATTATGTTAGCCATAAATCCACGATACATATTCAAGTATATGGTCTAGGTTACGTGTGTAACATACCACTCCCCTAAAAACTAGTATTGTCTTCAATATTGACTAACTCGGTGTACTTTTATAGGAATGCTTCTTTCTACTATGTTGCATCTTTGCTAGTTAAATTCTTCCACTCAAAAAGATACTCCTATATCACTCTTTCACATCTTCTTAGTGTATTTTTAAAGGATCTCCTCATGTTCCATGATTATTATGTGCTCCTCATCCAACTCTAGTAGATAGTGTCTACATTGCTACTCATTGTCTAATGACATTCTTCATGCAAGAGACATAAAAAACTAGTGTATTCATGAAGATTGAGGTGATTCCATCTTATATGTTATAATTCCAAATTTCTACAAGACATAATAATGGCCATAATAGTAATGAGAAAGCTGATTTATTTTGATACTTCATGGAAATTTTCTTGTATGGTTGAAACTATACAAATATTGACTCAAAAAATTCATTCTACCTTTTATTGTAGTGTTGATATGTTTTAACTTCATTTGATTACTGAAAATTTCTTATTGACGCTCAACAATATCTCACTAGTGTTGAATGTGATCTTCCATAACATGAACCTTTGACTATACCCACAAGTAAGATGTGATGAATGGTGGTTGGCATACATATAGTATTATAAATAGATACATTTTATATGTTGTATAAAAGTAATTGTTATGTAGTCATTCCACTAGATGTAACCACATAACCCAAATTATTGATTATATTGAGAAAAGTAACATAGATATCCTTCAATTAATTTGTTAACCACTTCTAATTTCCAATATAATTGAGGATGATATGACTATCCATGTGCTAATTGAGTACTTGAACAAGAAAATAAATTAGTCCAAAAGTTTCTAGTAGATATAAGATCATAACCAATTACAATGATCTTTGGAGTACCATGTAACTTCTAAATTGTGTCCATAAAAGAATATGCTATTGTTGTTACTAAAAATGGGTGTGATAAGGAAAACAAATAGGTATATTCATTCAACCTATCCATAACCACCATGATGGTAGTTTTCCCTTTTGACTTTGGAAACCTTGTAATACAATCCATGGAAACCTCTTCCCACCTTTGTCTTGGAATAGAAAATAGTTGTAAAAAACCTGGTATATTAGTTGTATCTCTTTTTCTTTGTTGAAACATCGTACATTCTACCAGAAATTTTAGTATATCCTCTTTGAGTCCTTCCCAAAATAAATATCTGTTAATAATATGATAATTCTTAAAGGATCATGAATGCCTCATATTACAGATAAATGTAGCTCTATAAGAACCTTTTGTTTTAGAGATGGATTCAAACACAAGAATAACTTATCCATGTACAATAAGTTTTCCCCTTTGCATACAATATTAGTAATACTCATGAATCATTCTAGAGATGTGTGAATTATAACTCATGTAGCTAAATCATTATCCCATTCAGATAAGACTTTATCCATTCAATCCACTTATAAGATAGACATTGTACATGAAAATGATTATCCATTCAATATTTGTTTGAGAGTTCACCCACCAATATATACTCCTTACATTTATTATATTTTATTTTCAAATTCATATCCCAACTTTTTTGTGATTCATTTTATTTTTATTCATATGAAAAGCTATATCCTAAGAATTACTCTTAACTATCATGATTTTTATTTACCTTAAAGAATCTACATATCATATATCATTGTTTGATGTAATACATAAAATTCACAATATCCTTCTCACATAAGGGATTTACTATATTATTAAATTTGATATGGTGACCAATAGGTCATACTTATTTCATGAGTATTCTCACTCATTCCATACTTTCGTCAATCACATTCCACAATGAAGGTCTTCAAAAATATTAGGTAGCCAAGAATTGATTGTTAGATATGGCCTCCATCTTCTCAAGCCATGGAAAATTAAATAATTTATTTGGTAAAGAGTTAATTAAAGTTACATTAAGCTTAACTATTTAGTATAGAGTTGTGTGGAAGGTTATGTATTATATGCAAAAAAAACTTTTTCTATTAGGTTTTAGGTTTTAAAACAATGCTAAACTAGTTTTAACTCAACATTGGTTGTGTTGGAGCTCATAATTGCACCTTGGATATGATCATGAATGACCAAGAATTCTGAGGCAACATGGGAATGTCTCGCAGTTGCGGGACTCAAACTGAGACACACCTCCGGAGAAGGCCAAATTCCTCTGCTTACTTCTAATGCTAAAATACTCCTAGGAATTGAAATGCAAATATCTAACTCTACACTAAATTTCCAAGGGACTATGGTGAGAAAGAGATGCATAAAACATAAATCCTAAACTAGAGAGGTGATAACACTAGAAAGAGGGTTGGAGACATTCCAATGAGTGGAAAATGGGGAGAAAGTGATGAAGGATAGGACTGAAAAGGGAAGCCACAATTCCAAACAACATTCAAACCACAATTTACCATAGAGCACAACACATTTGAGACCCTGCAAGGAGATAATAGATGCAAAAAAATGTGCACATGCAAAGGAAGGAAAGAAAAATACAATAGAACATTGTTAGGGTAAAAGAATAGCCACAAAACAAGTGATTTCATTGAATCAAATATGGACATTCCATCACATTAGAGGAGAAGACGTAAGAATCACCATGAAAGATGTCCAAACATGAGGTCTACAACTCATAGTTGTTCTGGAACCAATTTGATAGAGTTCCATTGCAATGATTATCCCCCCTTCTCAAATGAGAAGTGTTTACAATAAATAGAGGAAAGAGAAAAGAGAGGGAAAAGAAAAACATGGAATTCACCTTTCACCCACCAAAAATATGCATTAATTATCTAAAAAGGATGTGGGAAGCCTTACAAACTCATTTCCCCATGTCCTCTGCCTTGTTGGAGAAGAAAAGTGACCATACTGCATTAAATGTGGTTGTTGGGCTGCCTAGAATTGTTTATTTCATGCTGGAGACATTTCACTTTTTTTCACTTACTTAACCATAATAAAATTATGAAATCCAATTTCCATTGCAAAGAGGACATCGATACCTTTCCAACGATATAAATTTCGTCAAAATTGGAGTAGTAGGTCAAAAGTTATGGCCATTTTAAGTTCACATGAAAAATTGTCGTTTCCCTTTGTTGTGCGGATTTCTAGTTTTGCGCGGCTTTTCCAATTTTGTGCGGTGTTTCTAGTTTTGCATGGAATTTCTAGTTATGCGTATCTTTTGTAGTTATGCATGGATTTTCTAGTTTAGTGTGACTTTGTAGTTATGCACAGAATGGAGAGGAACTTCCAATTCCGGTTAACGGAATCTATCTTAAACATTTTCCCAGTGTTGCGCGCATTTGCAGTTATGCATAGATTTTCCCAGTGTTGTGTGGATTTGCAGTTATGCGTGACTTTTCCCAGTATTGTGTAGCTTTGCAGCTATGCATGGCTTTTCCCGGTGTTGTGCAATTTTTTAGTTATGCGTGGATTTCCTCATTTTTTCACCAAGTATATGGATTTCTTTGAGCCTGAAGAAAATGGAGATATGCATCCAAATAATTCCAAGTGCTAAAAACATGAAATTCACCTGTAATTCTAGATTCTTGACCAATATCCCATGAAAGTGTCTAATTCCAAGTTTCCCAAGTTGTTCAATTTTTGCAAGGGGTGTAAAAATGGACAACATTGTGTATGAAAATAAAGAATGGCTCAAAAAAAGATCATCTTTATCTTTCTATAAGGGTTAATATAGACTAGTATAATGAGAAGGTTCATATTAAATATGTAACCTTGAGCTTATTTGTTTCTAGAGATGTATAATTAGGACAATACTTGACAATCTATAGAAGACATGTGGTTGTAAAGCCTATATATAGAATAGGGTAGGAGTGTCTAACTAGATCCCACTAGAAAATTGATGATAATGAGGATGTAATTAGAATCTAATAAGATCATTATACGATAGTTATACTTTTAGTATGGTTATGAAGATAATTTTTATAGATCAATATGTTGTGTAAGGTTGCAAGGCACAAACTTGAAACTGAGGATCATTCAATAGGAGACGATATATAAATAATGTAGTAGTTAAATAATTTGTTTCCCTATTCTAATATATGCACGAATGCATAAAAAAAAAATTCAAATATAAAATGATATAAAGTAGGATATAAGTTAAAGCTACTTACCTGATCGAAGACAATATTAGTGCATTAAAACGAAGGTCAATAAAACCTAATGAGAGAGTTGATGTGGGGGGACCACAAAAGAATATAAGAAGTCCTAATAAAACATCTAGTTGAATAGTCCAAAGTCTAGGCAGATCATGGTAAGTGCATCTCCTGTAATTGAATATCCTAAGTATCTAGTGCTTTGAGTGTGAAATCCAAAGATGACAAATAATACCAACTTCAAGACCTATAAAGATTTAAGTGTAGATTGGTCAGCATGAGCAGACAAAATGGATGATGGATATGTGTTGGAAAGAGTTATGAATTCCAAGAATTTATGGAAATGATGACATGAAATCATAGTTTATACTAGTTTATGGTATCAACTCTAGATGATACCATTGGTTGGGGAAATCTAATTTCTTGATAGTATCGAACATGGTTAACATCGTCAAATAGGAAAATGCTTAATCATGGGGAGATAAAATTAAAAGATCAGATTGATGGAAGGAAACTTAGATGTGTTAAAATAGGATGACATGAAAAAGGCATGTGTACGCTAAAATTAGGTATGGGGATGAATGTAAGGAGATCATAAGTTGATGTCATATGGGAGTATAAAATATTATTGAAGACATAAAAAATGTGAAATTTGACATAATTAGGCTACACATCAATGATATCTCATAAGTACCACTGATAAAAATACTAATGCAAAAAATAAATGATAAGTGTAACCATGTTTTAGATGTTCCTCGCTCCAAGAAGAATCATTGAGGACATTGCTCCAAATAAACCAATGCAATAATTATGACTATGAACAAAAAAAGTCAATAATTTGAAATTTTAGGTGTATACATATGCCCCAACTAAAGGTAATTGTGTGTCACAAAAAGTGTACATGATATAGTCTTGAGGAAAAGAAAATGAAACATTAAAAAACAAATTAATAACATAAAAGTGTACTATAGTGTTGGTGAAATATTTTATCAAGGAGAAAATATGGGCTTCATCAATGCTCGCATGATTGAATCCCTCCACTTTAAGATGGGACAACTCCCATTTATTGAAATCTTGATTATGTACACTATCTCTAACTCTTAGGGGTAGTCATAGACTAGGGAAAGTGTAACAAGACCTTTATTATTACTGCAAATGTAAGCGAGAGAGGGAGAAATGTATGAGGTGGAGAGGAGAAAATTACGAGAGAAATAGTGAGGAAATAGGGAAAGGGGGTTATGTTAATGGTAATTTTACAGATTCCATCAACCGATAACCCAAAATACGTCTATTTCAATTAGAATACACAAGAAAATATACACAAAATTATACAAGATTTATGAAACTAACATCACAATTAACACAAAGTTTAAATTGTAATTTCATTCCATTAGAGAAAATACAAAAATTTTCATTCATGCAATAAAGTGCAATACATTCGACTGAGTATGTATTTGAGAAAATGGAGGAAATGATAAGAAGGAACAACAAAATAACAATTTTCTAAAGAAGATAAAAAACTCATATCTCTACAAATAAAGAGAGAACCCCAATCTATAGCCGAAAGACCTATTACTATTGCATACCTCTATGACTATTCACCTTCTTTTCCATAAGAAGACACTTTTCCTTATTTTAAGAAAATTATTTTACAAAATTGGAATGGAGGTGACTTAAGTGACTTTCTAGATAAAGTGATTTTCCCAATGAAGAATTAGAAAACACTTTAGACTTCATTTGGGAAATGGCACTTGTTTAATGAAGAATGAGAGAGATGGGAGAAAGAAGAAATAATCAATAGATGGAGAATGTGAAGAGGATCCCTTGATGTGATGAATTCAAGAAGTTTGTCTGCCCTCCATTGCTGCATTATACTTGAATATTGCATTTGATGCTTCTTTCCTGCGGGGAACAGTGGTGTTAGTGATAATGTCTAACCAGTCATCTATTAGCATAATTGATAAATTGTTTAGTTAAATCAGTTTTGGACAAACGAATTACTGCTGTGGTATGTAACCACTTGGCTGTAACTGTCGGTATTTTGTATAATTTCTCATCCTCCTCATTGTTAATACATTCAATCATTTCCATTCTTCTAGATTTTCCAACAGTGGTATCAGAGCTCTTCCTTTCTTGATATGTGGGGACGGTAGACAACAACACCGTCAACGTTTCATGAAGCGACCATCCAATTTGCGTGGATGCTGAGTGTGTTGTGCAAAAATAAAATTTGTCTCATTGGCGCAAGGGAAGCATGGTGGATGATGGATGAGGAAAGAGGACCTGTGTGGTGTATACGATGCCTTGTTGTTCATTGACATTTGCAAGCCATGGCATAGGTTATGCAAGGTTGCAAATAGTTGGAGTCACCCACTCTCCAATAGATAATAGTAATGCTCTGCCTATAATAATCTGGTCTCCTAAAGCGTGTCCCCTGTCATATTTCCTTGAAACTCTGACCTGGCGTGTGTTTTTATTTGGAGAACGTCAATATCCTCCTACCTAGGCGTGACATGTGCAGATTTGGAAGCATCAGCTTGTTGTGGTGCTTTCCACAAAAACCAGTAAGCGCTGCTGTAGGATGTCTTGGTTTAATGATAATTGTGTTAAAGGAAGAAGAGTCATGGTTGTTGTCGATGAAATTAAACAAAGTGTATATGTATTGAAATGTGTTTTGGAGAATCTACGGTCGACTGGTAGCGATACATTGATTCTTTACCGTGTCAAGCATCTTCTTGTGACCTTATGGAGGTGCTGGAGGCCCTGGATTTGTGCTCACACCTGACGTGATTACGTATTTGGAGAGGTATGAAGACCGAAATACAAAGAGTATTATGAAAAAGTCAAGGGAAATATGCCGGGAAGATCCATCATTGCTAATCCATCATTCGAGCGTGGCTTATCTCTGCCAAAAGAACGTGGATAATAGTGTGAAGAGGAGAAGGCCGTGCAAACAACGTGGAGATGAGAATTTCTATGGGGAGTATGCAACCTATTTTGTAAAGATTTACACCAGCAATGAACATTCAAAATATCAGGAGATATGTGGAGATTGCTTGAATTAATGAGCCTCACAGTTATATTTTCTAAGTAAGTAGCGATATACTGGAGGATGGAGGGTACACAGAGGTTGGAGGATGATTGGCGTCTTCTTGTGAGTTGCTTACGATGGGGTTTCACCATTGTTTTGGTGAAAATTCTGTTTTTATTTGTGTTCGTATTTTGTTGTTCATGATGTTATTTTGTGGTGTATTTTTCAATAAAATGTGTTTTTCAATTTGGTACCTTCTGAATGAAGGACATTGTGAGGAGAAAAAACACTAAAGTAGCACTTGGTTCTTTTGTAAAGGGTTTGTGGAAATACAAGAAACCAACGAAGTGTACAGTTGAGACATCAGGTCACCTCTAGGTTCGCGGTAAACCTGCAGTCAAAAGACCATATGGGTTCGTAATAATCCAGCGAAATTGGAAACCACTGAGGTGTTCTTAGAGATGGATGTACTTAGTTACTTTTAAGTTTGTGGAAATCCTACAGAGAAAAACAAAGGTGTCACCAAGACCACAGATCCACAGAGATGGCATGTCACCTCAAAGGTGAGCAGGCTAAATGGAGAGTATATAAAATTTTTAATGTGTTTGGAATAAGGGGGAGTCCACTATCTGAAAATTATATGTCTGTAATAAACAATTTATTAAGGGGGGATGTTAGAATAATTAATAAATTATTTACTTATAGTCACTTTTAGACATCTGAATTGTTGATGTGGTATGTAACCACTTGGTTGTAACTGTCGGTATTTTGTATAAAATCTCATTCTCTTCATTGTTAATGAATTCAATCATTTCAATTCTTTTGGATTTTTCTAACATGATCATATCCACCTTCTAAGATCATCTTACAATGTTTGAGCCATTTGGGAATCTTGTCTACTGCATCTGAAATAATTGATTTGATTTGAGCCAATGTGTCCATGAGTTCATTTCCATATAATTAGAGATCAGATAGTTACCTTTTACGATGGCTCTTAAATGCTCACAGAGATCACCTAGTGAAAATGGCTCTGAATACAATGTGAGACATCTCATCTTTCTCAAATGTTCATTTATTTTCTCTTTTATTTCATGGCATCGAGTTTGATGATATGGGAAATATTTAATGGCCTCAGTTAGAGCTCTCATTTTCCACTCTATCGTTCTCACCCATGTGTGGGAAAAATTGAATCAAAATGAGTGAGGGGAGGAACATTTGGGTATAATAAGGCATGGAAATATAATGTTAAGGCATGTAATTTAATTTTCAATTGATCCTTAGTTTCCTCACTCTCTTCATGTTTAAGCAACAAACTTGATAGCAGTCTGCTTAAATTTGTGAATGTGCCCTTTGGGTCTGATCTCTCTAAGAGAATAATATGTCATTTCATAATCAATGATTCTCATCTCTACTTCATATTTCTCTACTCTAGGTTAGTAAAACTCAATGAATTGGGAACCCGAGGCATCTTTAATGAGCCGAGAAGTCATCTTGGATTTTTGCAAATGAGAAGTATGCTTCCAAAGTTTAAGGGAGATCTCAATCATTGAATTTGTTTCCATAGTCATGGTATGTTGGTGGTCATTAATGATATTTTGTACCCATTAGAATGTTGGTGTGAGGTGCCATTTTTCATTTTATTTATTTATGGGGCATTTTCCACCTCACACATGGTGAGTCATCTCACTTAGGTGAGTCATATAACTTTTAGGGATTTATATGACATATGATAGATTTCGTCATAGAATCTATCATAGTGTCATATGCGTCATTGTCATATGTGAGTTAGATATTATTCCTAGTATTATAACTCCTCACTCCATCATGGGAATATGAATTTTCAAGGCATGGAAGTTATATAACACTCCTACTTATACCTCTCTTTTTGATTTATGAGAATGATTAGACCTATTTTTACTATGCATGAATCTTTGGCTCATGGTTAATTTCTGGCTAATTACTTGGAGCACATTTTCATTTTTGTTGTAGTGCAATGATATATATGTTCATGAGCTCCATTAGATATTTTTAGTTCAATCTCACATGGTATTAGAGCTATGTTATACTGGTAAATGTGTACTCGTTATTAATTGTTGTTAATTACTTTCAATTTCAAAATTATTAGCTTTTTGTGAAAGGTTTCATTAATGATTTATTGGTTTATGGTAATCCGAGTTAATCTATATTTTGGAGTTTTATATTTTGTGTGTGTTCTTTGGTTCTTGTGTAATTAGGATTTTTCCAGCTAGATTTGTCCAGTCACAACTATATCTGGTGGAAATCTTAGTTTGCAGGAATTTATGTTTTTTAGTTTTGTGTTTGGAAATTTTTAATTAAGTTCCTTTTATAATTTTTTGTACCCTTGTTGTATATATCTTCCCCCCAGGTAGATATAGACAAGCGGAAGAATATGGAAACCAAAGAAATTCAAACCTCAGCACATGGCGCACAAAAGGGGCGCACGACAATGAGTGTCGACAGCAAAATAGATGCGCCCTTGGCGCATGGAAATGGCGCATAACAATGAGTGTCAACATGAGAATGTATGCACCAAGGCGCAGGAAAGTGGCGCACAGAAATGGATGTCGACAATGTAATGGATGCGCCCTTGGCGCACGGAAATGGCGCACAACAATGAGTGTCAACAGGGAAAAAGTTGCGCCTTGGCGCACATAAGAGGATGTCGACACAAATGTAAATGCGCCCTTGGCGCACAGAAGAAGATGTCAACATAGAAATAGACGCGCCCTTGGCGCACAGAAAGGAATGTTGACACGGGAAAAGTTGCGCCCTTGGCGCAGGTAAAGTGGCGCACGTAAACATGTGTCGACATAAACATATTTGCGCCTTTGGCGCACAGAAAAGAGTGTTGACATGCAAATGAATGCGCCTTTGGCGCACAAAAAGGGTTGTCGACACAAGCATATTTGCGCCTTTGGCGCCCGAAAAGGATTGTCAACATGCATATGGATGCGCCAAGGCGCACCTTCAGGAGGCGCAACATTCTGAGCGCTGACAGGAAGCAGACCCTGACCCAGATATTCAGATGGCCATAACTTTTGACTGGGAGCTCCGATTCACACAAGGTTGGACTTTTCGGAAAGCCTACGGCGTCCTCTACCTAACTACGACTGGATATCTTTAATTGGGTGGGAACAAGTTCTTAAAAATGCAAAATACAGTTTGCCACTTTTGGGGTTTGATATGGTCCTCACCTACCACCATAATGAGATGAATTAGATACAACCTGAGGTGGTTGGGGTAGATTTGGACTTTCTCTCTCTTCTCTCTCTCATTCTTCCTATAAATTGTAAGGAGGGGCTTCTTTCTAAAGGTTGGACATTCTTGTTTTGCCCCTCCCTTCTTCTCTTTGGCAGGTGAATCTGTGGAGTTAAAACCTCCCATTTAAAACTGTAATGCAGCTTTGCCTCTTGGCATTTTGCAGTGTGTTGTATCAATCTTTGGAGCAAATTAAGGCATGTCTGTGGATGATTATCAACCCTCTCAGTGTTTATTTGCATCTTCTTGATCTTTCACTGTAAATCTGGTTATCTGTGCATGATCTTGCATTACATTTTTTTTGGTTTGTGTTTATTGGCAAGACAGGTGTTCTTCATTCCTCGGTGCATCACCTCTGTTAGTTTAGGTTTTTATTTTCTGCATTTTCTTCCCCCTGTCTCCTTGGAAAATTAGATTAGGTTTTGAGTAGACCTCTACATTTTTTACGTGTGCATCTGAACAGAGGAATAGGAACCGGCCTTCATCCGGAGAGCTTTTCCGATTTCGCAAGGTCCCACACTTGGGAAAAGCTCCATGTTATGCAATCACACTGAGAATCTGTAACCCATCGAGTTACAGAGTCCCAGGGGTGCTGTGATTCGACATCAACAGTTTTGGCACGCCCGGTGGGACCCAGAAGTCATTTCACAGTTTCGAAGGAACTTTCAAGAAATTCGGACTTAAAAAATTGCAGGTTTTACAATTTCATATTTTCACCTTCCAGGCTGAACTTTGAAATCGATTTTCAAGGACTTAACTTGCTCGAAACAAGTCAAAATTTCACCAGCTGATAGATCTGGGGGTAATCTTCAAAAGGGTATTCTTAGATTTTTGAGATTTTGACTTTCAAAATTTCATGGTTTTTTGATTTTCGGATTTCAGGTTTTCGGAAGTCTGGCATTTTTGGGTTTTCAGGACTGTCATTCCAGAATCAAGTTCCAAACTCTAAAATATCAAAAATACAGGTCTTTCAATTTTCCATTTTTAAAATATCGTCAGGTTTGGTGTGTAACTTGGCAGGATCTAGCCTTTTGAGGCTCACTTTCTAACACATCTGGCGACTCCGAAGGGGTAGAATTCAGCGGTGTAGCAGCACAAGTTGCCTAGGCACATGAGAAGAATTCGAACCAGGTCCAATACTCAAGAAGAAGGGCTATTTTTCCACTTGCAACTATCACCAGGCAGAGGAAGGAGAGGAAGAAGACCACAAAGATCACCATCTCCGCCTAACAGGACCTTGTCTACACCTCCACCTGGTAGGCCTTTTCTCGCATCAACCAGGGTTCTTAGGCCAATCATAATGGCGCATCTACCACCGAATCCCTTTGTCAATTTCACGGGCAGTAGTCCACTTGCCCTAAATGCTCAGAATCAAATTCCAGTTGCAGCGCTAAAGAATATCCCCTACTTCACAGGTGAAAATCATACTACTCCTATTGATCACATCCAGGATATTGCTAATGCATGTGCAATCCACGAAATAAATGAAATGGATGTTGCAGTCAAGCTGTTGGCTTCATCTTTCAAAGGCAAGGCCTTACAATGGTTTAGGAGCCTTACAGCAGGGTCTATTACGAATTGGAACCAACTTTGTTCTGCTCTTTGCAGCCAATTCGGGGAGAGGGCGGACAATTTATCTTTATTGGAACAGCTGACAACAATCAAAAGGGCTCCTAACGAACAAATGGCAGATTTCAACTTTAGATTCCAACGGACATGGGACAGGATCCCAATAGCTGTTAGACCAACTGCCGAAGGAGCATTCCTTTATTTCTTAAAGGCTATAAATTCAGACATAGCCATGATGATCCAATCAATGGGAGGGACAACGCTGCCAGGGTCCTATGACACAGCGATCAGAGCAGAGAACTGTTTGATCCAAGCCGGAAAGCTTGCACCAAGGCCACCAATGCCTCTCTATCCAGACATGGGAAAGCCTACAACCAGTCAAGCACCAGAGTTGAATCCCATTCCAACTCCTAGGAATCAAAGCAATAATGAGGCGTCGACTTCTTCAAATACTTCAAAGGAATTGCAGGAGGTCATGAAACAATTGCAGAACCTTGGAAATGAGCTTGTGACTATCAAAAGACAGCAAGCTCAAAGTGCTAGACCGTATCAGCCTCAAGCACAGTACCAAGCTAGGCCCCCATACCAACAAAATAGACCACCACCTCAGGCTGCAAATCAAAACCAGAACCAAGGACAACCTCAAGCTGCCAGGCCATTTCGACCGTATGATCCAAATGCAACGACGTCCTCAAGAGCCTTGGTTCCATCACAAAATAACATGGCACAGGAGTACGACTGGTGTTACCCTTGCAATCTACCTCACAATCAGTCAGCATGTTTCAATGGTGCACTGAATCAGGCCTTGATGGTGCAAACCATTGGTGTTGCTCAAGAACCAAGCCAGGAGGAGAATCAACAGCAACAAACACAACAAGAAGGACCTCCAACAGAAACCACATTGGCAAATTGGCAAACGGAAGACTTCTGTGGAGTTAACCAACAGCCTTTTCAAGGCGTGGCTGCCAACACACGGTCAAAGAAGAGAAATATAGGAGAGGGACAACCATATAATCCAGTTGTTTCTCAACCCACTCTTACACAACAAGGGGTCAGTAGACCAAACGCAGCTCCAAATGTGCAGAATCAACCTAAGGTACCTGTTGTAGCAACACATGCACCTGTTCAAGCTCCAGAAAAGGTTGCGCCAAGCAAGGGACAGCAAAAGGACAATTCATCCCCCTTCAACATCATCGATCAAATGAAGAAGACACATGTGAACATTTCCATGTGGGAATCACTGGCGATCCCAGGGCAACGAGATTTATTGCAAGCTGCAATGGCTAATTGGTCTGCCACAAATGTATCAAACCAGGGACATGAGAAAGTTCTCACTAATGCAGTGCAACATGATGGGGGCCAGACAAGGAAAAATTTGAAGCCTCCACCATTCTATGTTTCGTTGATTGTTGGAAACCACTTGGTACACAACTGCATGATTGATTCTGGGGCAAGTAGTTCAGTGATGCCGAAGCAAATAGCGGATCAGCTGGGTTTGAAATATGAGCCAGTGCTGAAAGGAGTAGTACAGCTAGATGGAACGGCAGTAGGAACAGTTGGGGTCATCAAAGGGTTAAGCCTAACACTACATTCCTGTCCTAATGTTACAGTTCTACAAGATGTGTCTGTGATTGACCTTCCGCCACTCTTTGCGTTGTGTCTATCAAGAGACTTCACTGCAAAAATTGGTGGATATTTATCTGCAGATTGGTCGCACATGATTTTTAGGACAAGGTATGGAGCCAAAGCAACAATCAGGTCAGAACCAATTGCCCATTTCCATATTGAGCCTCATGTACCAAATCCTATCAATGCAAATTGCTCGGTTTTTGATCAGGAGGAGTGTTCAAGTGATCTAGAAACAGGTACTAAGGTCGAGGGAATTCCTGATTTAACTTTGGATGAATGGGCAAACAAGAGTCATGAATTTGACCCATACAAGGAAATTGAAGAATCTGAATTGGGCGTGTATTGTATACACGAAGAAAATTCACCCATTCCCGGCATCATTCAGCCTGAACAAAAGGATGAAAACAAAGTTTGGAAATTATTTTTCGATGGTTCGAGAAGCAGACAAGGTGCTGGAGGTGGTGCGATGTTGATTTCACCACAAGACATCAAATATTTTTCAGCTTTTCGTTTCCAGTTTTCCTGTTCAAACAACACGGCTGAATACGAAGCATTGATTCATGGAATTCATTGGGCCAAGAAAAGGGGCATAAAGAACTTGCAGGTGTTTGGAGATAGCGAGCTAATCGTCAACCAAGTTAGGGGACAACATGCTACAAAGAACGACTTGCTAAGGAGCTACAAGAATAGGGTATGGGACCTCATTGAGGATTTCAAAGCTTTCAACATTGTATCCATACCCAGGAAGAAAAATGAAGCCGCAGATAGGCTCGCAGCAGTTGGAGCGACATTTGATGTGGTTGACAGCATCAGGAGAGAAAAAACGCAGCCACACATCCATGTGATTGTGAGGCCAGCAGTTCCAGATAACAACACAAGCTGGCAGGTGTTTGAGAACGATCAACAGATCGTCAATTTCTTACAAGAAGAGGCTGAATTTTCAGCTAGGAATCAGGACAGATTAGAGCAGCAGTATGGGGATCAAGTAGTACAGCTGCGGACGAACAAGCTTCCTAAGGGTTTGGTAACATTGGAGTCTATCTTCAACCCTAACGACCAGTTTCGTAAGGAAAAGGCAAACATACAGGTCAAGAGAGAAGATTCAGAGCTAATTCCGGTTGGGGAAGACAAAACACTTCAAATTGGCAAAGTGGCCACTGAACAGGAGAAATCAGATTTCATACAACTTTGCCAAGAATTTCCAGATGTCTTCGCTTGGAGCTACGAAGACTTGAGAGGATTCGATCCAAATTTGGCACAACATACCATAGAATTGGATCCAGATGCTAATCCCGTCAGGCAGAAACAGAGACCGGTCAACCCTCACATTGAGCCTCTAATGAAGAAAGAGCTAAATAAGCTGATAGAGGCAAGCATTATATTCCCGATCAAGCACTCAAGCTGGGTTGCAAACTTGGTTCCGGTCAGGAAGAAGAGTGGAGAAATCAGGTTGTGTGTAGATTTCCGAGACCTCAACAGGGCATCTCTCAAAGATCATTACCCACTTCCTTCAATGGAACAAATATTGCAAGTAGTATCCGGTTCAGAGAGGTTCTCTCTCCTAGATGGCTACTCAGGGTATAATCAGGTGATGGTAAAAGAAGATGACCAATTCAAGACAGCTTTCACCACCAAATGGGGGACCTATGCCTACAAGAAGATGCCATTTGGGCTATCAAATGCTGGGGCCACTTTCCAAAGGGCAATGGATATGGCATTTAAGGGGTTGATCAATAAAATAGTTTTGATATATCTTGACGACATCACTGTATTCTCAAAAAATGCAGCGGATCACCTCTGTCATTTGAGGCAAGTATTTCAGAGGTGTAGAAGATTTGGGGTATCATTGAATCCCAAAAAATGCATATTTTTGGCTCACGAGGGAAAACTTCTAGGCCATATTGTTTCAAAGGAAGGGTTGACGATTGACCCAGAAAGAGTTGAAGCAATTCGAGCATTGCCATTGCCAAGTCACAAGAAGGCTCTTCAAAGCTTCTTGGGAAGGATCAATTTTGTCCGCAGGTTTGTTCCAAACTTTGCAGCTCTTGCGAAGCCAATAACACTGATGTTAAAGAAGAGCATGGCATTTAAGTGGACATCTGAAGGCAAGGCAAGTTTTGAGGCAATAAAAGAGGCTATATCTCAAGCCCCAACTCTCGTCAATCCAGACTTCTCTAAGGAATTCATGCTATATGCCTTTGGTGGTGGAGACACAATTTCTGCAATCCTGGTACAACAAAATAAAGAAGGGTTAGAACAACCAGTTGCTTTCTTCAGTCAAAGCTTGGAGGAATACAAAACTAGGTACTCTTTCATTGAAAAGCATGTACTTGCACCCTGATTAGGAGTTTACCAAGACAATCTCTTTTTCAGCACCTAGTCTTCGAACTTGTTGACTCAAGATCCAATTGTTTGCATAGTCGCTTCTCATGTACGGGAGTTAAGTGACCTTCCTCTCTATGTCATAGGATCCATGACATGAGTTATCCAGCGTGCATGTTTCTCATTCAGATCACTCGTGTAGATGGAAGTCCTTGACATCGAGCATCAAGAGTCACAATAACTAGTATCTTGTTTGTTTGAGACTAGGGGCTATGTGAGATTTCTTTAAGCTCTTGAGTCACTGCAAGTTGAAGCAGGCTGATGAATGAAAGAGTACCTAGCCTTGGTATTCCTACAAGCCTTGACTCAAGAACATGAAAATGATGATGTGCCTACTCCTTGTTGGACTCAGGATATGATGCCAGGATCCTACAGACAGGCCTATGCCCTCCACGACCAATGAGCATATAGCATGAAGATCCTTGGAGATACTTCTAGATTGACAAGCCAGTTCCATATGTGCTGTTGATAGCCTCTTTTATTGCCTCAAAAAAGGACATGCAATCAGACGTTTCTACTTGAGGTGCATTGGGACTTCTTCAACATCATTGTTAGAGGGTGTTACGAGATTTTCGATGTTTGGAACAAACCTGTGGAGGACATTGATGCCTTCCTATGAAGCTTTAAATAGCCTTCTCAAGACTTGGCAATTGGCAAAGCTCGAATTGGGTCAACTCTATCTGGCCCACAGTGTTCAATGACTGCTATGCATGGATAAGAATAGTGGCTTAGAAATGTGCACTCTTCACAGAGCAAAAGAATGTGCATTTTTAGCAACACTTCCATTGATACCCTAAATCTTCTACACCTCTGACCATACCTACCTTAGATGCAATGAGGTGATCCACTGGATTTTTGGAGAATACAGTGATGTCATCAAGACCAAACTCAAGCCAAGGCCATTTTAGTGGATTCTCACGGCTTGAACGGTACTATCCATTGCACCATGTGGACTGAAGCTAAGCTCCAGGCGCTCAAAGAGGCAAACTGAGCATCTTAATATAGGCATAGAGTTCCCCATTATCGAAGTGAATACCGTCTTGAACTAGGTCATCGTGTCCTTCTGGCCATTACCTGATCATACCCAGAGTAATGCCATCTAAGAGAGAGAATCTCATAGGTTCCCAGGATTACCACTTGCAATATGGGCTATCCATTGAATGGAAGTGGGTATTTGAGCACCTCTTCAAGATTATTACCCCGCAGAGGTAATGGACAGGCTAGAGTCACAGCCTGAAATTCTCCACTCTTCTTGCTAAGAATCAGAACCAAGTTTGCAACTCAGCTTGAGTGCTTGATCTGGGAATATAATGCTTGCCTCTATTAACTTGTTTAGCTCTTTCTTCATTAGAGGCTCAATGTGAGGGTTGACTGGACTCTGCTTCTGCCTGATGGGCTTAGCATCTGGATCTAATTCAATGGTATGTTGTGCCAAATTTGGACTGAATCCTCTCAAGTATTCATAGCTCCAAGCGAAGACATCTGGAAATTCTTGGAAAAGTTGTATGAATTCTGATTTCTCCTGCTTAGTGGCCACTTTACCAATTTGAAGTGTTTTTACCTTCCCCAACAAGAATTGGCTCTGAATCTTCTCTCTTGACCTGTATGTTAGCCTTTTTCCTTACGGAACTGGTTGTTAGGGTTGAGGATAGACTCCAATTTTACTAAACCCCTTGGGAAACTTGTTTTGTCCGCTGCTACACTACTTGATCCCCATACTATTGTTCTTGTCTGTCCTTGATTCCTAGCTGAGAATTCATCCTCATTCTTACAAAAAATTGAGGATCTGTTGATCGTTCTCAAACACCTGCCAGCTTGTGTTATTCTCTGGAACTGCTGGCCTCACAATCACATGGATATGTGGCTATGTATTTTTTCCCTTCTGATGTTGTCAACCACATCGAATGTTTTCTCCAACTAGCTGCGAGTCTATCCATCAGCTTCATTTTTCTTCCTCGGTATGGACATGATGTTGAAAGCTTCGAAATCCTAAATGAGGGTCCCCATACCCCTATTCTTGTAGTTTCTTTCAGCAAGTTCATTCTTTGTAGCATGTTGTCCCCTGACTTGGTTGGTGATTAGCTCGTTATCCTCGAACACCTGAAAGTTCTTTATGCCCTTTTTCCTGGCCCAATGAAGTCCATAAATCAATGCCTCGTATTTTAGCCATGTGTTGTTTTTAACAAGGAAATTGGAAACGAAAAGATGAAAAATATTTGATGTCTTGATGGTGATATCAAGCATTACTACCCATCCCTCCAACACCTTGTTTGCTTCTCGATTCCATCAAAAAATAATTTCCAAACTTTGTTGTCGTCCTTTTTGTTCAGTTTAATGAAGTCAGAGGAATAGGGTGAATTTTATTCATGTACACAATACACGCCCAATTCAAATTCTTCAATTTCCTCATATGGGATCAAATTCATGTACTTTTGTTTTCCCATTCATCCAAGATTCAAATCTAGGATGCTTCCAACTTCGACCTTAGCTTCCTATTTCTAGATCATTTGAAACACTCCTCCTGATCAAAGGTTGAGCATAGTTTACATTGATTAGACTTGGCAGTATGAGGTTCAATATGGAAAGTTGGCAATTTGTTCTAGATATATGATTATTGACCTTTGGCCCATACCTCATCCTGAACAATCATGTTGTGACCAATCTGTAGATAAATATCCATTTGATTTTTGCAGTGTAGAAGTCTCTTGATAGAGCACAGGGACAAAGAGTGGAAGCAAGGTCAATCACAGACACATCTTACAAAACTGATAACATTGGGGCATAGGCAATGTAAGTGTTAGGCTTCAACCCTTTTAATGACTCCCCAAACTATTGCGAACTGTTGTTCCATCTAGATTGTACTACCTGCTTTGATATTACTAGGTCATACTTGGAGACCCAGTTGAACTGTTATTTGCTTCGGCCTCACTGAACTACTTGCTCCTGGAATCTATCATGTAGTTGGTGTACCAAGTTGTATTCTCAACAACCAATGACACATAGAATGGTGGAGGCTTCAAACATCTTACCTTGGTTGACCCCCACCCGGTTGCACTACATTAGGATGAGCAACATTTGTGAGGACATATCTCTCTGGTATTGACCTACATGGTTCGAAGGCAGACCAATTAGCTTCATTGCAGCTTGCAGATAAATCTCGTTTGGCCTGAGATAGCCAGTGATTTCCACATGGAAATGTTCACATGTGTCTTCTTCATTTGATCGATGATGTTCGAAAGCGGGGATGAATCATGTAATTTTGCTATCCCTTAAGTCTGCGCACCCTTTTCTTGTGCATGGGCTTGCAACAACTGTGCATGTGAATTGCTACAGATAGGTACCTTTGGGCTGATCCTTTCACATTTGGAACCTGCATTTGGTCTTACTAATCAACTTGTGGAGTGATGGGAGATGGGCTAAGAAACAACTTGGAGCCATTAGACGGTAGCCCCTCTTCTATGCTTCCTCTTCTTTGACCGGTGTGTTGAGCAGCCACACCTCTGAGAAAGGTTGTTTGGTTAAACTGCAACATAATTATCCTTTGTTTGCCAATTGGCTAACATGCGGTTTCTATTAGAGGTAGCTTCTTGTTTTGTTTCTTGCTACTGATGTCCCTACTTGCTGATTTGGTTCTTGACTCACTTCACACTCAATGCCAGTATTTGTCACCATCAATAATTGATTCAAAGTGCACCATTGAAAGCATGCATAGACTGATTGTGAGGTAGGATTGCAAGGGTAACACCATTCATACCCCTGTGCCATGTTGTTTTGTGACTGGAACCAAGTGCTCTTAAGGATGTCAGTTGCAAAATTGGGGATCATACGGTCTGAAATGGTCTATGAGCAGATTGAGGCCTGTCCTTGGGTTTTGGTTTTGATTTACAACCTGAGTTGGTGGTCCTATTTTGTTGGTATGGGGGCCCTAGCCTGGTACTGCACTAGAGGCTGATATGGTCTAGCAATTTGAGCTTGCTATATTTTGATCGTCACCAGCTCATTTCCAAGGTTCTGCAATTGTTTCATAACTGCCTGGAGTTCATTTGAAGCACTAGAGGATGAAGTAGAAGTTTCATTTGAACTTTGATTTCTAGGAGTGGGAATAGGAGCCAAAGTGGGTGCTTGACTAGTGCTTGGATTTTCTAAGTTTGGATACAAGGGCATGGGAGGCCTAGGAGATAGCTTACTAGCTTGAATAAGACATTTTTCAGCCCTAATGACAATGCTATAAGTAGCAGGTAAGGTTGTGCCTCCCATAGATTGAATTAACATAGAAATATCAAAATTCAAAGCTTTAAGATAATATAGAAAAAGCACCTTCAGCTGTTGGCCTGACGGCCACTGGAATCCTATCCCAAGACCTTTGAAATCTGAAGTTGAAGTCAGTCAGCTACTCATTGGGAGCTCTCTTGATAGTTGTCAATTGTTCTAGTAGAGATAAATTGTCTCCCTTTTCTCCAAATGCTCATGGAGAACTATGCATAACTGATTCCAATTTTGGATAGTACCAGCTCCAAGGCTCCTAAACCATTGCAATTCCCTCCCTTTGAATGATGATGCCAGCAATTTGATAGCAACATCCATTTCATTTATCTCATGGATTACACAAACGTTAGCAATGTCTTTGACATGATCACCAGGAGTGGTATGATTTTCTCCAGTGAAAAATGGAATGTTCTTCAATGCTGCAATTGGAACTAGATTCTGTGCATTGAGGGCAAGTGGACTATTTCCAGTGAAATTGACAAAGGGATTCGGTGGTTGTACCATTCTGATTGGCCTGAGAATCCTTGTTGATGCGAGAAAAGGTCTACCAAGTGGAGGTGTAGACAAAGTCTGGTTAGGTGGAGATGGTGATCTTCGTGGTCTTCTTCCTCTCCTTCTTCCTCCTGGTGATAGTTGTAAGTGGAAAAATAGCCCCTCTTCTCGAGTATAAGACCTGGTTCGAATTCTTCTCATATGCCTGGGAAAATTTTGTTGCTACACCACTGAATTCTACCCCTTCGGAGTCGCCAGATGTGTTAGATAATGAGCCTCAAAAATCTAGCTTATGCTAAGTTACACACCTGACAATATTAAAAATAAAATCAAAAAATTGAAGGACCCAGAAGATACAACTCTTCAATTTGGTTATGGGGGTATTGTTTTGCAGCTACTAATCTCTGAAAGGTACAGGTGAAAACTCAGGTCATGCAAGGCAACTGGGAAAACCCGAAATACCAAAACCCATGAAATTTTGAAAGTCAAAATCTCAAAAATCTAAGAATACCCTTTTGAAGATTATCCCCCGATATATCAACTGGTGAAATTTTTACTTGTTTTGAGTAAGTTAAGCCCTTGAAAATCGATTTCAAAGTTCAGCCTGGAAGGTAAAAAACCTGAAATTGTAAAACCAGCAATTTTTAGTCCAAATTTCTTGAAAATTCCTTCAAATCTTGTGGAATGACCTCTTGGTCCCATCGGGAGTGCCAAAAACTGTTGATGGTGAATCACAGCACCCCTGAATTTCTGCAACTTGATGGGTTGAGACTCTCAGTGTGATTGCATAACATGGAGCTTTTCCCAATTGTGGGACCTTGCGAAAACAGAAAAGCTCTCCAGATGAAGGTTAGTTCCTGTTCCTCTGTTCAGATGCACATGTAAAAATTTAGAGGGTTTACTCAAAACCTAAACTAACTTGCCAAGGAGAAAGGGTAAGAAGATGCATAAAATAAAACCTAAACTAAAAAATGCCAAGAGGCAAAGTTGCATTACAATTTTTAATGGGAGGTTTGAACTCCAAAAATTCACCTGCCAAAGAAAATAAGGGAGGGGTAAAACAAGAATTTCCAACCTTTAGAAAGAAGCTGTTGTTGCAGACTCACAGCACCCCTGGATGCAGATCAGGCTTCTAGGTTGATCACTCTAGCATCCAGTGTGATTGCACAACATGGAAACCTCTCTCCAAGTGTGGGGACTTGTGAAACTGAGAGAGGAATCTCCAGATTAGAGGCTGGTTCCTCAAACTCCTCTGATTTAGATCTATATTTTACAAAACTACAGAGGTTCAGATCCCAATCCTACTCTAAATTGCAAGGGGGCAGGGATAGAAATGCAAAAAATTGAAACTAACTGAAGATGGTGATGCACCAAAAGGAGTGGTGAAACATTTCTGTCAAGCAAATAGATACAGACCAAAGTTTACAACATAAAACATACACAGGCTGATAAGATATAATTTAGGATCTGAAATGAAGCTAATAATACAAACAAAGGACTGAAAACCATTCACAAAGCTTGCATTATCATTTCTAGTGTCAAAATCACTGCATTACAACCTCAGAGAGGCAAAAACTATTATAATCTTTAGAGAGGTCTGATTCTTGTATCAATCACTTGCTAGAGGTGAATGAAGAAGTCTGCTATGCCCAAAAATGTTCCCCCCTTAGAAATGAGCCAAATCTGGGTTTTACATTGCATCGGTTGAGCCCAGGAGACAGAAACGTACAAAAACATGAGAGCCCATCCCTCCTTGACTGTAGATGCCTTAAAACGGCATGGGGGACCTTACAAATCCATGCCCTATCATTTTGACTGAATTACAGGAGGATGTGACCCATTCTGCATTAAATCTGGTCGCTGAAATGTCACTTCTGACCATGAACACGTGTCAGAGCTGTTTCTCAATTTTCTCTCTCTAGAATACACCAAAATTCAATATTAACCCTATAATCACGTAGAGAATTTCATAATCTTTCCGTTGATATAAAGACCATGCAAATCTGAGCTCTGGATCAAAAGATATGGAGATCTGAAGATTTAGGGCACAAAATAGGTGAAACGGATTTTTAAATTTCTTCCCACAGTCTGCCACCTGGATGACACGTGGCATGCATTGATTGGTCGTCAGGGGTGTAGGGCAGACCTTTACTTTTAGATTTTGGGTGAACTTCTTGCCAAATTCTCTAACTCCTTCCCGAGCTCCACATTTCTTGCTCCATAGGACACGTGTCGTCTTTTGATTGGCTTGGGCTGACCCCTCAAACCTCGCCCTTTGAATTTTGGACTTTTCTCCTTGTGACACGTGTCATGATATGGTTAGTCTGCGGGTCTGCCAGCTCTTTTGCGTCCACCACATCCATTTTTCCTAGATGTCCCAGTGCTATCTGGGACAAAAATTTCCAATCCGCCCGAAATGGCCTTCCCTGTCCCTTTTCCAATGGTGGCGTGATCTGATTGGCTCTCGGATTTTTCGGCTATCTGTGTCTTTCACATCCCTTTGACCCGGATGTCCCAGTACGAAAGTTCCCCATTTTGGCCGAACCAGCCGGTTCACGTCCTTCGCGTTTTCTTGTCCCAAATGTCCGAGAGCAGTTAGTCGATTTTCTTCTCTTTTAGCCGAACCGGCTTTCCGCATCCCACGTGTCCTGACGGCCCGAATGTTCCTTCGCCCTGTAGACTGCCTGGCAGCCTTTCAGCTGATTCGTGCCCCGACGTCCCAAATGTCCTGACTGTTGCAAGGACTAGGACTTAGCCAATTTTCACAATTTTTTCTGGCCCAAGCTTGTTCTCGTAACTTTTTCACCTTTTCTCAGAACTTGCTCTTTTCTTCTTGGACAGGAGAGTTAGAAAAAATCTGAGGGAACCCTAGAAACATGATTTTTTGCCCTGAATCAATCAATTTTCCTGGGACTTGAATATTTTGATGCATGTTATCAAAATTACCCTGGGGGGTGAATTTTGGATAACAATTGGTGACTCAGCGGGGGTACCTTCCTGCTAGGTGAAAAGACCAGAAGCCTGAAGCAGTCCATTGGGCATGGAGTTATCAAACATTCAGTTTAGAACCCCAACTGACTTAGAATTTGTCAGGAGGAAGATGGAATATCACCTGATGAAAGCAAGGACTACTAAATATCTCCATGAATAGCAAGTTGTGCCAAAGCACTTAGGGAAAACAAAACTAACCTACAGCAAAACAATGTGCACAAGCACTTGGAGGAAAGAAAATCTAATCTAATATTTACAGAGGTAGTGAACTTCCCTCTAGAAGTAACGCTTGAGATAGATTCCATTGACTGGAATCTACAATTCTTCACCATCTAATGAGGCCAATTGGAAAGCATTAATGTTCTTGCACTTTGTGACCATGTATGAGCCACTTCAAATGGCATCAAATTTTGAATGCCTTCTCGGTTTTGCTCTATCCACATCCCATTTCAACACTAGATCTCCAACTTGAAAAGATCTATTTTTGGCCTTCCTATCAAAGGTCTTCTTGATCAAAGCTTGATCCTTTTCCATTGCTTGGGATGCCTGATTTCTGATCTCTTGCAGCTCCATCAACTCTGCATACCTCACCTCCATGGGCTCAAACTCTAGCAACTCCAGCTGCTTCATGAGTTCCAACGTTGGCAACTCAAGTGACATGGGCAAGATTACCTCTCTTCCATAGACAAGCTTGAATGGAGAGTTACCTGTGGATCTTTTGGGAGTTATCCTATCAGCCCATAAGGCTGATTTTAGTTTGGTATGCCAAGACATCTGATTCTCATCAAGAGTCCTCCTAATGATCCTCAACAAGTTCTTGTTTGTAGACTCGGCCTGGCCATTACCCTGAGGGTAATAGTTTGATGAAGTGCTTAGGTAAATACCATTCTTGACAGCCCACTCAGTCACCTTAGATCCAATGAATGCCAATGCATTATCAGAGATTATTGTGGCAGGTACACCAAATCTGGTTGTTATCCCCTCATAAAATTCTAAGATGCTAGACTCATTTGCCTCTTTGAGTGCTACTGCTTCTATCCATTTGTGCTCTTGGCTTGAATTGGGATTAATGACTCCGACGAAGTCCAAACCCCATTGCATGAATGGCTGGTCAACCGAGATTGGATGCAATGGGAGGGCAGCAAGTCTCTCTTTTCTTGTGAAGAATGCACAATTCTTACACCTCTTGATCCATGCATAGTAATCACTAAAGATTTTAGGATAATAATAACCAGCCTTCATGATTTTTAGAGATGTCACTCTTGGTGAAAAATGGCCACCAGCTGGTCTACCATGAAACTCTTCCAACACCCTTTGAATCTGATTTGTGCTAATGCATCTCAGCAACCCTCCATTCACATCTCTCTTGAACAAAACTCCATCAACAATGGCATACGGAACAACCTGCAACCTGAAGTGTCTCCTTTAGGTCTTGCTCATCTCCGGGGGGCATAGGCCTGTACCTAGGAAGTGTATAACGCCTTGGGTCCAGCAAGGAGTGGGGGAAGCATTGTCTTCTTCTTGATTACCACTTGGCTCATGGCTGTCCTGGACTGTCAAAACAGCCTCTTCTTCGTTGCATACTTCTTTTTGCTTCCCCAAAACCAGCTGCTCACATAGTCCTTTCCCTCTTACCAGCTTGGTGATCTTGATCTCAATGTCGTACTCCATGACACGGGTGATCCAACCTGCCCTTTTCTCATTCAAATCCTTGTTGAGGAGGAATTCCTTAACCCCAGCATGTGAGACCAGCAACTGGACCTTGTTGTTTGAGACTAAATGCTTGAATTTTTTCAAGCTTCTGATTACTACAAGTACATGCTTTTCAATAAAAGAGTACCTCACCTCGCAGTCATCTAGGCTCTGGATGAAGAAGGCAATCGACTGCTCATCATTATCTTTGTTTTGCTATACCAAAATGGTAGAAATAGTGTCATTACCTCCAAATGCATAGAGGATGAAATCCTTGGAGAAGTCCGAGTTGATGAGAGTTGGTGCTTGAGAGATAGCTTCTTTGATTTCTTCAAAACTCTCCTTGCCTTCTACTGTCCACTTAAAAGCCATGCTCTTCTTTAACATTTTGGTGATGGGCTTGACAAGGGCTGCAAAATATGGGACAAACCTCCGAACAAAGTTTATCCTTCCCAAGAAACTCTGAAGGGCTTTCTTGTGGCTTGGCAGTGGTAGTGCTCTTATGGCTTCAACCCTCTCTGGGTCAATTGCTAATCCTTCCTTGGAGACAATATGGCCAAGGATATTTCCTTCATGTGCAAAAAAGATGCACTTCTTAGGATTCAAAGACACTCCAAATCTACTGCACCTCATGAAGACTTGTCTCAAATGAGAGAGGTGGTCTGCTGCATTCTTTGAAAAAACAGTGATATCATCAAGGTAGATCAGCACCACATTGTTAATCAAACCTTTGAATGCCATGTCCATTTCCCTTTGAAAGGTAGCACCAGCATTGGATAGCCCAAATGACATTTTCCTGTAAGCATATGTGCCCCATTTGGTTGTGAAGGTTGTCTTGAATTGGTCTTCTCCCTTCACCATAATCTGATTGTAGCCTAAGTAGCCATCAAGTAGTGAGAACCTTTTTGAACTAGCTACAACTTGCAATATTTTCTCCATGGAAGGGAGTGGGTAATGGTCCTTGAGGGAGGCTCTAGTCAAGTCTCTGAAGTCAACACACAGTCTGATTTCTCCATTTCTCTTTCTTACTGGCACTAAGTTTGTAACCCAGCTTGAGTGTTTGATGGGGAAGATGATACTGGCCTCAATAAGTTTTCTTAACTCTTTTATCATGAGAGGTTCAATATGGGGATTCACTAGCCTTTGCTTTTACGTGACAGGCTTGGATTCCAGATCTAGCTCAATAGTATGTTGTGCCAACTTTGGGTTGAAACCTCTTAGATCTTTGTAAGTCCAAGCAAAGACATCTGAGAACTCTTGACAAAGCTGAACAAAATCAGATTTCTCTTGTGAGGTACTTACTTTGTTAATCTGTAATGTTTTTCCCTTCTTCCACTAAAATAGGCTCTGAATCTTCACCCTTTACTTGAATGTTCACTTTCTCCTTCCGGAACTGATCATTCGGGTTGAAGATTGACTCCAAGGTTATGAGGCCATTTGGTAATTTGTTAGTTCTCAGCTGCACCACTTGGTCACCATACTGCTGATGCAGCTTGTCTTGATTCCTGGCAGAGAACTCAGCTTCTTTTTGTAGGAAATTAACAATTTGCTGATCATTCTTGAAGACTTGCCAACTTGTATTGTTATCCGGAACAGCTGGTCTCACAACCAATTTGATTTGAGGCTGAGATTTCTCACTTTTGACACTTTCTACAACATCAAATGAAGCCCCCAATTGCTGCAAGTCTGTCAGCGGCTTCATTCTTTTTTCTTGGGATAGAATTGATGCTAAAAGCTTCAAGATCTTCAATAAGATCCCATACCCGATTTTTGTAGTTCTTCAACAGATCATTTTTTGGCAGCATTTTTTCCTTTGACTTGGTTTATAATCAGCTCATTATCACAAATACTTGTAAATTCCTGATGCCTTCCTTCATTTCCCAGTGCAGTCCATGAATTAAGGCTTCATACTCAGCCGTGTTGTTTGAACAGGAAAAATAGAAACGGAAGGCTGAGTAATACCTTATACCTTGTGGTGAAATGAGCATAGCTCCTCCTCCTGCACCTTGTCTACTCCTTGAACCATCAAAGAACAATTGCCATACTTCATTCTTGTCTTTATGATCTGGCTTGGTGATGCTAGGGAGAGGTTGATTCTCTTCATGTAAACAATAAACTCCTAGCGCAGATTCTTCTACTTCTTGATAGGGATCAAAAGCATGTATCTTGTTTGCCCATTCATCAAGAGTTAGATCTGGGATGCTTCCAACCTTGGTGTCAGCTTCATCAGTGCTAGGGTGATCTTCTTGATCAAATGCTGAGCAATTGGCATTAATCTGACTTGGAGTGTAAGGCTCAATATGGAAGTTTGCAATAGGTTTGGATCTGATTGTGGCCTTAGTTCCATATCTTGTTCTAAATAGCATGTGTGACCAATCAGCAGACAAATACCCCCCAATATTGGCTGTGAAGTCCCTTGAAAAGCAAAGGGCAAAGAGTGGTGGAAGGTCTATGATTGATACATCTTGTAAAACAACAACATTTGGACATGCGTGCAAGGTAAGATTCAAATTTCTAATCACTCCAACTGTTGTTATTGTTGTCCCATCTAGCTGCACTACCCCTTTAGATGTTATTTCATACTAGAGCCCTAGCTGATTAGCTATCTGTTTAGGCATTACTGAGCTACTTGCCCCGGAGTCTATCATGTAATTATGTACTAGCTGATTTCCAATGATAAACGAAACATAGAAAGGAGGGGGTTTCAACATCTTACCTTGCTGTCCTCCATGACTTCCTTCAGGCTGGGTAGCATTTGTAAGCACTTTGTCTTGCATCTAAACCTGCTGATTCGAAGTTGGCCAATCCTTCATGGCAGCTTGCAGTAGATCTATTTGGCCTAGGATGGATAGGGATTCCCACATAGATATATTGACGTTTGTCTTCTTCATCTGATCAATGATACTGAATGGTGATGAAGGATCTCTCCACTGTCCCTTGGTTTGCACATTCACCCCTTGCATGTGGGCAGCAACAACTAGTATTTGATTTGGCCTAGGAGCTATTCTTGGCTGCCCTTATGCATCTGAGATTGGATTTTGCTTGCCAACCACTTGTGGAACCATGGGAGGTTGTGGATTGGCTGGGGCTAATAGCTGTTCTTCACCCAACTTCCTCCTTTTTGACCTTGTGTTGGCTGCAATACCTTGAGAAACTGCCTGATTCATGCCACAGAAATCCTCTACTTGCCAATTTACCAATGTGGTGTCATTTGGGGTTGATTATTGTTGGAATGTTTCTTATTGTTGGTTGTTTCCTTGACTACCCTCGCCCTCCACTCCAGTAGTTGTCACCATCAATGCTTGATTGAGAGCACCATTGAAACACATGGATTGGTTATGAGGCTTGTTGCATAGAAAGCACTAATCATATTCCTGAGCAATGTTCTTCTGTGTTAGCACTAATGCCTTAGAGGCAGATATGGCATTTGGATTACAGGGCTGGAATGGTCTATTGGTAGGAGGCCTTGTCTGATTCATATTTGCAGCTGGATTAGGTGGTCTTTGTGGTTGGTATGGCTGCCTATTAGGCTAAGCTTGGGGTTGATAAGAAGGTCTAAAACTTTGGGCTTGTTGCCTTTTGAGAGTAACCAGCTCGTTGCCTAGGCTTTGCAATTGCTTCATGACCTCTTAAAGCTCATTTGGGGCACTTGGAGATGAAGTGGAAGCTTCATTTGAACTCTGATTTCTAGGAGTGGGAGAAGGAGCCAAATTAGGTGCTTGACTGGTGTTTGGATTCTCTAAACATGGAAACACTGGCATGGGAGGTCTAGGGGCAAGTTTGCCAGCTTGGATCAGACAATTTTCATCCCTAATGGCAATGCTATAAGCCATAGGGATAGTATGCCTCCCATGGACTGAATCAACATAGAAATATCAGAATTTAGAGCTTTGACATAGTAGAGAAAAGAACCTTCTGCTATTGGCCTGACTGCCACAGGAATCCTCTCCCAAGTCTTTTGAAATCTGAAGTTGAAATCGGTCAGCTACTCATTGGGATCTCTCTTGATGGTTGTCAACTGCTCCAAAAGAGATAAGTTGTCTCCCTTCTCTCCAAATTTCTCTTGAAGTGCTATACACAGCTCATTCCAGTTTGTGATAGAACCATCTCCAAGGCTCCTAAACCATTGCAATGTTTTACCCTTGAAGGAAGATGCCAGTAACTTGACAGCCACTTGCATTTCATTAATTTCATGAATTACACAAAGGTTAGCAATATCTTTAACATGATCACCTAGAGTAGTATGATTTTCTCCAGTGAAGTATGGAATGTTCTTCAATGGTGCAACTGGGATTGAATTTTGTGCATTGAGAGCAAGTGGGCTGCTGCCTATGAAGTTGACGTAGGGGTTGTTCTGAGCCATTCTAATTGGTCTTAAAACCCTTGTTGACTGAATGAAAGGCCTACCAGGTGGAGGAGTTGAGAGAGTTCTGTTTGGTGGAGATGGAGACCTTTGAATCCTTCTTCCTTTTTTCCTCCTTCTTGGAGATAATTGCAGGTATTCAAACAACACTTCTTCTTCTCTAACTCTTAACCTTGTGGTGATTCTTCTCACGAGTTTTCAGGCCTGCACTACTAAAAAAGTTGATTCTTCCCCTTGGAGTCACCAGATATGCAAATAATAGCTCTTTTAAGCAAGAAAATTACAGCAGATGCACATCAACTTTTCTACAATAAAAATGAGACCTCTAGTGCCCCACCGGGCGTGCCAAAACTGTTGTTGCAGACACACAACACCCTTGGATGCAGATCAGGATTCTAGGTTGATCACTCTAGCATCCAGTGTGATTGCACAACATGGAAACCTCTCTCCAAGTGTGGGGAATTGTGAAACTGAGAGAGGAATCTCCAAATTAGAGGCTGGTTCCTCAAACTCCTCTGATTTAGATCTATATTTTGCAAAACTACAGAGGTTCAGATCCTAATCCTACTCTAAATTGCAAGGGGGCAAGGATAGAAATGCAAAAAATTGAAACTAACTGAAGATGGTGATGCACCAAAAGGATTGGTGAAACATTTCTGTCAAGCAAATAGACACAGACCAAAGTTTACAACATAAAACATACAAAGGCTGATAAGATATAATTTAGGATCTGAAATGAAGCTAATAATACAAACAAAGGACTGAAACCATTCACAAAGCTTGCATTATCATTTCCAGTGTCAAAATCACTACATTACAACCTCAGAGAGGTAAAAAATATTACAATCTTTGGAGAGGCCTGATTCTTATATCAATCACTTGCTGGAGGTGAATGAAGAAGTCTGATATGCCCAAAAATGTTCCCCCCTTAGAAATGAGCCAAATCTGGCTTTTATATTGCATCGGTCGAGCCCAGGAGACAGAAACGTACAAAAACATGAGAGCCCATCCCTCCTCAACTACAAGTGCATTAAAATGGCATGGGGGACCTTACAAACCCATACCCTGTCATTTTGACCAAATTACAGGAGGATGCGACCCATTCTGCATTAAATCTAGTTGCTGAAATGTCACTTCTGACCATGAACACGCGTCAGATCTGTTTCTCAATTTTATCTCTCCAAACTGCACCAAAATTCAAGATTAACCCTAGAATCACAAAGAGAATTTCATAAGCTTTCCGTTGATATAAAGAACTTGCAAATCCAAGCTCTGGATCAAAAGATATGGAGATCTGAATATTTTAGGCACAAAATAGGTGAAACAGATTGTTAAATTTCTTCCCATGCTCTGCCACTTGGATGACACGTGGCATGCATTGATTGGTCATCAGGGGTGTGAGGCGGACCTTTAATTTTAGCTTTTGGGTGAACTTCTTGCCAAAATCTCTAACTCCTTCCCGAGCTCTACATTTCTTACTCCATAGGACACGTGTCCTCTTTTGATTGGCTCGAGCTGACCCCTCAAACCTCGCCCTTTGAATTTTGGACTTTTCTCCTTGTGACACGTGTCATGATTTGGTTGGTCCACAGGTTTTCCAGCTCTTTCACATCCACCGCATCCATTTGTCTTGGATGCCCAAGTGCTATCTAAGATAAAAACTTCCGATCCGCCCGAAATGGCCTTCCCTGTCCCTTTTCCAATGGTGACACATGGCGTGATCTGATTGGATCTCAGCTTTTTTGGCTATCCGTGTCTTCCACGTCCCTTTGTCCCGGATGTCCCAGTATGAAAGTTCCTAGTTTCAGCTGAACCGGCCGGTTCGCGTCCTTCGCGTCTTCTTGTCCCAAATGTCCCAGAGCAGTTAGTCGATTTTCTTCTCCTTCAGCTGAATCGGCTTTCTGTGTCCCATGCGTCCCGATGGCTCGGATGTTCCTTCACCCTGCAGACTGCCTGGTGGCCTTTCGGCTGATTCGCGCCCCAACATCCCAAATGTCCCGACTGTTGCGAGGACTAGGACTTAGCCAATTTTCACAATTTTTTCTAGCCCAAGCTTGTTCTCGTAACTTTTTCACCTTTTCTCAGAACTTGCTCTTTTCTTCTTGGACAGGAGAGTTAGAAAAAATATGAGGGGATCGTGGAAACATGATTTTTTGCCTTGAATCAATCAATTTGCCTGGGACTTGAATATTCTGATGCATGTTATCAAAATTACCTTGGGGGGTGAATTTTGGATAATAGAAGCCCCTCCTTACAATTTATAGGAATAATGAGAGAGGGAAGAGAGAGGAAATCCAAATCTACCCCAACCACCTCTAGGTTTCATTTAATTTATCTCATTATGGTGGTAGGTGAGAACCCTAGCAAACTTAAAAAGTGGCAAACTGTAATCTTTCCAAAAAGTCCAACCTTGAGTGAATCCGAGCTCCCTGTGAAAAGTTATGGCTGTCTAAATATTTGGGTCAGGGTCTGCTTCGTATCAACGCTCATAATGTTGTGCCTCCTGAAGGTGCGCCATAGGTGCATCCATATTCATGTCGACATACCCTTACATGCACCAAGGCACGAATTATGTCATGTTGACATTCTGTGTCATGTGCCCTTTACGTGCACCAAGGCATGACTTCTGCCATGTCGACACTCTCCTACCTGCGCCAAGGGCGCATCCATTTTCGTGTCGACACCTTCTATCGTGTGCCTCTTACCTGCGCCAAGGGCACATCCATTTTCATGTTGAAACCTTCTATCATGTGCCTCTTACCTATGCCAAGGGCGCATCCATTTTCGTTTTAACACCTTCTGTCGTGCGCCTCTTACCTACGCCAAGGGCGCATCCATTTTCATGTGGACACCTTCTGTCGTGCGCCTCTAACCTGCGCCAAGGGCGCATCCATTTTCGTGTCGACACCTTCTGTTGTGCACCTCTTACCTGTGCCAAGGGCGCATCCATATTTCATGTCGACACCTTTTATCGTGCGCCTCTTACCTGTGCCATCGGCACATCCATTTCTTCGTGTCGACACTCTTCTGTCGTGCGCCCTCTTACGTGCGCCAAGGCGCGCATCCTTTTTCCATGTCGACACCTTAGGTTTTGCAGTTCCTCTTGATTTCCATGCATTCTTCAGCTTTCCTATATCTACCCGGGGGGAAAGATATATAAAAATCAATCTACTGAGTCACCCAATGATCTAAAATAATTCTTCTGACACCCATTGTCTAATTTCTACCCGTGTGGGGTAAAATTTTTAATTCAACTCCTAGTACAAATACTACTTCCTTCCATAACTTACACTCATGATTTAGGCTCAACCTGATCTATTACTAAGCCTTGATTGATAAGAGCATTGACCACCATTTGTGGTAATTTTTTATTCCAAGATTCTTACCTCCAAAAAAATAGCTCTTTCGCAATAAAAATTTATAGGAAGATCCGTACATGGCCTTGTCATTGTGTTAGAGATCCTTTACCCTATCATCATTTTTAACCATCCTTTTCTCTAAAATCATATCTTAACTAGAAACTTACCATTTAGAAGGAATTTCCCTATCTTAGTTACAGAATGCTAGCGTGATGTAACTGTCAAGGATTTTTTTTGTGAGAGATTAGTAGCACCCCTGAATGTTTTTCTTTATTCCTTCTGAGTTTGATCATCCTGAGGATCCAATGTGACTTGCACAACATTTAATGCTTTCCCCAAGTGTGGGACTTCTAAGCCTCACAAATGACGAATTTCTCTGAAACCCTAGAGGGTGGTCTACCTCATAGGCGTGTGAGCATAATTTTCTCACCATTTACAATTTGTATCACTTTTCAATGATTCCTAGTACCTACTCTATGTTCCAAAGGTGTTTACACACTAATATATAGAATGAAAAATTACCATTATATTTATTCTTTCACATAAGGTGATACCACGAATATACTCTTCTAGAGCACTTTTTCCGTCTTAGTAGACTTGAGACAAACCATGTACATGCAACAGATTTTCATGCACAAACTGATGAAGTGGTTTATCCCCTCAGATCAGGAGCTAGGGAATAATATTAATACATAAGCAGATCACTCATATTCCACTCACAGAGCATTGCTAATTGTCATATCTTTTTGCCTATCATATTTCCTATACATTTCTTAACATGTGGGATGTGCATTGCAGAAGTACCTTTTGTAGACTTCTTGGCATTCAAAGGTCTGATCTTCCACCAAATCAAATCCAAGGTGAAAAAGGGAACATGTTCCATACTCAATGAAAATAATTATAAATTTCCCCATACTGAACCTGAGCTACAACCCTTTCTTGCTCAAATACAATTCATGTAAACAAGCTACAGGACTATGAGTTACAGTCTTGAAACACATGTAAAAAGATACAACCATGTGTCTTCAAAACTTGATTAACACATGCCTGGGAATCCTTACAGACCTTCATTTCCTTGACATTTTCATCAATGGCCAAAAATGTTATAGAATGTTATATATATACCTTCCCATTCAAATTCATCCTTGTAACTGACCACTAGAGTCCATAATACCAAGAGTATAATGGAGGTGTAAATTACAAATTTTATGATCTCCAAAATAAGATTATAATGTTAGAATTACCATAGAATAACTCCCTAATGAAGACTTCATGAACATGTTCCATTGACCTATAAATAACATGAACAACTGAGCTCTGGATTGAAAGATATGGCCATTTGAACCTCTATTCCTACATAAGACAGGGCCAAATTGGATTGGCAAAGCAGAAATTTGAAAATTTTCACTTTTTATGCAAATTGGGAAAATTTCCATATTTAAAATCTTGACGCTCCGCCTTGAACAGGTGCACATGTGGCAAAAATCAAATGGACGCGTGCCCATCCTACTGCAACTTCCTAAGTGACCTTCACAAGTTGGAGAATTGATTATGAATAATCCCTAGACTAGCCCTTGGATTTATGTCCACGTGGCATGTGCATAGATTGGGCGCGGGCCTATTAAAATTAATAAATTTTAAATAAAATAAATAATTGACCATGTATCGACCTAGACATTTAGGATAAAAATCTAAAAAATGTGAAAATGCCCCTTCGAATTTTCCTTGCGGGATTTTACTTAATTTTTGACACCACCATGGACAATTCATGATGGGGGAATGAGGTGTCCATTCCCTTTTGCATTTTGTATATGGGATTTTCACATTCTATACCTATATTTTTCTAATAGATGTGATCCTATGTGAGGAATATATTTCCCAGATTTCTCCCTGCCCTACAACAGTTATGATACACATGGCAGTATCACTCATTGGTCAGAATGGCCTTCCGGGTGTTATTATTCACTTTTGCGCAAACACCTAATTGCCTATTATTCCTAGATACTCTTTTTAATGCTGGGGAATGATCCGACCCCCGGGGATCCACCATGTCGAACACATGATTAATATGGCAGGGGTAGCGGGCTAAATAATTTCTATACCTATGACGTACTCTCCCCATCTCCATGTGATTCTACCAATAATTCACATACATGATTATCTATTTTTCTAGATCTCCTGACATGCCTTATAGTTTCACTACTTCAACATGTTATCAGTGGGTACGGGCTTTCTTTTCAAAATTTAAACTGTGCCAATATTGTATTCAAGAGTGCTAGTGAAATTTCACCGCTTGTTACAGCGTGGCATTACTTGGTTTCCATAAACGGGGCAGAAGGGCTAAGCCCCTCCTTGTTGAGTATGGGGAGACTCCAATTTAATGACACTTGGTAAAACTAACCATAGATCTCCTGTGACGGTGGCCACTTAGGCTGAGGGTCACATAGGAATGGCATCTACTAAATTTTTGGCAAAGTACTCGTATAGTGTACAAGGGAGGAATTATCCCATTTGAACTCCACTGAGGTAAAGAGGACTTTAAGGAAATAGATGGAGTTAGGGGGTAAACCTTACCTTTGTGGAAAGCTGAGACTAGATCTCTATTTAATGGTTACATTATCTAGAAAGTTATGTCTACATTAATTAGGAAGAAATTTTATGACATGTAAGCACATATCAGAGGGACTAATGAAATCAGTTTGACACAAAATTAGTATGAATTCATCAATCAAAGACACAAATTTATTTCTTTGTTACTTGCATTATTAGGGATAAAAATCTGCACAATGCTGGAACAAGTTACAAAAAATTTCCTGAAGCAATCCCTTGGGAATGGAGTCATCCATTTTCTCTATTTGATATCTTCCAAAAATGTCCTTTAATGCTCCCCTCAAGGATGAATTTTCACATATCACCTCATGGAACTTGTGACCTACAAATACATTCCTATGGACATAAAACTGGTCCTTTTTCTTACTTATTGAAAGAAGAAACTATTTTAATGTCAAATTAAAGGTGCACTTAAGCACTTGGAATAAGACAAACCTAAGCTGAAAAAGTGCATCCTTAAGGTGGAGAATTAGAATGTCAATAGAGAGATGCTTTAGGGGGATTCCATTGACTGAAGAATCTAGAGTTAGTCGAAAATCCTGAGATGAAGAAAGATCGTGATGACGAATAATGATGCTTCTAATGGATCATGAATGAAGTGACCATGCACTGGGCAACCACCTATTGAATTGAAATACTAAGATTTTGCAATTGCCTTCCTCCTTTGAGATCTATGACTGCATTCCAAGGCATTTTAACACTGAGATGTTCAAAAACACTACGAAGTGAATCTGAACCATGGCCTTTACTATCAAAGGTCATCTTCCCGATCATAAAAATACAATGATCCTTCTCTAAACAAAAGGTTGAAGTAAAAACATGGATATCTGATCCCCTTGGAGCTACCCTTGAATTCTACAAATCTCACCTCCATGAATGAGATGTTTCAAACTCTTTTCAATAGAATCCAACTTTAGGATTAGTTAAACATATTGTTGGCATACTCAATTCTCATGGGCAAAAAAGTATCTCTCCCTCAAACAATTATAGAATGGATAATTACCTTGTAGATCTAAATTGGGAGTTTTCTTCTCAACCTCTTGTACAGGCTGAAAACAATTGTGGTTATGCCAAGACTCTCTTTTTCTGTGAGATCATAGACACACTCCAAATAATCCTAAAAAAGTGTTCAATAACTTTGTTTTGAGACTTACACATATGTGGCATTCCTATGATGAATTATTTAGTCCTAAAACCATGATGGTACTTAGGTAGATCCCATTCTTGACATCCTACGGTTGAAGTGACAATATTTTACACACAAAATGATCATGCCTGACTGCATTATTTTCCATGGTAAAATTGTAGCATGTATGTCTTTCAAATCTTGAAAAGAGAGTTGATTCCCTGGATCAGAAGTCTAGAATGCTGGATATCATTCACCTTCCTCCTGAGTGACTTCCTAAAACTTTGTAGTTCACCTTAGTGAAAAAATATATCTCCTTATTAGAATCCATTTGAAACCTTAGCTTGAATTGGGACTCAATGAACTCTTATGAAGTCACACATTCCGTATTGCATGAATGTCTTTTGCTATAAATGAGGAAATATAAAACTCTAAATTCACCATCATACTAATCAAACAAATTTCCATGCCATATTCATAGAATATTATTAAGATTTGGGGATAACCTTTATAGATATTGTTTAATATTAATTTTCTTTCATGGTCCACATCACTTGAACATGATGACCCCCTTCCTATGACTAGTAAGATGAAATGAAACACACAGTCTTGGAATTCACCCCTAGCCTAAGTTTTTGAAAGTCTACGAGGGATTTATTCCTTATTTGAGCCATGATATAATTTTCTATCCTTAAAATTGTATTAAAAAAATCAATTAGATAGGTGGAATGTCAGTTGATATAATTAATTTGAGACTAATTGTGAGACTTTCTTATTTTTATAGGTCATGTTTAAGATAACTATTTTTGGTAAGTTTTCACAATTTTCACCTTTTGATGATTTTTTCTTGTTTAGATTACTTGAATACTAAGAGTTTCATTATTTTGGAAACTGAGGAAGAGATGATGGTGGACTCAAACCAAAAATATTAAATTTCCTTTATTTTGCAAATCACAATAGGAACACTATAACTAAACACTCTTCCACACACACAAAAAAACAACAGGAACACACTGTATGAAAAAAATAATCACCATAGCTGATACGGCCCCATCATTGGTGACTGACGAGAGGTTGCTGAATGACCTCCAACCTCTTGTGGGTCCTTCCTCCAAGAAATTCAATTAGTATATAAATTCTTCATAGTTATAGTTAATTTCATCTATTATTTGTTCATCTCTACGTTTCCCATTCTACAATTTTGCTTACATCTGTAGGTGCTTTTTCTTTTCCATCTACTATCCTGCATAGGTTTTTATTCATTAACTGCATCTAGATTTTTACTCTCCATGTATGGAAGTTCAGCCCATTAAAATTTATCTAATGGTGTATCCATTTTACTGAATCTAAATATCCAAAAAAAATTTATTCTCCCCAAGAAACTTTGAAGGGCCTTCTTGTGGCTTGGCAATGGTAGTGCTCTTATGGCCTTAACTCTCTCTAGATCAATTTCTAACCCTTCTTTGGAGACAATTTGGCGAAGGAGCTTTCCTTCATGGGATACAAAAATACATTTTTTAGGATTCAAGGATACTTCAAATCTTCCGTACCGTTGGAACACTTGTCTCAAATGAGAGATGTGGTCTGCTTTATTTTCGAAAAAATAGTGATATCATCAAGATATATCAACACTATGTTGTTAATTAAACCTTTGAACACCATGTCCATTTCTCTTTGGAAAGTAGCTCCAGCATTAGACAACACAAATGGCATTTTCCTGTATGCATAAGTTCTCCATTTGGTTGTAAAGACTGTCTTGAACTGATCTTCTTCTTTCACCATAATCTGATTGTACCCTGAGTAGCCATCACGTAATGAAAACCTTTCAGAGCCAGCAACAACTTGCAAAATTTTCTCCATAGAAGGAAGTGGATAATGATCCTTGAGAGATGCTCTATTCAAATCTCTGAAGTCAACACACAATATGCTTTCCCCACTCTTCTTTCTTACTGGAACCAAGTTGGCTACCCAACTAGAATGCTTGATAGGGAATATGATTCTTGATTCTATCAACTTATTCAATTATTTTCTCATGAGAGGCTCCATGTGTGGATTGAATGGCCTTTGTTTTTTCCTGATGGGCTTAGTACTTGGATCTAATTCAATGGTATGTTGAACTAACTCGGGATTGAAACCTTTAAAATCTTCATAGCTCCAAGCAAACACATCAGGGAATTCTTGAAAAAGCTGTATGAACTCATACCTTTCTTGTTCAGTTGTCATCTTACCAATTTGGAGTGATTTGCCTCCTTCTAACAAGATGGACATTGAATCTTCTTGCTTGACTTGGATGTTTTAGTTCTCCTTCCTAAACTAATCATTAGGATTGAAAATGGACTCCAAAGTAATAAGTCTCTTTGGTAGCTTGTTGGTTCTCAGTTGTACCACTTGGTCACCATACTGCTGCTCCAAATTTTCTTTATTTTTAACTGAGAACTCAACCTCTTCTTGCAAGAAATGAATGATTTGCTGATCATTTTCAAACACTTACCAACTTACATTGTTATCTAGCACTGAAGGCCTCACAATCACATGGATGTTTGGTTGTACGTTGTCTTTCTGAATGCTTTCAACAACGTTAAAGGCTTCCCCAAATATTGCAAGCCTGTCAACAACTTGGTTATCTTTTCTAGGAATGGATTTTATGCCAAAACCCTCAAAATATTCAATGAGGTCCCACACCCTGTTCTTGTAGCATTTGAGTAGACCATTCTTGACAGCATGTTGCCCCTTAACTTGGTTAACAATCAACTCACTGTCACTAAATACTTGCAAGTTCTTTATTCCTCTCTTGATTGACTAATGCAATCCTTATATCAAAGCTTCATATTCAGTAGTGTTATTAGAGCATGCAAACTGAAATCTAAAAGCTGAATAATACTTAAGTCCTTGTGGTGAAACAAGCATAGCTCCCCCTCTTGCACCTTGTCTACTCCTTGATCCATCAAAAAACAACTGCCATACCTCATTGTCATCCTTGTGGTCTGGCTTGGTGATGCTAGGAATAGGATGATTTTCTTCATGCATGCAATAGAATCCTAACTCAGATTCTTCTATTTATTGGTAAGGATCAAAAGCATGTACCTTGTTCACCCATTCATCAAGAGTTAGATCCGGGATACTTCCAACTTTGGTATCAGCTTCATCAGTGCTTGGATAATCTTCTTGATCAAATGCTGAACAATTGGTATGGATTTGACTTGGAGTGTAAGGCTCAATGTGAAAGTTTGCAATAGGCTCAGATCTGATTGTGGCTTTAGTTCCATATCTTGTCCTAAACAACATGTGTGACCAATCAGCAGATAAGTAGCCTCCAATCTTGGTTGTGAAATCCCTTGATAGGCATAGGGCAAAGAGTGGTGGAAGGTCTATTACTAAGACATTTTGCAAAACAACAACGTTGGGGTAGGCATGCAAGGTAAGAATCAAGTTTTTTATCACTCCAACTGTTGTTATTGTTGTCCCATCCATTTGCACTACCCCTTTGGATATGACTTCATACTAAATTCCCAACTGATCAGCTATTTGCTTGGGCATTACTAAACTACTTGCCCCATAATCAATCATGCAATTCTGTACTAGTTGATTTCCAATGATCAATGAAACATAGAATGGAGGGGGCTTCAACATTTTACCTTGCTGTCCTCCATGATTACCCTCAGGTTGGGAAACATTTGTGAGCACCTTATCTTGCATTTGGACCTGTTGATTTGAAGTTGACCAGTCCTTCATGGCAGCTTGTAGCAAATCTCTTTGGCTTGGGATAGATAGTGATTCCCACATTGATATATTTACATTTGTCTTCTTCATCTGATCGATGATATTAAATGGAGATGAAGCATCTCTCTGTTGTCCCTTGGCCTGCACATTCATTCCTTGTACATGGGTAGCAGCAACTGGCATTTGGGTTGGCTTAGGAGCTGTCTTAAGCAATCCTTGCATGTTTGGGACTGCACTTTGTTTGCCCATAGTTTGTGGGGTGATAGAAGATTGAGGATTTCTTGGGGCTAATGGATGTTCCTCACCCAAATTTCTCCTCTTTGACCTTGTGTTGGCTGCAACACTTTGGGAAGCCATTTGATTCATGCCAAAAAAATATTCTACCTACCAGTTTACAAGTGTGGTATCATTTGGAGCTGACTACTGCTAGAATGTCTCTTGACTACCCTCACCCTCCACACCAGTTCTTGTCACCATTAATGCTTGATTCAAAGAACTGTTAAAGCACATGGATTGGTTATGAGGTTCATTGCATGGGAAACACCAATCATACTATTGAGCCATATTGTTTTGTACTGGCACTAATGCATTAGAGGCAGATGTAGCATTGGGATTATAAGGCTGAAATGATCTATTGGCAAGAGGCCTCACTTGATTCAAATTTGTATATTGATTGGGTGGTCTTTGGGGTTGATATGGCTGCCTGTTAGGCTGAGCTTGGGGATGGAAAGAAGGTCTAAAGCCTTGGACTTGCTGCCTCTTGAGTGTAACTAGTTCATTACCTAAATTTCTCAGCTACTTCATGACTTCTTGAAGCTCATTTGAGGTACTAGAAGATGAAGTAGAAGCTTCACTTGAATTCTGATTTCTAGGAATGGGAATAGGAGCTGAATTAGGCATTTGATTAGTGTTTGGACTCTCTAGGCTTGGAAACAGTGGCATTGGAGGCCTAGGAGCTAGCTTGCCAGCTTGAATCAAACAATTTTCAGCTCTAATAGGAATGCTATAAGAAATGGGAATAGTTATGCCTCCCATGGATTGGATTAACATAGAAATATCATAATTTAAAGCTTTAAGGTAATAAAGGAAAGAACCTTCTGCTGTTGGCCTGACTGCCACTGGAATTCTCTCCCAAGTCCTTTGAAATCTGAAGTTGAAGTCAGTCAGCTGCTCATTGAGAGCTCTCTTGATGGTTGTCAACTTCTCCAAAAGGGACAAGTTGTCTCCCTTTTCCTCCAAATTGCTCTTGGAGGGCTATACATAGCTGATTCCAATTTTGAATAGAACTTGATGCAAGACTCCTGAACCATTGCAAAGCTTTCCCTTTGAATGAAGATGCCAACAATTTGACAGTAACTTGCATCTCATTGATCTCATGGATTACACAAATGTTAGCAATATCCTTAACATGATCACCAGGAGTAGTCTGATTCTCTCCAGTAAAGTATGGAATGTTCTTCAATGCTGCAACTGGGATTGAATTTTGTGCATTGAGAGCAAGTGGGCTGCTACCAGTGAAATTGACATAGGGGTCGTTTTGTGCCATTCTGATTGGCCTTAGAACTCTTGTTGATTGAATGAAAGACCTACCAGGTGGAGGAGTTGAGAGAGTTCTGTTTGGTGGAGATGGAGACCTTTGAATCCTCCTCCCTATTTGCCTTCTTCTTAGAGATAAATGTAGATACTAAAAAAAAAACCCTCTTCTTCTCCAACTCTTGCCCTTGTGTTGATTATTCTCATGAGTTTTCAGGCCTATACTACTAAAACTAGGTGATTCTTCTCATGATTTTTTCAGGCCTGCACTGGAAAAACAAGGTGATTGTTCTTCCTTGGAGTCATCAGATGTGTAATTTAGGGCTCTTTTAAGCAAGAATCTTGCAACAAATGCACCTAATTATTGTTGCATATGAAGATGGTGAAGACATCTAGCTCCCACTGGAGTCGTGCCAAATGTCTGTGTGCAATCAGCAACACACCCTGGATGTTGGATATCAGATTTCTAGTTTTAATCATCCTAAAAACACAAAAGGGGCATCCAGTGTGGTGATTTCCACAAAATTGAATCCTTCCCCAAAGTGTGGGACGTGTTAAAATGGAAAAATGAACCTCTTATGAAAACCTGAACATTTTTCTTTCTCCTAAAAAACTTCCATCCTCAACATAGTGTGAAAGGAAACAAAAAAACACAACACACACAACAACAAAGAAATAAAAATAGAAACAACGAAAACTAACAACACTGTTTACAAACAATGTGAAAAACACTTGGAGGAAAACACCTAACTAAACTGTAAAGGGGGTGGAAAAATCTCAAAAGAAATATTTGAGATGTATCCCATTCAAATGAATTGGTAGTTCTTCTCCATTGAGCCTAGATAGGTGAAAATAATTTTCCTCCTTGTCACTTGTGATAATGTATGGTCCACTCAAGAGAGCGTAAAACTTGGCGTGTATGCCTAGTTTTGCTATGTTTGCATCCCATTTAAGAACTTAAATCTCCCTCTTGAAAAATGCATGTTGGACACCTTTTTTTTCAAAAATATTTTGTAACCTGAGCTTGATGTTGCACTAATTATTCATGCCCTCAATTTCAATACTTATTCCTAACATCTATGAGCTTTAGCAAAACCTGATTGTCATAGGGGATCACTCTTCTTAACCTCAAGTGATGGTGCTAACTCTAAAGGAGTAATTTCTAAAGGATAAAACAAAAATTTTTTTATTCTTCCATATACCATCATGAAGTATAATTTCTAATGGCACTTTTAGGTGTGTTCTAATTTTTTGCATAAAAGATATTTTTAAGCCTATGTATGGCCAAGTCCTTTGTTTGTTTTCCATTATGTGCTTGATAATCCTTATAGTTTTTTGTTGGCTATACTTAGGCGCAACCCATTCCCTTACGATAGTAATTGGATGAAGTTTGAGATAAAATCCATTCTTAATAGGCCCATTCACATCACTTAAGAACCAAGAAAAATCCATTGCGTTGTTTTGAAATAACTATAAATGGGACACCAAACCTTATCAATTATGCTTTCTAGGAAATCAAGAAAAAAAAAATTCATACCCTCCTTCAATCTACAAACTTTGTTCCATCGGAGTAAAATTAATCCATTCGTGGTAAAGGACCCATTTATGTCCATCACTAGATGTGAGGATTGATCATCTTCGATGAAATCTAAACCCCCCATATGACAAGAGGGTTTATAAAACTTGAATAAGATAAATTTGAAGAGCTCCAACTTCTACTTTTCCGGTGAAAAGGTGCATTACTTGCACTTTCCTTACTCATAGATAGGCAATCCCTTGAACCAAATCTAGCTAATAGTTTTCAGCCCTCCATGATTTTTGTAAGTGGTCATTCAGCAAGTAATTTCCCACCCCCGATAGATCATTATGAACTCTTCTAAGTATATTACTTAGCTTGTCTGGTCCTATGCACCGAAGGAGAAACTACCAATTTCAATCCCTTCAAAAGAAGAACATTTATTACCAGAACATAAGGAAATGAGATAAAGACAATTTTTTGTCTTTGAATTCCCTATATAATGTCATAGGCGATATGTTAATGGAAGAGAAGGAAATCCTTCATCTTTGATAACCATTCAAACCTGATCATCTCCTTATTATCATTATTCAAAAATGTCACGTCCACAACACTTTTCAATTCCAAATGCATAGAAAGTTTGTTGACACAAACCTTTTACTTTGACTAGCTTAGATAACCTTGAGTGTGTACATCATACTCCACCAACCTTGGTAATCCACAGAGCACATTTCTTGTTCACATCCTTGATTGTTCAACAAAAGTCCTTAATGATGGATGAGACACCATCAAAAAATGAATTTCTATTATTGGACATGTGCGTCGGATTTTTTCAAAGCTCGAATGATGGAAAAGACTTTTTTTTCAAAAATATTTTGTAACCTGAGCTTGATGTTGCTCTAAATTATTCATGGCCTCATTTCATACTTATTCTAACTCTATGAGCTTAGCAAACCTGATTGTCATAGGATCACTCTTCTTAACCTCAAGTTGATGTGCTAACTCTAAAGAAGGTAATTTCAAGGATAACAAAATTTTTTATTCTCTTCCATATACCATCATGAAAGTATAATTTCTAATGGCACTTTTAGGTGTGTTCTAATTTTTGCATAAAGTATTTTTAAGCTATGTATGCCAAGTCCTTTTGTTTGTTTCCATTATGTGCTTGATAATCCTTATGAGTTTTTTGTTGCTATACTTAGCCAACCCATTCCCTTACGGATAGTAATTGGATGAAGTCTTGAGATAAAATCCATTCTTAATAGCCCATTCACTCAACTTAAGACCAAGAAAATCCATTGCGTTGTTTGAAATAACTATAAATGGGACACCAAACCTTATCATTATGCTTTCTAGGAAATCAAGAAAAAAAAATTCATTACCCTCCTTCAATGCTACCACTTTTGTCCATCGAGTAAAATAATCCATTGTGGTAAGGACCCATTTATGTCCATCACTAGATGGAGGATTGATCATTTCGATGAAATCTAACCCCCATTGACAAGAGGGTTTATAAACTTGAATAAGATAAATTCGAAGAGCCTCCAACTTCTACTTTCCGGTGAAAAAGGTGCATTACTTGCACTTTCTTACCCATAGATAGGCATCCTTGAACAAATCTAGCTAATAGTTTTCAGCCCTCATGATTTTTGTAGTGGTCATTCATGCAAGAGTAATTCCCCCCCGATAGATCATTATGAAACTCTTCTAGTATATTACTTACTTGTTCTGGTCCTATGCACCGAAGGAGAACACCATTTCAATCCCTTCAAAAGAGAACATTATCTACCAGAACATAAGGAATGAGATAAAGACAATTTTTTTGTCTTTGATTCCTATATATGTCAATAGGATATGTTAATGAGAGAAGGAAATCCTTCATCTTTGATAATCATTCAACCTGATCATCTCCTATATCATTATTCAAAAATGTCACGTCCACAACACCTTTCGATTCCAAATGCATAGAAAGTTGTTGACACAAACCTTTTACTTTGACTAGCTTAGTAACCTTGATGTGTACATCATACTCCACCACCTTGGTAATCCACAGAGCACATTTTCTTGTTCATATCCTTGTTCAACAAAAAGTCCTTAATGACTTGGATGAGACCACCATCAAATGAATTCTATTATTGGACATGTGCGTGGATTTTTTTCAAAGCTCGAATGATGGAAAAGACTTTCTTTTCAAACAAATGAGTATTTAAGCTCATAGTATTTTAGTGACTGGTTTGAAGAAAGAAATTGGTTATTCCATCAGATCATCATTCGGCTTAGCAAGGATCCTCGAAATTCTCTCCTGAACTATAAAAGCATAAAGAATAAAATCCTTATCAAACCTTGGATTCAACAATGCAAACACTTGAGAGATGGTTGTCTTAATGTCTCGAAAGCTCTCCTTCCCTTCATTCATCCATGAAAAGGGCATATCTTTCTTCCACATGGATTTTAATGATTTATCCAATGTTGCAAATTTAGGGATGAATCTCTGCATAAAATTAATGGTTCTAAGAAAATTTTCAAGACTATTCTTATGACTTGGGAGAGATAAGGAAAAAGTTGAATGAATCCTAACTAGATCAATTGAAATTCCTTTTGCTAAAACCACATGTCCCAGAAAATTTTTCCTCATGCATCGTAAAAATGCATTTCTTTGGATTGAGTGAAACCCCAAACTCTCTGCATCTCCTAAAAACATCATTAGATGTGCAATGTGATATTCTCCATGTTTTGAGTACATAGTTAGATCATAATGAAATACCAGGATAATTTCATTGATCAAAACCATTTAAATGCAATGTCCCATAGCTCATTGGAAATTTTATCCAGCATTAGATAATCCAAATGACAACTTGTTATAGGCGTATGTGTCCCACTTGATAGTGAAAGATATTTTGAACTGATCAGATTATTTAAACTAGAATTTGATTGTAAACCAAGTATCCATCAAGAAAAGAAAATCATTGCACTCCAACTACTCTTTGAAGGATCTGCTCCATAGATGGAAGAGGATAATGGTCTTTCACTAAAGCATGGTTCATATCCCTGAAGTCCACACATAATCAGATCTCTCCATTATTATTTTTCACATGAACTAGATTAGCTACCCAAGAGGAATGCTTGATAGAAAAAATTATGTAAGCCTCAATAAGATTGGTTAACTCCTTTCTCATAAGTGGCTCAATTTGGGGGGTTAACTGGCCTCTATTTTTGATGAACTGGCTTAGCGTTAGGATCAAGGTCGATGGTATGCTATGTTAAAAATGCATTGAAAGCCATGTAAATATTTATAACTCCATGTAAAAACATCATTTATATTCTTGAATTTTTTTTTGACAAAATCCTTTTTTCTCCTCTAGGGTACACATTTTTCCAATCTTTAGGAACTTTTCATTTGCTACATCAACTTCTTCAAAATCATCCTCTTTGACTACCATTTTAGAAATTTATCTTCTAACGTGATCATCTGAATTAAAAATGGACTTAAGAGTAACCAATTCTTGGGGTATCTTGTTGATTTTCAATTTTATAATATGGTCACTATATGCTTCATGTAGTTTAGCTTGATCTTTCATAGAAAAATTTGCTTCTTCTTGTAGGAAGAGAATGATTTTTTCAGCACTATCGAAAAATTTCCAACTACCTACATTATTAGGAAGTACACATCAAATGACCATTTTAACAAGTTACCACTTGTCTTTCATAATATCAGTAGGGACATCATATTATGAGACAACAATTACAAGTCGATCAACATCTTGGTTTTGATTTCTAGGAACCGTGTAGATTCTAAAAGCTTCAAAATATTCAATTAAATCCCAAAATAAGTTATTGTAAGATCTTGGAAAATCAATTTTTGATGCACTATGAGATCTTACTTGATGTACAACCAATTTACTATCACCAAATATAGTCAACACCTTGATCCATTTCTTTTGAGCTAACTAAATTCCTTGAACAAGAGCTTCATATTCAAAGGCATTGTTTGTGTAACTAAATTTTAGATGAAAAGGTGATAAGTACTTATCTCATTCTAGATAAATTAAAATGACACCAACACTTGCTCCATTTTTTCTCCTTGAGCCATAAAAAAAAGTTTCCAAAGTTATTCAGAGTTGTTTTGGGTTTTAACAAGTTGTTGTATAACCGCGCCTTCTTTGTGAATACAATATGTACCCAAACCTATCTCCTCTAAAATCAACCAACCAATTTCTTCTTCTGTTAAAGCCTCAGCATAGGGATGATACTGATGATCTCCACTTACCTCATCCAACATAGTATCAAGGACCTCTTTCCACAAGATTGGTTGGTTCATGATCAACAACTTCTTCTGGATCACAAATGGTATAATTCCCATTTATAAGAATAATGGTATAGGGAACACATGATTATGGAAAATTAGTTTTTCCCTTATAGTCACTTTATTTTAGTATCGATTCCTAAGGATCATATGTGACCAATTATCTGACAATTAACCACCCATCTTGGCAGTGAAATATCATGATAGGAAAATGGTGAAGAGATGAGGAAGATCGATGACTGATATGTCTTGTGTGAACAAAAAAATGGGACATGAATGCATAGTAATTGGAAGTCCTGTTATGTTTACAATGGTCTAAACTATTGTACCATCAAACAAAATAACTCCGCTAGAGACTAGTGTATATTGGATTCCTAGCATGTCTACAATTTGCTTAGGCATGATTGCACTACTAACACCAAAATAAATCATGCAATTATGTACCAAATGATCACAAATGATAAGAGAACTATAAAATGGTGGAGGCTTATTCACCTTATGAATAATTTTCCCTTCTGGTTGAAAAACAATTGTACCATTTTCTACCCCATGACCTAATGCTTCATTAGTTGTACCAAAAATTTTTAGAGCCTCTTGCAAAAGGTTTATTTGAGAAGGAATTAAGAGTGCTTCCCACATGGTAAAACTTAGTTTGGTATTCTTAATCTTTTATACAATACTGAAGGGAATTACTCCTAATTTGTTGAAATTTTTTTGGGCATTAGAATCCTCTTGTGGAAAATACTTTTTGGGTACTGTGATGCCTGAAAAACCTTCTTTTCTTATGGCTTGACTAGCTTGTGTTACTAGAAATTTATTCCCTGCATCTTTATCAACTGCCACTTATGGATGAGGCTAAAAATTGGATTCTTGATAATCTTTGGAAGGTTAGGATTCCATTTCCCTCTTTTTGGAGCGAGTATTTTTTTCCACTCATGAATTTGCATTCAATCCATGAAAATATTTTGCTTGTCAATTTAACAAAGTGGTTTCTTCAAGTGACTACAGTTGATTTGTTGCTTCCTGTGTAGATGAAATTTCTGTTGGATCAAGTGAAGAAGATACAATTAGAACCATGAAGGCCTAACTAATAAATCCATTCGGGAAAATATTTTTATTGTTGGGTTAAGAACAAGGATAACACCATTCATAGTCTCAAACTATATTAATGTAGACTGGTATAAGGGCTCTAGAAGAGATAGAAACAAGAGGATTCCTAAATTTCAGAGGTTTGAAATTTGCAACTTGATTCTGTGACTGCTTATTTCCTTGAAAAGGTGGGTGGTTAGCTTGGTACTATTGATTATGAGGTTCGTAAGGACAAGTGTACTGAGATTGTTACCTCTTGAGTGCTATGAGTTCATTCCCAAAGGTGTGTAGTAGTGACTTGACTTCAAATAGATCATTTGAAGGGGTAGGTGTAGATAGCACTGGTTTCTTAGAAGTTGTTAGAAGAGGAGAAATGGCACGTTGGTTATTTGGGAGCTCCGGATACAACAAAATTGGTGGTCTTGGAGCTCTATTTCTAGCCTGAATCAAATAATTTTCCACTTTTATAGTATCTTCATAGGCATTAGGCCATGTATTTCCTTCCATGAACTGCACCATGACTGCTACATCACTATTTAGAGATTGTAAATAGTACAATAATGCATTATTGGGAGAAGGCTTTATGAGTGTAGGAATTATATTCCAAGTCTTTTGGAATCAAAAGTTGAAATCACTCATATACTCTTGAGGAGCTCTCTTTATGGTGGTGAGTTGTTCCATGAGTGACAAGTGATCACTCTTATCTTCAAGCTATTTGTAGATATTTTCTCTCGATTTGTCCCAAGTGGTTATAATGTGAGATTTTAACCCATGAAACCACTGAAGTGATTTTACCTTGAAAGAAGTAGTAAGGATTTTGACTGCAAAATGCTAGCCACATCAAGAATATATTCCACAGGCATAATATGATTTTCCTTTGTGTAAAAGGGTAAACTTATAAGTGCCATGATAGGTATAGGATCATGTTGAGCCAACTGGAGAGGACTTCTTGCATTGAAAGGAGGAAAATATTGGTTCCTTTCATGGGCTTCCATACTAACGAGAGGTTGATTGTTCATTTGTGGAGGAAATCTTACATAAGGGGGAGTTGAATGACCCCTACAAGGTGATGTTGTAACTGGTGATGTTGAAATTCCTTTTCTCATTCTCCTTGGAGCAGACAAGGATAACTCAATATGCTGATAATTTCCTTACTTTGAAGAAGCTATTGTCTAAATTATTCACATTATTTAACACACTAATATTTGAATTCCAGAGATATGGAGTCACCAGGTGATTTTATTTATGCAAGTATGAAGAGAAGTACCAACTATTTAATCCCATCAGGCATGCCAAAAACTATTATCACCAAATCATTGCACCCTCTAAATGGCCAAGTGATGGATAGGGTATTCAGTGTGATTGTGTACCATGGGATCACCTTGCAAGATGTGGGACTTGTAGGTGGAGGTGAACCTCCGGAGAAGGCTAGATTCCTCTTCCTAAACTAGGAACTATACTACTCCTAATGTAATAAAACAACTAATTATACCTATACTAACATTTCAGGGGATTAGGGAGAGATATTTGCAAGAAATAAAAACCTATACTAGGAATGGTGATGCACCAAGAAAAGAGTTTTTCTATACAAGTTTTCGGTTTTCTAGTAAAAATGGATGAAAATGAGAAGGATGAGAAAACACCATAATTTAACCACATACCAAGCTTCACTCCCAAATAAGCACAAAAATCTTGAAAACCTACAATGGAAACTTGAAGTTGCACAATATATTTGCAAACATGAGAAAGGTATAATGAAGAAATAAAATGATGAAAGGACCAATAATTACTCACAGAACACAATTTTTATTACTTTAATCACGTGCAAAATGCATTATTATAGTTTGAAGAGGCAATATTTTCTATTACAATCTTGGAGAAAAGTCTTGAAAGTTCCCAAAATCCAGAATAGTCTTAGCTTGTGAAAAGAGAGAGGAATTGGAAAATATGTCTAACCCCTGGAAATGAGTTCCTCATTTACATTTATAGAAAAATCCAAGCTAAAGAGAAAGGAGAATAAATCTTAAATCTTGGGAAGATGGTATCCATACTTAATTACATCATTAATTGCACCACTTAAGAACAATCCTCATCATTCCTCCATAAATTAAAAAATTCAAATTTATCTTCCATTTAATTAAAAATATATTAAATATTTTTAATGGGATCCATTTGTGCTCTTGGTGGGATCCCCTAGGTGAAATTTTCTTCAGATGAGGGTTTTGGCTATTGACTTGGAAAAAGACTCGCCAACCAGCTTGTCGAGCTGACTGGTGAGCTACCCCCTCTACTACCATAAAATGAGTTGTTCATTTATCTCTGTAACAAATTCCTTTCTCTTACATGGTGGGATTTCTTATCAATTTAATTTCACTTCCACTTGTCATTGGGTGGGAATTTTAAAATTTATTTCAATGAGCTAAGAATAGCTCTCTTAATGAGCCCCTCCATGTGCCTCCATCGAGTGAATCATACTCCCTTCATTTACTCATGTTGAGCTTATATGGGTATGTTAAATCCCTCACCACATCTTAACCACCTCAATGGGTTCTTCATTAGTCATTTATTCTTTGGATGCTTAGCATTTGTATTAGTGAATTCATCAGTTTAATGGCAACGTGTACTTATTTCACTAGCAATTTGACCATGGGTGTCTCACTTGGAATTCATATTTCACCCCCATCTTGAATATTATCTCCATGTGCCCACCTTTACATAGTGGAAATGTATTGACACCACCCGTCACCCTGTCAACTTGGAGATTGACTTGGTTTTTTGTGTTATGGGTTGCATTAATTCCACCCACATCTCCTCTTCTAATGGTGATAGCATTGGCCCTCTCAAATTTTTAGTGAGCTTTTAGATGTTGTGGGAGCTAGGTTGCAAACTTGTCAAGTGACACATCTCAGGATCCTCTAATGAATCTGTGTCAACCTCCAAATGGCCTAGTCAATGATTTGAATTTTGACCTGTTGAACACATCCTGCTAGAATTTTATCTCACATTTGACTTGGAGGCCAACCACCTCTTGCCATCCCAAGCCATCATGGTTCCTGTGAACAAAGAGTATTAAATTCTGAGGTAGAATACTTCAGACTTTGGATGCCATTTTTCCTATGCACCAACTAGGAAAGTTAGTCCCTGATACCCACTATTCCACCAGCTCACCATGCCCTTTTTGAACTTGTCACTGAGTTTCCTACAAGCCTTCTCATTTCTTCCTAACCCAAAATTGGATTTGTCTTAGAATTCTCCCAATGATCCGACCTGCAAGCCAAACTTGATCATCCTTCGTCCTAGCTCTAAAATTTCCCACATGATTCTTGAGCTCCCATGCTTGGGCTTCAATCATCTCAATCTCCTTCATTGACAATGCATTCAGGATACCTAAACACATTACTAAGTCCCCAGATTTCATCTTGCCGACCTATCTTCAAACGATTTTGATCTCTCCATTAAAGGTTTTTTTGGTTTGATTTATTATCAAATCCTAACAATTAAGTTGTCAGACTCATGTTTCAGCTCAATTTGTCAGCGAGTTCCCACATGATCTTCTCACCATACCTCTACACTTCACATTATTTTGAGATCCAAGCTCAAACCTATCATTTGATAAATAACTCACCCATTCCTATAACGACTCGATATATAATGAGTTTCCACACGAGTCTAATATTTTTTTCTTGATACATTGAGCATATTGTCTCAACTCGGCTAACCTAGTAGGATTGTTTCACATGCCCTTGGCTCCAGGTTGACATCCACCATCCTGAGCATCCTCCAACACACTCTTCCTTACTCTCCTGACCAAGCCATCCCAATGGCTCACCATATGCTGCAACTTTGAGTTCGAACTCATCCTCCATCGATCGACTTTCCACATAAACCCCAGATATTTCACCATGACTCATCCAACTTAGGCCAAATCATCTCCTTCACCAAATGATCACTAAGACGTTGGGGCTTGACCTCCTCACACATCGAGTAGGCCTCTAATGATGTCCTACGATCAAGCTCATTAAAAATTTCTTACCCGAGATCATGGCCTCTTAACTCGCTTGAACATGTTGCTCCAAGCTTCACCACCAAGTTCAAAATCCTGATTCACTCCATTCGTTCTTCATAGGAAAGCTCACAATCGAGCTATTCATTATGGCAAGCTAGTACTTTATTCTTGTGCCTATAAGGGGTATATGGGAATCAACTTGATATCCTGGTGCTTGATCCATATTCTAAGCTCTCATGCACTATAATATATCCATACTTGATGTATTGGCTTGTCATCTTTGACTAAACAAGAGCTGTGCCTAACCTATGAAATGAATCATCCTCCATAATGGAATGAGATACCTACCTTGATACACCAAGCTCCTTCATTTTTGTGACCAAGTTGTCTCGAGATTTTTCACCATGCCACCACCTGTGAATAGATCTTTTCCTCACCATATTGGAGGCACCAAATCATAATCTCTATGAATTAGATGAAATTGACCTATTTTCACCTTCTATGTCGAGTATCTTAGACCTACGTCACTTAATCTCACCTTCATAAGTGACTCGACAATAACGATATCCTTAGTCTATACTATTGGAATGACACACCTGCCATGCACAATTCAACTCAACCTCATGCAACGATGTATGGATCACTACCATTTCCCACAGGATACCCATAACACCTAGCCAAAATTCCCACATTTCCCAACTCCATGAGCTTCTTCCAAACACTGTGATATCATTAATCATTGAATCACACTTCAGAAAACATTAACACACTCGAGATATAGGGCCTTAATCCCATCCACTCATGTCAGCTTGCTGAGATGCTCGGTGAGCTATTTTTAGTTCAATGCTACTTGAGCTCCCCCAATCCTAGGTTTTTCCTAAATTTTATTTTTATGGGCACTTTCTAGAAAACATAAAGGTAATGGAAATAATAATAAGACCCCTAAAACAATGAATTATCAAATTTTATCACTTTTTCCCATGTTGACCAGATGTGGGCCCACCAGGGTCAATTTCCACACTCTCAGAAAACTTTGAGCCTCTAATACCTAGAAAAGGGGAAAATAAAACATGATGATCCCGCAACCTCTTGTAACACCATAATACTCTTTAAATGCAAAATTTACTCGAAATGACCTAGAATGACCATGAATGGAATTTTCCAGTCCCAGGATCCAATAGACCCCCATCATCCAATGCTTTACCCGAAGGGGCAAAAATTGGATAAAAAGTCTTAAGAATGCAGGTGCAACCTATCAAAGGACCATGATGGTAATATTTTATGACATGCTTAATGATATAATTGAATATTATGTTGATGAAATCCTAGGAAAATCTAGGACTAGAGTAGAACATCTTGAGATCTTAAAATGGATCTTCCTACATCTCATAGATTACAAGGTTATACTAACTCTAAAGAAACATGTCTTTGGCGTGCTATATGGAAAAAATTTAGGTTTCATTTTGTCATGAAGAGGAATTTAAGTTGAACCAGCAAAGGTCACTACCATTACTAAAAACTCCCCCTCCAAATAACCCCAAACAACTATGTAGTATACAAGGAAAAATCCATGTTATTCATCAATTCATTTCTTAACTCATAGATAAGTGTCATTTCTTTACAAATATTCTTAAGAAAGATGTTGATTCCCAATTAGAGTCCTGAACAAAAAAAGAATTCGATTTACTCAAGAAGTATTTTACCAAACCTCCTATTCTTATGTCACCTACTCCAGGAGAGCCCCTACTATTGTATATTTCAGCCCCTTAATTTATAAACAACACACTTATGGATGAGCATGATATAAATAAAAATGAAAAATCCATCTACTATCTTAGTTGCACTTTTATTTCTTAAAAGCTTAACTATAAAAAATAAGAAATATTTGAATAAAAAGATCAAGCTCATCTCTAGAATTGAATAACAAAATTAAGCTTATCTCTAGAATTTATCCACTCAAGTACTTATTGTCTAAATAAGCACTTAGTGGGAGGATGGATAATTGGATCATCTTGTTTAGTGAGTTTGATATTAAGTATGTTAATAAGAAATTGGTTAAGGTTAAAGTACTTGTGGATAAACTAGCTGAATCTCCCTTGCCAGGAATAAAATGATTAAGTCTGGAGCATCCAAACACTTCTAGGATGTATATTGAAGAATTTGTGACATGGTAAATTTACTTTGATGGATCATTTACCTTTCATGGTTTAGGAGTAGGAGTAGTGATTATCACCCTTGCGGGTGATCCAATTCCTTAGGCATTCATACTTGGCTTCTCATACACAATTAATGTAGCTGAATATGAATCCTTGATTATAGGACTAAAAATTTTTATGCGATGGGAGATCAGACAGGTTAAAATTATAGGTGATTTTAAATTAATCATCAAGCAAGAAAATGACGAATATAAGGTTAAGGATGAAAAGATCATCCCTTACCAAAAAGTGGTGGATACATTGAAGAATTTTTTTATGCAAATCATGTTCCAGCAGATACTCAGAGGAAAAAATCACTCAAAAAATACCATGGTCATATTTAAATCTATGTTACACATTCCATGAGGAAACAATGACATGCCATTCTTTGTGGAACATCTAAGAGTACCAGAATACAAAATTCAAGAATCTTGTTTGGTTTGTGAAGTTGTTGGTCCCTTATTCCCCTGGTATGTTGATATCTATAATTACCTACATGAAAGAACCTTTCCCCTTGACATTTCCCATTCTAAGAAATGAAACCTAATCTAGCACATAGCCCGCTATACCCTCCTTAGATGTACGTTATATCATATAGGCTATGACAGGAATCTACTACGTTGCCTTACTTTCTAAAAAGCTATTAAGAGTAGGCTATTACTTTCCTACCTTGAAAAATGATTGTTGTAAGTATATTAATAAATGCCTATTGTGTCAGAAGTAAGGAAATTTGATACATGCTCTGGCCTAATCATTGCAACCCATTACGATACCATGGATTTTTTCAAATTGGGTTCTCAATCTTATTGACAAACTTACACCAACTTCCTATGATGGCCACAACCACATATTAACTACAATCGAGCATTTCACAAAATGGGTAGAGGTTTTTCCTCTTAATTATTTCACCAATGCAGAAACTTCCAAATTCATAATGAACCACATTATCTATCACTACGATATTCCCACTGCCATTGTAACTGACAATGGAAAGTACTTCAAGAATAAGAAAGTAAAGGAATTATGCCATTGATTTCAAATCATACAAAAATGGTCAACTCCCTATTAACCTATAGGTAATGGACAAGTTTAAGCATAAAATAAGATTCTTGTCTGCATCATGGAGAATATGATTAGCAAAAATGGTTGTAATTTGCACCTACAAATTCATCCCGCCCTCTAGGCTTATCAAACATCCATCCACACCCCTATTGGTGCTACTCCATATTCACTTGTTTTCAACATAGAGGATATATTTCCCCTTGAGATAGAGCTCCCATCTTTGCACATATCTTTGAAATATTATGTAGATAAAGAGGAATACTATAGAGTGGTCAGAATTGCAAAACTAGAGTTATTGGATGAGAAGCACCTACACGCACTAAACCATTTAAAACTGTGTCAAAGATAAAAAAATTGATCATACCTCACACCTTTAAGGTAAGATACCTTGTATTGAAATATAATCAGTTCAACACTACCAAATATTGAGAAAAGAAATGTAAGTTTTAACCTAACTAGTTAGGAACATATGTTTTGGTCACTAAATTTGTTTTAGGAGCATATAAACTTTCCAATTCCGATGGTGATGAACTTAGGGAACCTATGAATGCCATACACATCAGAAATTTTTACCCCTAAGTATGGGGACCCTTCAAAAATAAAAAAATTATTAAGTCATAAAAATAACTAAAAAAGTAAATACAAATCAATTCGTCCAAGTGTGAAAACCATGCAACTGTGGCACTTTGGATAAGTCCTTCAGTGAAAATCAGTTTCTGATTCCATAGAAGGATTTTTTGTTCACAATCATCTCACACCTAGTGATAAAATTTCTTTTTCCTAAGCTATTTTTTTCCTATGTCTGAGTTTCTTTTGGGCCTATCCTTCGTGGCCTTGATCTGGCTAATCCTAATCTTGACAATATGTGAGGAGTTTCGCTTTGTACATTCCCATCTAATGCTAGGGGAAGTCTTTTCATATTCATTTTCTTATATATATGCATGTTATATGCATTTGTACATTCCCCATCTAACACTGGGGGAATCCACACGTATTTGATTTCTTGTACTTAACTTCAGAAAACTTTTAGAAAATCCTAAAAACATTCAATTACACATTGACAAAACCCTAAACATTGAAACAATATTTTCTGGTGAAGGTATCCTAACACCCTTCACACTCCATAATCCTTCACATAATTTTTATGATGTCACCTTGATTTGATCTATTCAAACATGCTTGACTTGACTTGATGGTGATTCTACTTATTGTTTGGAACTTACTTTTATCCTCTCTTCTATTGGATGATGCTACTTTTGTTGATCAACCAACATACTCAGCTAGTCTTGGCTCACACAATTGGCTTATACAACATGTACCTATGCTTTGAAGGACACAATATATCAATACATGGTACTCACATCTAACACAATTGGCCACTTCACACATATACTTAGATTAATGAAATACATGGTTCATAGTAATAACATTTGGCCTTAGGGTCCTACTTCCTTCATTGTTCAAGCTAATGGCTTGTAGCCCTAGTTTTCCATCTTGAATGAGATAAATATTTCTTGACTAATGTTAGAACAAAACAAATACAAGTTCAAAACACCCATAATGGAGGTACAAATCATGTATGAAATGCAAGTAAGGTTGTTTTATAAGAAATGTCACTCCTACACTATTATAGACCTAATTACGTATCCTAGAGGATTGCAACATGCCACAAAAGGTTTCAGAGATGAATTCAACTAACAAAAAAAAGTGTGATGTTCCTATAGAACATACTAAACCAATACAAGAAATGTTTAAACTTTATCATTCATAAAATATTATAAAATCACTACTTTAGCAGTCAACCTGAGGGTTACATACCTAAATATAGAATCTCAGGAAAATTATACCCACTGATGATGTCCTGAGCATGAAAAGTATACCAACTTGAGGGTTTTCTCTATAAATTAATACAATGTTAGATGATTTCCTAAGCATGGAGATTACAAAGTTTGACAATTTTCCACCATACAAATTAGGACATCAAACAAGCCCTTGTTGGAGGGCAGAAAAGAAAAATTTTAGCACACAGAACTCATACCAATGTTTCATAACCCCAAATGAATTTCATTAGAATTTTTATGGTGCTCTGTAGGTGTTTTAATCATCAAAATGATATTTTTAGGTCAAAAACCTCGATTTTCAACTTCTTCCTCTCAGTCTGTGCAGGTTTCTACATGATTGCTAATAGAAAACACAAAGAAAACTTGCAAAATAAATATTATTATCACTTCTAATATTCAAAATTAGTTTATTCATGCTTAATTTTTCCTGATACCTTCATCTTACATGAGAAATTACATATATCAGGACAAAATCAAACTTTTGGCTCATAAAAAAAATCATCCCTATGTTTATTCAACTACATCCCTAGATAGCTTAACCATTTCTTGACTTGGAAAATAGTTCGAAATTACCTATTATTGTTGAGATGACTCAGATATTCTCTTTTCCTCTTTAAAGATTTCAAATCTAACTCCCCTATTTCTTATTTGTCCATTTACACACATATAGGCCTGATTTAGGATTTACACACTAAATTTCCAAATTTCAAATATTTGAAATAAAAATTTTAGAGGAAAAAGAAAACACACACTCCTAAAACATTCTAGACTCAACCTCAAACACTATCCCACTTAATGACAAGCTATATAATTCTCCTGCATCATACTACCCAAGAGAAAAAATAAGCTTTCTTCATGGTTTGTTGTTATTTATCAAGTATTTTATACTTGTGCCCAGCCCATAAGTCCATTCTTAGCTTGTTTACTCTTCCACTTGATTTGACATGGATCATTGTTCCTTTCCTTATTCTTTGTTTCATTCATTCTTCCTTTATCTATTTTTAGAAGTGATAAACATTGGTTTGTAGTTATGTGTTTTGTAAGTGGACAACATTCCTTTCTTATTATTTCTCATCTTCTTCTACCTGTACCTGCACCATTAAACAAATTTATTAGATGAAAACACCTCCTTTCCACATTATTCATTCAACTTCTTGGCATAGTTCTTCAATTTTGTTTTCTCACAATCTCTCTTATGATTATTTCTCTCCACTTGACTCACTTCTTCATTCTTACCTTCACCATTTATTAAATTCTCATCAAATACTAACAAATTATCATTAATAACATATTTACAAAACTTAATCTACCCCTGGTTTGGTACTCTTCTCTTTAATTTTTCTTTAATATCTTCAAGAGGTGTCTTGGACTATACATGCACTGTGTCCTTGAGGAAAATAATATTTTTCATACCTAAATTGTTCTTAATCCATTATAGTTTATTTTATATTATCTTACCTGGGTTAATACGCCAACTCATAAGTTCTAGGTTACTTTCCTCTTCTTTTCTTGTTGAGATACGAAATTTCCACCTCTTCAATACCTCCAAGACTAAAAATTATTTTCCTCTGTTTGAATCTTGTTCCATATACTTTGTTTTGGCTCAAATTTCCTTACAAAATTTTGTATCCTCCAAGTTGTTTATTACCTTCCTCAAATCAGCTTTGTCATCAATCTGTATGTTCTTACTTTATCTTGTTTCCAATTTCTTAACTTGAACTTCCCCAAGTAGGTATTCCTCTTTTTCTAAAGACTCGTTACCCATTACTTTGAGAAAACATTGAATTAAGGTTCTTTATACCTCATAGATAACTTCTTTCTCATAGTAATTGAATGAGATAATACATGACATTATCATACCTTTAAACTATTTGTCTATCTCAAGTGCTTGTGAGCTCGAATCTACTATGAAAATGAAGATTAGGTAAGCCTTTCTCATTTATAACTTTGATTTCAATTTTTTTGTCAAGATTCATAGGACCTTGGGATTTATCATCTAACCTACACTAAAATGTATTTTTCCCTGCTCTCCTCTCATCCTTACCATGATCTTCCTTTATGTCTGTAGGATCATCATTATCATGAAAGGGTAGAGTGAAAATATGAGCTTGTATATACCATTCTATGACTTTGGTTTCTTGTCCTAATCCTATTCCATCCTTTTGGACCTTCAAATCCTTCTCATTCTGAAATATGGTGTCTTGAATGACCATTAATCCTACATCTTTTTCAGAATTTTTCATATGTTTCCTCAGCCCAAAAGATTTCATCTTATCTTTATCTCTCTTCCTAACCTTTCTTCTTTGTATGGTTTATAAGCTTGGAAACCTGTTTATGCTATCTTCAACTTACCCATCTACCTTGTACTTGAATGGAATACTCATCATTATCTCTTCATGTTGATATGCATATGTAGTCTTCATACTTGCTTCTTGAACATTGTTAAGAATTAATCTATAAGATCTTATCTCTCTTGTATTGTTAGAAAATTCACAAGACTAGTTTTTCTCATCTCCAAAGGTATGTGAAACATCTTTCTTTGTACCACCTATTTTTCTCATCATGTTTTCATATATGACATTCTATAAGGTTTTTATGTCCTCTCAAAATTTTTCCATGCTTGTATACACAAACTCAACTTTTTGTGCTTCTTCAATCTATGGCCATAATGCTTCAAATTCCCATATATCTCCCATATCCTTTACTCTTTCTTTTTCACTATTCACAAGAGACTGGGATGTCTCTTTCTCCTTCATATAACACTCATTAAGACCTAAAATCATACATCCAAAATCATAATTAGAATGAAAAATTTGAGATTTCTTAGCTCTTTCTTGTGACATGGTTGGTTCCTCTTCACATTTAATCTTATTTTCTTTGTCTTCTATCAGTTGCAACTAAGTAACATCTTCTTCTAACACATTGTTATCTGACTCATACTTAACTTCATAAATCTTTAAGCTATCAACTCATTCACTTGACTTAACTGCTGCATTATTTTCAAGAGAGGATAGGAATGTTTCTATCACCTCCTCTTGCACCAATAATCCTTTGTCTTCATCTAAAACTACACCATTCAATGTTGTTTTTTCATCATTAGACTAATCATCCTTCTTTACTGTTATACCTGAATACCTGTATACAAATTCATTTGTTGGATCATAAACCTAAGGCTCAACTACCCCTATGGAATTTCTTTTCTTTTTTTCTCATGTATTGTTCAAGTACTCCTTCACTGCGATCATCAGACTTCTACTCCGAATCTCTTTGAGTTATCCCTTCAAGGGTATCAAGGTGTGTTCAAACATATTTTTCACAAATACATATGTATTCTTCTTCCCATTATGAGTTGCTTTCCTATCATACTACCAAGGTCTTCCTAACAAGACATGGGATACATCCATAGGTACAATATAAGATGTTACATTTTCCTTGTAGCTTCCTATCTTGAATTCAACAAGACATTATTCATTTACAATAAATTGATGCCCTTACTACACCCAAGATATCTTATATGGTGTAGGGTGAGGAAAATTCTTTAGTTTCAACTTCTCTACCATCTCTGTGGATACCAAATTCTCAGTACTCCCATGGTCAATAATTAAATTACAACACTTTTCTTTAGTTTTACATCTTGTTTTGAATAAATTCCTTTTTTGAGTGATAAAATTCATTACCTTGTCTTGTTTAGGCAACATTATTCTCATCAAGAGAGATTTTCCATCCTTAAACTCACCTCCATCAGTCATTTTTCTTTTCTCTCTCATAGCAAGCACCCCATGCCTCATTTTTAAGCACTCACTAGCTCTATGACTTGCATATTTTTGACATTTATAACATCTTCCTTTAAAATGAGCATTTTAGACAAAATTATATTTATTAGGTAGTTGTATGCCTTGAACTTGAGGTTCTTTAAGTACTTCATGTTTGACCATATCTTATTTCTTGTTCATTTTTTTTTTAAGACACCTATCTCCTCCATCATGCTTCTCTTCCCAACTTATATGTCCTCCAACCTTAAAACCAACTCTCTCATTACCTCATCCAAATTTTCTACGAAGGACTATCCTCCTTCTCCTCTCTACTGCACCATCTTGTCCTTTCACATGTAGTCACAAACTTATTTCAAGCCTTCAATGGATTCTAAGGTCACAATTCCTCTTAAGACCTTGTTTTATTTTCTATTATCTACATACACAACTCATACACTTGTCTACAGTCATACACATCCACCAATAATATGAATATCAACTCTGATACCACAATAGTGAAGGTATCGTAACACCCTTCATACTCCATAATCCTTCTCATCATTTTTATGATGTCACCTTGATTTGATCTATTCAAACATGCTTGACTTGACTTAATGGTGATGTTACTTATCCTATAGAACATGTTTTTATCCTCTTTTCTATTGTATGATGCTACTTTGGTTGATGAACCAACATACTTAGCTAGTTTTGGATCACACACTTGGCTTATACAACATGCACCTATGCTTGGAAGGACATAATACATCAATTACATGGTACTCACATCTAACACACTTGGACACTTCACACATATACTTAGATTAATCTAGTAGAATTTGGCCTTAGGGTCTTACTTCCTTCATTGTCCAAGCTAATTGCTTGTAGCCGTGGTATTCCATCTTGAATGAGATAAATATTTCTTGAATGAGGTTAGCACAAAATAAAGAAAAGTTCCAAATACCCATAATGGAGGTAAAAATCATGTATGAAATGTAGGTAAGGTTATTTTGTAAAGAAATGTCACTTCTAGACTATTATAGACCTAATTAGGTCTCCTAGAGGACTGTAAAATGCCACAAAATGTCACAAAGATGAATTCAACTAACAAACACCAATGTGAGGTTCCTACATACCATACTAAACCATGCCAAGGAATTTCTAAATTTGATAATTCAAAAAACATTATAGAATCACTATTGTAACATTCAACATGAGGGTTACAAATGTAGAATATAGAATATCATGAAATTTATATCCACGAATGGAATTTATCTCTCCAAATTAATAAAATGTTAGATGATGTTCTGACCATGGAGATTACAAAATTTTAGAATTTTCCACTATACAAATTGAAAGATCAAGCAAGCCCTAGTTTCAAGGCAGAGAAGATAAAATTTAGCACACAAAACTCATACCGATGTTTCATAACCCCAAATAAATTTCATTAAAAATTTTATGGTTCTCTCTAGGTTTTCCAATCATCACAGTGAGCTTTCTATCTCATAAACCTTGACTGTAAAATTCTTCCTCTCGGTCTGTGCAGAATTATCCATGATTGGCAATAGAAAACACAAAGAAAAGTTGTAAAATACATCTTGTTATCACTTCTAATATTCAAAATTAGTTTATTCATGCTTACTTATGCCTAATACCTTCATATTACATGATAAATTACATATATCAAGACTAAATCCAACTTTTAACTCATCAAACAAATCATCCCTATCTTTATTTAACTACTTCCCTAGATAGCTTAACAATTTCTTGACTTGGAAAATAGTTAAAACTTCCATATTGTTTCTGAGATGACTCAGAGATTCTCTCTTCCTCCTAAAATATTTCAAATCTGACTCCCCTATTCATTATTTGGAAATTTACACACATATAGGTCTAATTTAGGCTTTACACACCAAATTGCCAAATTTTAAATATTTGAAATACATATTTTGGAGGCAAAAGAAAACACACACTCCTAATACATTATAGACTCAAACTCAAACATGATCCCACTTAATGACAAGATATATGATGCTCTTGCATCATTTTCCTAGAAAACCAACTCAAAAATAGTATAACATTCTAGTTGTAAAACACAATAACAATGCAAAATGTTTCAAAAGTATCCAATAAAAATAATATAGTGTTTTGTTTGCCTGGTTATTTGTTTAGGCATAATTTTGTTGGCTTATTTTTTTGTTTTATTACATGCTTTTATAGTTTAGTGTGTTCTTTTATTACTTAGATTGTCTTTCTTTAATCTATCATGGACTTCATTTAATTAATTTTGTTTTTATGTTTGTACATACTTATGTTGTTATTTTAACAGGTGTACATGTTAGACTAGATTAAATTTTTCTTGTGATTGTGTTGTTTTCTTGTAAATTTTTTATCATTTCATCATCCACATATATACCATCATATATCATCAATAAAAATGCTAACTTACATCATCATAACAATAAATATCAAACATGTATGCTAAGTTAACATCATATAAATATCATCAATGGGGAAATATGGATTATTTTTGTCACCCCTCATCATAGACCATGATAAAAACATGGTATCTCATAAAAATGTGATAAATAATCAAATTCCATTATCATCATATCGATGTAAAATAATCAATATCCGCATACAAAAAAGTGTCTCAATATGCATCAGATACAAAAAAAACACTATGGGCATAGATCACAAATGTGTGCCTTCATCTCGAGGCATAATAAAATATGATACATTTACATCATGTCAAAATTGCATGCCTTCATCATGAGGCATATACCAAAAATAGATATATGGATACATAAGTAGAGTCAACCCTAACTCTTGTTGGTACTAGGACTACCTGGCTTGTGACTAGGTGGTGGCATCTCACTGGGGGGAGGCATGTAAAATGGCCTAACTGATCTATATGGTCTTCATGATCTGGACCTCGAATAGCTACCTATAATCTGAATGTGTGTGGTTTCCCAATGTCCCTTTGGTACTCCAACATGATATAGTGCCCTTTAATGTGCATCCTCAGCTAAACTAGCAAAAAAATCATATACCAAATATGGGGATCTTGCTACTAATGCTACATGATGCAGAGAATCATGCTCTATTGTGAGTATTTCCACATATACATACAGCTGAGTCCTCTCAACTCCCCAATTTACTCTCTCTATCACAAGTTGGTCTTGCTATGCATTGACTGAATCTACTAAATAGTGTAAGGTATGAACTATAATGAACACTATATCTACATGTTACAGGGCCATGTTCTTTTGCACATGTTAAATTTCCATTGATGGCCCACTTACTACTTGGACCTTGTGCGGACCCCACTCCATCCCCATCACCCCCACCTACTGCAATATATGGGTTACCTACTCTAGGAGGTGATAGTGTACCCTAATTTATATCAATCATCTGAATATCTATGGCTGTACTACAAGAATTTGTACCTATACCTATGGTTGTACCACTTGCTACACTAGTTCCATATGTGGATGTATCACTGGAACATGATGTGTAGGAGATAATTGTGGTTACTGTGGAGGAGATTGTTGGGGAGGAGGTTGTACCTATGGAACCTACTGTGCCATGCGCTACAGTTGTGCTTATCCCTGTCCTTGTCTATTCTCTCTGTGTAGTCCTACCTCAACTTCGAGTTGTCCTAATCTAGATCTATCTTGTAGATCATGACCATGAAGTCCTAATGTTGTTGTAACTATACCAATAACTATGATGGCATGTGGAATCGTGAGGTTTTGAGTCATAAATGTACCATATTATGGCCCGTAATCCGTAGTGGTTCTTGGGTCCACTACCTATCTATGTCTATCCCATCTCTATAATGACACACCCAAAAAAAATTAAACTGCCCTATGTGGTCTAATATGGGGCCTAAATTTGAAAGTATCACATGCTCTACACACATACCACATCTCATCTCTGGGAATACCCTAGATGAGGCTAAATTGTCAGTAAACCCTGTCAATGTGATACTAATCCACAATATATCTATGACTACCTATCAATAATTGGTCCACCTCATCAATACTAAGCTCTATGACATCCTCACACCACTGGCATAGATGGTATGGTGGTTAGTTCACCGTACGTAGCTGTAGATATTTGAAGGCTCATCTATAATTTGTTATATCTCATAGACGAGATCTAAAATCATTGCCTACTAGCTCCCATCCCCTACAAGATGGATCATTTGGTGATTTAGCTCATAGATCTCCAAGTGGGCACTCAATAACAATGTGGTCCTATGACCAAATATGTAGAATTGTAGTAGGGCCCAAGATCCTCATGCCTCTGTATATAATCAAATGTAAATATCAATATAAGTGGGCTAGTATGCATTGACCCAAAGAAAATACCTCCCCATCCATGAGTCTATGCACCACTCCTATCAAGTTGAGTGGAAAGTGTGTACCTGTCTTATCAAGAAGTAGGTAGTCATTGAAAAGTTCCATAAGATACACTGGTAGGCATGTAATCCTACAGTCCTCGAAACACCTGTATACGTACACATTCATGCCCTATCGAGGAATATCTTGTAACTGAAAAAATATCATATATGCTCTAGAATCTGGCTGCGGCGCCTTTCATAGGTAACCAAACTACCAAGAATAGGAAGTCTAAGGATCCGATATACATCCTCCAACATCACAATCATCTCGCCACTGAGAATTCTAAAGGTCTGGCTCTCATTATGCCACCTCTTTGCTAAGATAGTAAGGAGGATATGGTATGGCATAATGTGTGACAACTGTGTAATATATTATAGCCCTATCACCTCCAAAAAATAATCAATCCATGCTACTCTTGATGGGAGAAATTATTCTCATATGCTCAAAGGCGTATATGTCTCTCACACACATCTAAATTGAGTAATCTCACCTACAAGATTACGCAAAACATAATATTAACAACATTTCTTATAATAAAATCTTGTTAATATGTAGTAATCACTCCTACATTATTCTAATCTCACCTTTTTACAGTAGCACATGCCACACATGCCTTTTCACACTAGAGAATTCCATGCTAGTGCAAAATTTTTAATGCTCTCGCTCTCATTATAACATTATCACATGCCATGCTAGCACACCCTTTTCATGCCCATGTTGTCATTTTGACACTAGCGCATGCCCTACCCTAGAAAATTATCAGTATAATTCCCATGCTCTCATTTTAACACTAGCACCTGACCCTTTATGATAACATAAACTAAGCTACACTAGCACACTTTAGGCCTTGCACTACTGTTAAACCACCATTTTTTCCTAGCTATAACAAGTAATAAATGCATTTAAACTTAAAATTTTTATGTTACTTATCAGGATACTATCTGTCAGCACCCTCCTATACTATTGAACTTGATCTATGTGATTTCTATGGTTCAAAATCCACGCCATATATCTCACAGGTCAGAGTAAAATCTCTCAAAAAAGTAGTAGAGTGTACTTGAAAATAATGAGTCGCGATGGATTTTACCCCTCCTTCCTTACTATTTATACCCTCCAAGCCATAATTCTTCATTTTTCTTGCCCCCAGGGGCAGAATGGCTAATGTATTCTTTTATTTTCTTCCCACCACGTGTTGGCATTCTATCACGATGATTATTTTTTCAATAGTTATTATTCTCACATTTTTTTCTCATTGGGGCATATTTTTTCTTCCCAACGAACCCTTCTTCTTCCTTGGGCATATTATTGCTTACCCACTTTTTTTAGCGATGTTCCACATACATTGTCATTATTCTATATCATTTTCTTCCCAAAAATTTAAAAAAACATCAAAAATCATTAAAAATCCAAAAAATTAGTCAAACTCAAAAATCCCATAAAAATTAGCAAAAACCATTCATGCATCTGCATCATTTACTTAACAAAACGTCCTCGAACATCGAAATTTATTCTAAAATACATATTTATTTGGTCTTCACTTGTTCTCAAAAATGAATTGTGGATCATTTCGATGTACCTTTATGAACAAATCTGGTTTTCCTATTATGTCTTCCCTTCGTTTCACAACTAATTTCTTGGGGTAGTTTCATAGAGCACAAATTCATTTTCATAAGACCCCTGTGTCCTCCGTGTTAGCATGCAGGCCTAATAGGTGTTGTAATTGATGAAAAACCACATTAATGAAAAAGTGGATATTGTAGGATGATGTTATGATGTTGTTCATGGTGCTAACACATTGGTTCAAATGTGTTTGAGCTACTACAATGAGATTAAATAATGTATGCTTGCTCTAGCAAGCCCATAGAAGTGCTTAGGAGGTGCATCTTGATAGTTTGAGTTTCTTGGATTATTCAGAAGCATGATGACATGTTGGATAATAGTTTTTTAGGGTGCTTGAGAACTAACAATAGTGGTATAGTGTAGGTACAGGTGGTTCACCATGTTACAGGCGCTCATTGGGAGTAAGTAAAACAACTTAGAGGTGTGAAAAAGTGTTTTGGAGCTATATGAGCTCATAGAAGCATGAAAAAAAGTATATAATGGATTATGAGGTATTTTTGGGTCATTTTCAAAGGTTATATATTCATTTCTTGCATTATTTCAATTTTCCCTAGTTATTACTATGAGATTCTAGCATGCAAGCATAGGTAAGTCGTAGTGACTAAATATATTGAGCCATTAAATTGAAATTCTAATGATTTCATATGTTATATAAATTTTTCATAGTGATATAAGAAAAAATTCAAGTTCCCATCATGTGAATTTTGCAAGTTATGACAATCTATGTGAGACAGGGTCAAGAATAGGTGAAAATCAAGCTCGAAGTTCAACTTTAGATGCTTGTTGTGAATGTTGTGAATTGCATGGTACCTTGAGGATTTCTGGGATGTTCCTAAGTTGATTATATAATATTTAATAATAATAATGAGGTTGTTTCATTGTTAGGTTTTTATGAACGAATGCAAAGAAGGTCAAAAACCCTAGTTAAATCCTAGCTAGGAGCAGTTGTCAGAAGAAGGTGAATTGTGACCTTTTTTTTATTGATTCATAAAATGTGATGATTGGATGTTTTAGAGGACTCAAAGATATTTATATAAAGGTATGTTTTATCTTGTGATCATATGTGGGCTCCACTTGAAAATGCTTGTTTCTGAAGAGTTCCATTTTGAGGATAAAGTTTCCAAATGAGGTATGGAATAAATTACCACTATGTGATTTATGTGAGTTTTTATAGATTAAGATGGTGGTTTTATATCAATTTAATGCAAGTTCATGAGGTTTTGAGGTCCAAACATGTTGACTTGTGAAAGGGCAGTTTTGGGATATCAAATAACAGGATTAACTATTTTGGCCCTAACTTGAGCTATAAGTGGAATATTGAGGTGGTTCAAGTTGTTTTGGAAAGTAGATTTAGATATAGTTCCATTGATATTTTTATTTTCTCTTGATGAGGTGATTTTATATGGTCTCTAAGGAAATATTTCAACAATAATATTTTTGGTTGTTCAGGACAACATCTGTTTTGATACAAGTTTGAGTTTGTGTGAAGCATGAAATGGATTAGATGATGCTTCTTATCACCTTGAAAGTGTATATAAATTAATTTTGAATAAAATTAATCAAATTTCAGTTCTTTAATACATGTATATTTTATTTTATGAGCCAACCTTTATAAAAAACTGTTTTGGCAGGTTGATTTGGTGAAGGAAACTCTTTCTGTGGTTTGAAGAGAAAGATGTTTCATGAATTATAACATGATTATAAGTGTTATACAAATTATTAAAAAAAAAATACTGGTCACATGTCATGATTTGGTTCTATTTAGACAATTTTGAAGCATTACGAAGTTTCCAGGGTGCCCAATGGTGAAGGAAACAAATGTTTTGAGAATTGTAAAGGGAACTGGGCCCCATAAATGATATAATTTGATTGGTTGATATTAATTAAAACCATGTATGAATTTTTTATTATATTTTATTCATTTAAAATGGTTAATAGGTCATGATAAAGTATGGTACTCATGTTATGGAAATTTTAGGATCATGCACATGAGGTTTTTAGCCTTTTTTGGCACATGTAATAAGGTTTTTTGCTAGGCCGACCTAATTGGGTTAGTTGTAGCTGTTTTGAAAATGATATGGGATGTTTTTAATGATGCGTGGTTCAAATTTATCATAAGGTACCTACATACTTTGGGTTAGAAATATGAAAATAATATAAAAGTGATGTTTTAACTCATTTTGAGAGCTAGTCATGCATGGGGAAGTAGTACAACCTAGAGAGGTGTTGTTTGTAGGTATGAAGGTATGTATTGAGGGAAGATAAATATAATGAAATGTTTAGGTAGGAATTTCAGCATGAGAGCATGTGATTAGAGCTTTAAGCAGTGAAGAAAGAGAAAGATTATGCAAGGTTGAAGACCTAATGTGTGAGCTGAAATTATGATCTCCATCAGTTGTAGCAAAAGAAAAAATAGAGATAAAAAATATATAGGTGGTTGAGTTGGTGCTTGGTCATCCTAGGGGGTTTTAACCTCCTTTTGGAGTTGGTTATTCACTACATTAGGTGTTGGCTCTCCTTGTAGGGTTGGTGCTCTACTAAATTAGGGGTTGGTTCTCCTTGTGAGGTTAGTTCCTCACTAAATCAGGGGTTGGTGCTCCTTTTGTAGTTGGTGTGCTACACTAAATTACTTTTATTTGAGTAATATAAGTAGATTTTCAGTGGTTTTTATTCCCCATGAGGGTTTCCCACTTACATATGGTGTTCTTGTGTTGAGTACTTTACTTTCTTGCTCTTGTGGTTGATTTTTCATATGTTAATAATCACATATGATTATGTATGTTATTTAAACAATATAATGAATAAATGCATGTGTTGGTAAATGAAACTAAATCTATTATAGGATTGATTTAGCTTCCCTCTCAGTCCCTTGTGATTCTGATCATTGGTATTAAAGTTGGTCTTTTTGTAGAAGTTTGATATCTTTAAGGAGAGCATTTGAATAAAAAATGGATATGTATATTGATATTTGGTGGGAAAAATATGAAGTTTCTAAGTCTATGGTGTGTGAACTAAGAGATAATATGTATAAAATGCATAAAGATCATGAACTAGCTACCAAATATTTGAAATATCAAGTGAAAAGTTTGTCTAATGCCCTAAAGAAGAAAGAGGATGTTGTTTTCTAGTTATGAAGAAAAAATTAAGACTCTTGAATCATATCAAGAGGTTTATTCTAATAATTCAGATATGTATGAGATACTTGGAAAGAGCTCTAAGGTTCTTAATGACATGTTAGAAAGTCAAAGAGGCAAAAATGACAAAACAAGCCTATGGTTTGAAGTAGAGGAAAATAAGGATGATCATGAAGCTATTACAAGCACTAAACTAGGTGAGAAGGCAACTATGAAATCTGATCCAAGAAGATGTAACTTAGTTAGACAACCTAATGCTATGAGGTATGGCTCTTTATTCAAAGGATATTGCTTTGTTTTCCATGATTTTGGTCATAGAGTTAGAGATTGTAAAAAGAGGACATCAAATAATGACGTAGGCATCTTCAATGGTGAATGCTGCTCATGTTATGAATATGGACATATAGCTAAGGATTATGGATGGAACCTAAGAGTGTTTAAACCTAGGATGAATGAGAATGTTGATGTTTGTTTTAAGTGCCATAAAAAAGGTCATATTACTAGTTTTTTTGTTCAAAGTGGGACTCTAAGAGGTACCAACAGATTTCAAGCAACAAATGGAAGGGTTTACAAGAGTAAATTCAGCCCTATGACTGCTATATCTTATCCAAAGAACAAGAAGGAGGTTTCTGAAGTAAACAAGGCCATGCAAACTGATTATCAACCTACTATACAACATATGAAGGTTATCAAGGAGGATTCTAGTGCCATCAAGGTTGGAAACATGGTCAATAAACCCATAACATCTCAAAGGAGTATGTTTGCTCAAGTTCAAGAAGATCACATGTGTTTGAATGGATTTCAAGATCATTTACAAGAAGAGTTTAAGAAATTTGGTCTTTGGGACACCACTAAAATTGTAAGGTATGGAAAGTGACTCTTCCCATATTTTCACAAGCTCTCGATCTTATAGGTGTCTGAGTTCTATGTCATGTGGTCATGTCATGATAATAATATGATTTATGTTAGGTCTTAATTTTGAGTTTGAGTGAAAGTATGTCATAGTGTGTCACATGTTAGTAAATTTTGGTGTTGTACATGAATATTTGTGTTTCTAGGGCTAGTCTTGAGTCTGTGTGCTTACTACAGATATGAGTCATGGAGAAGGTGTTTGTTCTAAGAATGAAGTACTATTATGATGTTGTGTTTGGTGGCTATTTCCCTTGAAAAATATTGTCCTGAGTTAGTAGGTCATGAGTCTTTATCAAAGAAAAAGGTCATCTGATTGACAAATAAATTGGTGTCTTAGAGGTGTATTCTATCACTGTAAGAGTCTTTGTGGTCAAAATGTTTTTCCAAGATAATATATAATGTGTAGCTAGATGTTGAAAATTTTATATAAACTCTTTTCATAAGGTGTAGTCATTATCATAATTAGGTCTATATGAAAGCTGTAAAAATGGTCTTAGTTATAAAATGTGTCATTTTTGAGTTTGATATCATTATCTCAGTCAATATCTATGGTCATGGTCACATATCTCAAGGTGTTTTTGAGGTCATTCAAGGTCAATGGTGTATGGAATCACTGCTCCAAGGTCATATAAGTTTGCGTACGTATTTGAATGGAAAAATTTATGCAAGTTAAAGATCATTCCCCTTCAAAATGTCAAAGTGCGCCCTGTCATCAAAAGATGTGAATAACGTCATTATATCAAGAGTCTTCTTGTCAAAGGTTGTGGATTAGTATGATGTCTCAAAGTGTTGGAATATTGCATAATAGGTTTTTGACAAGGTTCCTTTGCTAGCATGTGAGTTCTCAAGCTTTAATTAATTGGTGGAACTATGTCTTAAGTATGTAAATGAGCTTTGTGGGGTGTCTTAAGTTGGGTTAGGACCTATTTCATGTTGTATGATATACCAAAACTTTGAACTGTGTATTGAAGGTGATCTAGGATCAAGTATACATGTTTATCAGTTGCTAAGAGATATTGAAAGTATTTTCATGATCTTGGTCCCCATTTATATTTGTGTCAAGGGAAAGTAGTATAATACATATCATTGTAGTCATCTTGTGTCGTTATAAAACTGTCAAATGTGAAAAAGGTGCTCTGGCCATAAAATCAAATCTTGTCATGATATCTTTGAGTTTGTGAATTTGTGCACTAGATTGGAGCTTCAAGAGAATTGTCACTGAAAACCCTAAAATCTTGTATCTTCATAGAAATTGTCATAAGTCTAAGTCCAAATCAAGTCATAAAAGTGTTTCTTTTGTGCCAAAAGTACTATATCACATGTTGTTTCTCTAAAGTAAGTGTCAACACTATCAAAGGATGATTAAAGAACATAAAGGTTAGATAAATAATGGAATCATCTCTATTACAAGTCTATTTGAGGCCATTAAGGGACATCTAAATGTATAATGACGATTGAAGGATCATATCGAAGAAGTTTTAAATTTTGAGTAATGTTTTTGTAAATATTAAATTTCATGAACTGTGTTGCTAAGAAGGTCATCTCATAGTAGAATTGCAGAGAACTAAAATGAGTATCTACAGGGATCTACTACAAATGTTTAAGTATCAGAATCTTTAAAGATAAATATATGGTTTTTCAAGACAAGTTGACTTATATTTACTGGGCACTGTCATGCAAAGGAAGAAATGTGTAACATTTTACATTGGATCTTCATAAGGTATAACGATATATCAGTAGTAAGTGTCAATATGTCTATGATCATGGAGATCCATCTGTGTTTGGATCAATGAATCCAAAAGGAAATATACCATGAGTATGCTCTAAAGACTAAGGAAGGATACAAAGTATACCTAAGTGCTCAGTGGACTAGAAAATATACATCTACAGGTGTCTATGACAATCTAATGAAGTTTGACAAGTTTTAGTTGAAATGAAAAAGTAAAACAAGAATGAACTCTATGTGTGAAGACCATGTCTCAATCACTTACATTGAGTCTATGATGTTAATTTTCTGTCAAGAGAGAATATGAATTGTGAGTGAGCTTAGTGTTATGAATTGAAACCCTGCCTCTGTGATCTCTTAGAGTGGCATGTCTAGCACAGAGGGTAATAAAGTATTTTGGACGTACAATTAATAAGAGGGTATGAGAGAATATACCAAGGGATGAATTCTACTAGTATGCAAGGTTTCAGTGACTATGATATGTCATTTGAGGTTTGAATACATCAAGAAGAGTGACCTTAATACCTATGTAATGAGGTGATTCTTTTCTCAATGGATAATAAGCCCTCTATAGGTATGTTTCTAGCTTCTAATACAAGTATAGCAATTCATAAAAGATAAGATGACCATCACAATGTCTCTGAGTTCTGAGAAACCTCTAGAAGGGTATAATACTTCTACAAGGAATATTTTCTTCAAGGCATTAATGTATACTAATGAAGAGGATAATGACTTGTTCAAGGGAATTCTACAATGACTACACATGATGGAAGTAAGCTATAGATTGGTGTGATGAAGGGTTTATGCATATGTGAAGTGTGTTTGCGAGTTGAAATGAGATTTCTCATGACTATTAGTTGGATCATATCCTCCATGAGATAGATGATATAGTGGTATAATGTCTTGAAACAAAGGTATGAGTGTTAAGAAGTTATATTTTTCTTCTAAGGAAAAGGGAGTTTGATCTAACACTAAATGCAAGAGGTTGTAGATGCTAGAGTGCATCAAGACATGTAATTGGCCTCCCAAAAGACGTTTTGATAGAGACAAGGTGTTTATTTTTATCTAAAACTAGTGAAATTTTGTGTTTGCTAGAAAATTTGTTGCTACAAGTGCATGGTAGCTAAGAGAGTATACAATAATAATCAAGACATGGGGAGTATTTTGGTAAGATTGCAATAGTGGTATCTAGATCATTCAAGGTGAGAAAGTAGTGTTTGATTCCTTGTTCATTTTTGCAAAGGTTTATATTATCTTATCTAAACTGTATATGACTGATAAGTTGCATTATGACCTTGAAAAATTTGAAAAGTTAATTTCAAGGTATGTGAGCAAGGCTTGATGATATAATTTATGCTTGGGAACTAGTGTTTGAGGCCTTAAGCCTAGGGGGTATTTGTTACTTGAATCATAGCTTGGTGATCATGTAGGAGGATGATTAAATTGGTCTAAAATGATCTAAAAGGACTATTTAGGGCTGAAAGTGGCTTGCATGGTATGAAGGACAAATAGATGCTTTATTAAGGATGATTTAGGCCTAGAAATTATGGATCCTTGTCTAGAGTGATGGAGTAATGATGTAGTATTATCTCTTATGATATTTTTGGCATGTTCATGCTATTATTTACTATATTTAAAGAAATTTACAGTGGTTCTAAGAAGACAAAAATAGGGGTAAAGGAGGAAATAGGTGTTTTTGCATGCCTAAAAGGTGAAGGATGATGTTATTTCCCATATAAAGGTGAGATTTTATTTATTTGTTTCTTTTATGATGTTTTCAGATGTTGGAAGTTCTTGTTCTAAGGGGAGTATGTTGCTTACATGCTTGAAATGAGGCTAAGAATTAGTTTTGTGCAAAAAAAAATCAAGAAAATGAGCCTATTTGAGACCTTTGGTTGATGTTTCTAAACAAAACATGAAGGTATGATGTTTTTGAAGGTGAATGAGGTAAGATACATGTAAGCCTTTTTTATTAATGTAAAAAGGGAGAGACACTGAGTGTGTTTTACATAAATGACATAGGGGGAGATTGTTGGCATAAAGGCCTAATAGGTGTTGTCATTGATGTAAAACTACATTAATGAAAAATTAGATGTTGTAGGATGATGTTATGATGTTGTTCATGGTGCTAACATACTAGTTCAAATGTGTTTGATTTGTGATTCAGTGATAAATGCTTGCTCTAGCAAGCCCATATAGGTGATTAGGAGGTGTATCTTGATAATGTGAGATTCTTGGATGCTTGAGAAGCATGATGACATGTTGGATATCAGGTTTTGAGGGTTCTTTAGCACTCACAACAATGGTATAGTTTAGGTACAGGTTCTAATTGGGAGAAGATGCAACAACTTGGAGGTGTGACAAAGTGTTTTGGAGCTATATGAGCTCATGGAAGCATTAAAACATATATATAATGCCTTATGATGTATGTGTGGGTCATTTTTAGAGGTTATATGTTTAGTTCTTGCATTATTTTAGTTGGCCGTAGTTACTACTATGAGATTCTAACATGCAAACATAGGTAAGTATTAGTGAATGAAGAGATTGAGAAATGGAATTGGAATTATGATGATTGGATATGTTTAAGACATGTGTCATATTTCTCTCAACAATTTTTTAGGTGCCCATTATGTTAATTTTGAAAGTTATGACATTTTATGTGAGACACAGTCAAGAACAAGTGAAAATATAGCTCAAAGTTCAAATTTAGATGCTCTTTGTGAATGATGTGATTTGCATGGAACCTTTAGGATTTAAAGGATATCCATAAGGTGATTCTATAATATTTCAAAAGAATAATGATATTTTTTCATCATCAAGTTTTTATGAATGAATGCTAAGAAGGTCAAAAAACCTTGTTAAACCCTAACTAGTAGCAATTGTTAGAAGAGGGTGAATTGTGATCATTTTTTGATTTCTAAATCATTTTTATTATTTTATGCTTTATAGGACTCATATATATTTCTAAAAGCATATCTTTGAGCTTGTGACTATATGTGGGCCCCTCCTGAAATTGCTTGTTTATGAAGATTTCCAGTTTGAGGAGAAAGTTTCCAAATGAGGTATGAAATAAATTTCCATTATGTGATTTATTTGAGTTGGTATATACTTACATGGTGGTTTCAGATAAATTTAATGTAGGTTCATGAGGTTTTGAGGTCCAAACAGGTTGACTGGTCAAAAGGAAGTTTTGGGATCTCAAATAGTAGGGTTCAATGTTTTTGCCATAACTTGAGCTACAAATGGGATTGTGAGGTGATTAAGGTTGTGTTGAAAATTATATTCAGATATATTTAAATTTATATAGTGATTTTATATTTATGAGGTGATTTGGTATGGTTTCTATGGAAAAATTTCAGCACAAATATTTTTGGCAGTTCAAGACAACATGTATTTTGATGCAAGTTTGAGGTTGTTTGAAGAATGAAATGGATTGTGTTATGATTCATATCCTGTTAAAAGTGAAGAGGGATCAATTTTTAATCCATGGAATCAAATTGGATGGATTGAATGCATTAATATTTGATTTTATGATCTCAACTTTGAAAAAATTGTTTTGGAAGGTTGATGTGGTGAAGGAATATATTGATGTGGTTTGAAGAGAAAGATGTTTCATGAATTCTAACATGATTATAAGTGTTATTAAAGTTATGAATTTTATTTTTTGTGGTCACATGGAATTATTTGGTTTATTTTAAGTCATTTTGTGGCATTATGAAGTTTCCAGGGAACTGAAGGGTGAAGGAAACAACTGTTTTAAGAATTGTAAAGGGATTTGGGCCTAGTGAATGAACTAATTTGATTGGTTGATATTAATTGAGACCATGTATGGATTTTTTCATGATATTTTAATAATTGATAAGGGTTAATTTTTCATGAAAATTTATGGTAATCATGTTAGGGAAAGGTTAAGATTGTGCCCATGGGGTTTTGAACCATTTTTGGCACATGTAATGAGGTTTTTGGCTAGGATGACCTAATTGGGTAACTTGTATCCTTTAAGAAAAATATATGGGATAGTTTTAATGATGAATGGGTATAATTTATCATAAGTGACAGACGTCCTTTAGGTTAGAAAGATGAAAATCATTTAAAAGTGATGTTTTAGTTCATTTTTAGAGCTAGCCATGCATGGGGGAGTAGTGCAACCTAGAGAGGTTTTTTTCATAGGTATGAAGGCATGTATTGATATTAGATAAAGAACATGAAAAGTTGAGGAAGGCATGTCAGCATGTGATTATATCTTTGAGAAGTGAAGAAAGAGAAATAATATGCAAGGTTGAATATCTAGTGTGTGAGCTAGGGTTTATGATCTAAAATTGTGTTCTCCATTAGTTATGGCAGAAGAAAAACCAGAGATAATTCATCTACATGTGTCTAAGTTGGTTCTTGGTCATCCTAGGGGATTATTTCCTCCTTTTGGAGTGGGTTATGGCTAGGTTGAAAGCTATCTCTGTTTTCTTCCTCTCCACATTTCTTCATCACCATTTTCTTCCATCACAATTTTTCTTCAAAACTACTTGGGTCAATAGGGATTATATTTATCCCCCATTCCTCCCCTTGTTTCTTCTATCCATTGAAACACCAAATTTTCTTTCCCCATCACTCACATTACAAACTCACCTTCTAGGCTTGTGTTGATTCTTCTTGTTTCCTTCTCCTTTTTGGTTGTCGATCCACTTGTTTCATCACCCCATCTAAATTAGAGGGGACATCCTTCATTCTACAAATTTCTCTTCCACTCATCAAAAATTTACTTTTCTATGATTTTCTACTATATTTGAAGTGGTGTAACTTGCATTACACCACCCCAAAGAGGGGAAAATGTAGACACCTAAAATCTGCCTATGCAATTTTAATACTAAAATTATACTAATTACCCTCTTTCCCATAATTTCTATTATAATTAGTGATTTAACGCTAATTAAATAACATTTCCCTCCATTACAGTTAATTAATGACACTTTGTTAATTAAATATCCTTTAACCCATTCCAGATGCCAATTAATGAGACTGTAACATTCCCATTTTAAAGCTTTAGAAACAAGGGAATTTTTTTTTGAATAGTGTTCTTTGTTCTAAATTATCATAATTTAGAACACACATTTCAAGTTTTCAAATAATGTTATCTGTTCTAAATGATCATAATTTAGAACACACATTCCATGTTAATCAATCTCATAATAGATAACCATATGCAGCTGTAATGACTTGGTGAATTGCCAATCTCTTATTTCATGACTTGAAGTTTCATCGATCTCTCATTTCATGACTCAGTTTCTTACCGATCTCTCATGTTAATTCAATGTATTGTATACTAAGCATAATTGGCTCTCTTACCATTTTATAGGTATTGAATTGTTCCATTTAAGAGGCCTATGTGAATATTTTTAACAAATATCCATCTGAAATATTGCTTCTTAAATTGGGTGACTTGGGACAACACAACAATTAACTTGCGATACTTTGGCCAAATATTTTCACATGTTGTGCATGTTCATATTCCTAGATGGCATACTCGTCAATGGAATACGTTCCTCACCCCACTTCATTTGTTATCTAGAATGGTCTTCACTGACTCCTGTTAGTCCACTTGTCCAAGGTTTAACCTTAACCCAAGTTAGCAACATGGATTGGTAGAGAGAATCACTCATAGTGTCTAAGGGTACATATACATACTCAATTGACCCAAGCTGATTGCATGTGTCTAGTTACCTTTAGTCACCTTGAGTTACCTCCTACACAAAATCATGCTCCTAACCTGACTTAGGATGTAACCAAGTCAAGTATGAGTCTATGTAAACCTATATGATCTAATTTGGAAGGGTGTTGTGACATGTTAGCTACAACACTGTGCCATTAAGAAGACCTTGGTCTTCATGATGTCACAATATTGTAGTTGGCATGTACCAACATCCTACAGAATCATCTCATCTAGAGGTACATATCCAACTAAGAATTTAAATTCTTTCTTATCTTCTTAATTTAAGATTTAATTTCAATGACCTTGTTGATTTCTTAACTTCTTGATCATTACAGTTGCTAGCCATAAATGACTTATAATTGTCATTTAGATTAATCTACAACCAGTCCCTCTTCCCAATGGTTTTTATTTAATTATTTTTTATCTTATTATAAGCTCCAGACTTATAAACAAAATCAACATACCAATAGTAAGAGTATCTTACCTATCTTAACCAAGTTTAAGCATGTTTGAATTTAGATTCTGTTTCCTTATTAATATAATTCATTAAGATGAAGTCTATTTATTATTTATGTATTTATTTCATTTTAGTTACCCTATTATGATTTTGATTTAAGAAGAGGAAGTATATATTTTCTTCCTTTAGAATCTCATTTGAGTATGGTTCTCAAAAGGTATTAACAAAATGCTTATCCCCTTAGAATGATTGTCTTTCGTTTAACTTACATTCGCTAGGGTTCATTGCTGCCATTTAATTTATACAAGAATAATAAGTAAATTAATCTTTTATTTATGTCATCTAATAAACCATAATGACCTAGTTGAATGTTCATGTATGCATGCCAACTTAGAAGTCACAATTAATAAAAGAATTGAGTATCAATTCCCTTTTTATCTATTTCATTTGATTCTAACTGAAATGACTCAAAACAAATATGTTTACAAAAGAACAATGAAAAATTTACAAATTTATTTTACAGTAAGCCCAAAGTGAATGATGCCTCAAATGCAAATGAAACTCGATCCTTTTTCCCATTCCTCAAAGTAAAATACACCTTTTACATGTCCAAACATTTTAGACTTCACTCATGCCAATAAACATTGGTAAACTAAAGAAAGAATAAAAATTTTCCCTTTTTCAATTACATTTTGTCCATCAAAAAATACCTGTCAAATATCACACAAGGAGTCTGCGTGGAATATAAGGCTCGGAAACAAGGGCACGGAAGGACAGGAAGGACTCACGTGCAAACAATAAGTTCAAATTTTAAGACTTAGCTGATTTTTTAGCATGAAGACGTATTTTTAGAAGATGGCGTGCATAACACATCAACAATGTAGAGATGTGTGTGCCATGCATTGTCTATCTTTGGAGAGGTGGATTGAAGGATTTTTGCATGGAGACAAGCTGAGAATAGAATTAACACTTTAGTTAATTGCAAGAGGACTATAGATAGCACACTTGCATGTATGGCTATGCTTGTAAACATCGTGTGTCTATCAATAGCATGCGGCCTATTTTTGGAATTGATAAGCGGTGAAGGGAAAGTCCCCACCATATATATATGATGTTAGGTACATAGTAGATGCATGGAATGATATGTATGTATATGTAACAGAGAATATACACATATGATTCAACTACTATATCAGTTCCATACGCACATTGGTATAGATTCACAGTACTGTAAGAAGCTTCGGTATTTATTAATAGATGGAAGATATTAGCTGAATCTAAGTGTCATTCTATGTGTAGTTAAATAGTGCATGCTACTAATTCAATCATGATTACTATTTAAGATTGTTCTTTCATAGATCTAAGTGTAGCATGCATTGTGGAATGATGGATTAGTTATGAATCTATATGTTTCTTCCTTCATCATGTTAACATCCTATTACAGCAACCCTAAAGAGGGACCTGGTACCTTTGCGTTCTTTGGGTGAGTGCTCAATCTAGGATGAGTGATGTGCCAGTGTGACTTGGGTGTTATCTGGTAAATTCTAAGCTGCATCATTGGTTCCATTACCGAGACCTCTTTTTCAGTTGTTTTCAGGATGCTTCATGATGAAGATGTATTCGTTAACTCTAACAAGTATTGAGGAATGTATAAACGATCTAGAAGAAGAATATGCACGACAATTCAGTAGTGGATCTAAGTTTTACCCATGCGCTTGGGTAGAACAGAACCTGTATGACAACTTGTATGAGAGATTTTTTTTATCTTTCTAGTAGAACTATACGAGTGGTTTACTACTTATGAATCTCAGCGGAATAAGAGGTATCGTGCATTTGTCTAGACACAGGAAGAATTTTAGGCCCTCTATAATGTTGATCTGATCTAGACTCGTGCAGTGGGTACGTGGTTTCACAATGTTCTAAACAGTTATAGTCTAGAATATTTAATTTTGATGTACTCTTGCCTAGAGGTAGTTGAATTCTAGTTTTCATGGTAGCCAAGAGGAACATATTTTTAAGGTATTCCACTAGCGATCAATATTTAATGGTAAATTTGAACCTAGAGAGTAAACCGATGGATAACTAAACTTCACCATGCACGGGGGTAGGAATAGGTTTGGTTTAAGATGGAATACCTAGTGATAGATAAACAGAGAGAGGAAAGGTGGCTTATGTATAAGGAGGCATGCGAGAGGGAGATAGAGAAGTAGTGTTTCATTACAGAGAGTATGGCATGGAGGAGAGAGATGGCTCGTGAAGGATTTACAGCTCACGGAGAAGACGTGGAGCCAGAGCATCAGGAACTCCCCCATCTTGGAAAGCATGATAGATATCCCCCCTTGGCCTCACATGGAAGTGTGCCAGTAGAGACTACCTAGACCACGGGTGTGCATCTTAATCCACCTGGCGACCTAGCCCTTGCACTAGGTTTTTCAGTATTTAGTATGACAAGTAACCAACAAACTAACTTGGGAAGTAGGAGAGCAAGAGTAAGTCAGGGACCAAGTACATCAATGACAGGACAAATGGCTTCAATGTCATTTGGAGGAGAATTCTTAGGAGCATCATCCACACAGAATGTGAGCACACAAAATTTTTTATTCACCTCTGGAAGTGGAACTACCTCACAGACTATAGGGGTGCAATATAGCACTACTATCATAGCACATGGTAGTACATCTATATGCCCTATTACAACTACAATTGGTGGATTAGAAGGTATAGGTGGTCTTAGTTCTAGTAGATTTGGTGGTTCTAGAGGTAGAGGGAACACATGATGTTCCAGATCAGGTGGTCAAGGCCCATATCAACCATACAATATCTATATGGAGATGTCTCTTCATCTCCCAGAGTATAGAGGTATAGAGGATTCTGCCAAACATGTGCATGTGTGAAATAGTGTGGCATGCTAAATGGATCATGACTACTGAGAAAAAGGCAAGTCAGTTCTCCACTACATTACAGGGGCATGCACACAGCTTTTATAGTAAATTTGACTATGATCAAATGTGTGTGGATTATGTAGCATTGAGAGATGCTTTCTTGAAAGAGTTCCATATCCCTGAGTTTGAGTAGAAGAGTATAAGTGTGCTTAAGGATATCAAGAAAGGAACTACTGAGAGTGTACATGAGTATGATGCTTGTTTTAATAAACTTCTATCTAAGCTATCTTATAATATTCACAGTAGCTAGCATGCACAGTGGTTCGTTGGATGATTGATTACAAATTTTAGAAGGGCTCTGTCACATAAGATATACACTGATCCATGCGAAGCACTGGAAGCAAATTTACGTGCTTAGGAAGTTGGGAGAATTGACACTGGCATTAGTAAATTCCTAGAGGCATAGATTACACCTATGGAAAATTAGTTAGAGAAGCTATCAACAAATTCAGCCCATGAAGCGTGCTTAGGAATTTGGTGTACAGATTGTGAAGTGGAAGGTCACATATCTGTACACTCTCTACTAGTAGACTATGAAATTTGTCATTTAAATCTTGATGCTAGTCATTGTTCTTTGTTACAACGCATGATAAGGAAGAATGTATCTTGCTTTTGTAAAATTTATAGGTCCACGACCCATGATACTAAGGATTATCCACTGATTGGTTAGATATAGGATGCTATAGACCTTGGGGTATGACAGACAAGTATAACCGATAATTCTAAGGGTAAGAATGAGCACCAGGATCGGGATCATAATCAAATGCGCTATGACAGGAATGAGGGGTGTTTTGAAGGAGGTCATGGAAGGGGGCGTGAATATCATGGTGGATATGGAATACGATGCCGTGGTGGAGGAAGAGGAGAGTTCCCTTGTGGAACATGTTATACGTGTGGATCTCTTGACTGCTATAGGCACGAATGTCCTCAGAATATTGTGTTCTTTCTGTGGAAAGAACCATAGCTATGAAGAGTTCTCAAACTTATATGATCATCTGAGTAAGCAGCATAAGAAAAAAAACAAAGGTGCTAGGACGGTTAAAATCCAACACGTGGTAGAGGGTCATTGGATGTCCAAGATAACAGAAGGACCTGAGGCATTGATAGTGAATATTACTACATGTGTTGAAGCAGCACATGTGAGAGAGGCATTACGCCAAAAGCCTACGATCACCAAGGAGGAGGTTTTGCATGCGAGGTACCTAGATCCTACTCATTAGAAGGAAGTTTACCAGGATACCATGGAAGTGCTAACGAATCTTCAAGGTGAGATACAGTACCTAAAGGATCAAAATAAAGCATCAGAGACAATCCAAAGTGATATTGATGATCTGTGAGAGGTATGTAAGATGCTGCGCCAGGAGAACATTATTCCACTATTAGGAAGTTGGTTAAAAGGGAACACTTCATGTGTAAGTCTTGAGACCGGATGACAAATTCTGCATGCAAATATTCCCCTTGATAGCATTGACTATGACAAAGAAATTAATCTGAATGCTGATTTGGATGGGAGGATTTTGAGCAACATATTGATCGATATAGGTGCAAAGGTAAATGTGAGTCTATTAGATGCATGGGTATAAATGGGGAGGCCTCCATTGCATCCATTATCTAATGTGTTGTTTATGGCAAACCAGAATAAGGCCACTCCTATAGGAATTTTGAAATATGCATATATAACTATACAAGGGGCCTAGTTCACTGGGGATTTTGAGGTATTAGCACTTGCAGAAGTAAAAAAATTTCCATCCCTTCTTGGATTCCCTTGGTGTTATGTGAATAATTCAGACTTGAGATTTAATAAAGGGTATATCAGTTTTAAAAACAAGGAGCAAAGGGTTGTGATACCTTTGACAGATGGAAAGTCCACACCATATGTTGAACCTCAAAGTGAGGAGGATTTAAACAAAGTCTATGTACGTTCTATTCAAGACCAAGAGGTTAAACAACCATCAAAAGAAGGCATACTCCAGTGGAAGGATTCTCATTCTATTAGTAATACTATGAGTATTGCTTGTGAAAATTGGGCTCATGGTACATATGAATTAGTAGGGAATGAGGTGAAAAGTGTGGTTATGTGTAGGAATGGAATTCATTCAATTTGATGGATAGGTAGAAGAGTATCTTGGTATACAGGGGCAGATGATCTTCCTACATTTCTGAAGGCCATGGAAACACAATGGATAGATCAAGTTAAAAGGATATATATGTTATTTTATACACTTCATGGAACAAAAACACACTGGTGGGTAGTCCAAAAAGATAATCTTATAAACTAGGAAGAGATTGGAGTCACTTTGTCTACTAGGTTTATAAGGAATAATGCACCTATGCAAATCTAAACTTATCATGGCTATCAACATGTTCAACATCACATTTAGTAGTGTGAGAGACTCTAGACAATATGATGGGAAGCATTACCACCTTTACCACCTTTACTCTAGGTACATAGATTGTATTCTACGCTACAAGGATGTTCATGTGCTTGGTATGTATATGCAGAACTACGTCGAGAAACTGGAAACTAGCAAGATTTGACTGCAGGGATGATCAAGACTTTCAACTACTTCTCGACTAAACCTCCTATATCAAAGGCAGTTAAATTTTTCAAGCACTTAACTATGGGAGATAGTGCAAAATATGAGGAGCATATATAGGAATTATTTGGTGAGGAAGAGTTGAGAGCATGTATTGAAAAGGAAGAAGAAATAAAATCCAAACTACTTGAACGTTATTGCCTTGAGAAAGAGAAAGGAAATATGGTTTACATCATGGATGACGAGGAAGTTGAGAACCTAGATATTGAACATTCACATGGGGTATGCGAGGTTTTGGATAGGGCAAACAAGGACACGTGTACCTACCATGAACTCATGAAGACAAAGAAGGTGAATATAGGTTCGGAGGCTGAGCCTAAAGAGGCCATAATTAGAGATTATTGGTTAGATTCGGAGGTAGCAAAGATCATCGAGTTACTCAAGGATTATCAGGACTTATTCCCTCGGGGATATCATGAACTTAAAGGTTTACATGAATCACTTTGGGAAATTAAGATCAAGCTTAAGGCTAGTGCATGGCCAGTTAGAAAGAGACCTTATAGAATGAATCCTAATTTACATGAAAAGGTAAAAGAAGAAATTGATAAAATGTTGAAATCTGGAATTATCAAGCCCCTTAATGAGTGAGAATGGGTTAGCCCAATGGTGATCAGTATCAAGAAGGACAAATAGATTAGGATATGTGTGGACTACAGAAGCTTAATCCTACATGTGTCACATATCCATACCCTATTCCATTCACTGAGGAAATACTAGAAGGAGTTACAGGGTGCGAAATATATTCCTTCACAAATGGATTTTCTGGGTATCATCAGGTTAGGATTGCTCAGGAGGATCGATTAAAGACAACATTTACTACTGAATGGGGCAGTTTTTCCTATACTGTGATGCCCTTTAGATTGAAAAACATGCCTAATGTATTCTTGTGCATATTTGTTCACACATTTAAAGATTTTATTGACAACTTTTACAGGTTTATCTAGATGATTGGAATATGTGTGGGCTTGTGAAAGATCATTGTGACAATCTACGCTTAATGTTTGAATGATGTAGACCATTGAGTATCTATTTGAACATCAAGAAGTGCATATTTTCTACGCCATTTGGGATAGTGTTGGGACATATAATCTATAAGGAAGCTTTGCTAGTTGATCTAACCAAGGTTGTAGTCATTTTAGGACTGGAAGAACCTACCAGTCAGAGCGAGGTGCACAGTTTTTTAGGTCATATAGGATATTATAGAAAATTCATAAAAGGGTATGCCAAAATTTCTAAACCCTTGGAAGAATTACAGAAGGGGAAATGTACATTTTATTGGGGAGAACTGCAGCAGTGCACATTTGAGATATTAAAAGTGAGACTTACTACCACGCCCATTCTACGCTTTCCCTCATGGTATAAACCATTTCATGTGCATGTGGACACTTCTTGCATGGCCACTGGCACTATGTTAGCTCAACTTGGCAAAGGTATTATAGATCATCCAATTTGTTTTGGTAGTAGGAAGTTGACTCCTATTGAACATAATTATACAACCACATAGCGTGAAGCTTTGTCAATGACCTATGCATTGTACAAATTTTGACAGTATTTGTTAGCAACACCATTTGTGTTTTATACAGATCATATGGCCTTGAATAATTGGTAAACAAGCCCATCTTATAGGGGCACATATGCAGATGGGTGCTCTTATTTCAAGAGTTTGACTTCACAGTTATGATAAAGCCAAGGAAACACAATTCTAGACCAGATCATTTATCTAGAATCAATTCAGGAGAGGATACACAGAAAATTAAAGAAATAATGCCAGATGTATAGTTATATAGGTTAAAATGTATGCCCATGGAGTTAGAAGATATTCATCTCTTTCTACAAACAAGTATGGCACCAGAAGGAATGAAAGCATTAGAAAAGAAGTAGCTTGCTATATGTGTGACACCATTTATGTTAATTACTGGTGATCTCTACAAGCTAGGAAGAGATGAAGTATTATGTCATTGTGTATTAGAGCATGAGCATAAGGATATCATGGAAGAAGCTCATGGTTGTATTGCAGGAGGCCATTATGTAGGTGATGCGACTGCCTGAAAAATCCTACTTGTTGGATTATGGTGGGAGACATTGTATAAGGACTGTAAAGAATATTTGAAGGCATGTGATCATTGTTAGCACCTAGGAAAACTAGGGCAAAGAGATGAGATGCTTTTGAAACCAATCACTAGTTTCGAACCATTTGAGAAATTGGCCATTGATTTTGTAGGACCTATTTCACCATCCACGCGTAGGATTGGATTGTGCTATATCATTACTTGCATAGATTATGTCACACAGGGGGCAGAAGCAACACCTACAAAGGATTGTATGACATCTATAATATCTAGGTTTCTGTGGTAGAATGTTCCTATGAGATATGGATGTCCCGTAATCTTGACAAGTGATCGAGGTACACACTTTTTCAATGCAGGATCCTATTATATGAGTTTATGGTTACACACCATAAAACTACACCTTATCATCCTCAGGAAAATGGAACTACTAAGGCCTTCAACAAGATTTTGAGATATAATTTGAAAAAAATTTGTGATGTTAGAAGAAAGGATTGGGATGACAAAGTATCAGCTGTTCTTTTGGCATATAGAACAACTTATAAGAAATTGAACAAAGACACACCATTTTAGTTGGTGTTTGGCACAAAAGTTGTTCTCTCTATAGAATTAATGTTACCTTCTTTGTGCATTGTGCGCATTGGACATCTAGCTGATGAATAGGATTTAGAAGAGTGTATTGAAAATATGATTCAAATGGATGAGCATCGAGCCATAGCAACATGGAGTCAAAAGTAGGAAAAGGCTAGACAAAAGGCATGGCATAATAAAAAACATAAGGAATAAGAAATTTGAGATTGGAAAAATGGTACTTTTTTATGACTCAAAGTTCTTGTGTAATCCACTAAACCTCAAAGTACATTGGCTGGGGCCATATGTTATCACTTATATACTTGAATTAGGTGATTTCCAATTAGAAGAACTTGATGGAACATGGCTACCCGGTTACTTTAACGGGAGTAGACTGAAGCCCTACTATAAATAAGTCTTCTTGGTGTTTGTAATAAGACATTATTTCCATTTAGTTTAGGTTTTCAATTATGTATTTCCTTCATTGTCACTATGCTTTGTCAATCTAGTTGTTGTTCTTGTGTAATAAGTGTGCTTGTGCACATAAAGCTAATTAATGTATGAAGATTGTTTATGCATAGAGGACTGCACATACTTTTAGTGTGGGGTGGTTGTATTTATCCAAGAAAAATATTGTGGGAATTGAAAGATGAAAGGAATAAGCTGCTACGGGTGTGCTTTAAGTCAAAAGAGGGTTTCTTTTCAAAAGTGACCAAGGATGGAGATGAATGAAAGAACAATATAACGTGAGGTAAGCGGAGGCCATGATAACTACTAGGAGAAGGTATACTGACGAGGTACTCGGGTGGAGGAGCACACATTAAAGATAAGTCTTAGACCATAGGGTAGGAAGGCGCGCTAGAAGGTTATAGATGGGCATAAAGATGTACCATGTGGAACAAACAGATTTGGTCAATGAATGAGGGGATAGTTGGTAGGTGAAGGAGTAATAAATGCATCAAAATTTGAAAAATTTATATAAGGATGGGATGGGGATTCATTTTTACCATTGTGACTAAGATTATTTGAGAAAAGAGCCAAGTGAAAAGAGCTGAGTGATTGAGTTAAGGTGCAAAGGGTGTGAAACCAAGCATGACAACCAATTTTGTATGATAAGAAGCTTGCGTCCCTGGTGGTGAAGGGTTTGAGAAAAGTAGGGAGACAGAAAAGGGTTTTGTTACAAAGTTTCCACCTAGGGCATGATTGAATGAGCTAGGGTTTGATTCAAAAAGTTGCAGAGTTGAAGAGGAGACATTTTTCAAGGTAAAAAAGGAAACAGAGAAGGCATATGCAATAAAAGTAAAAGGAAAGATAAATGTGGTCATCAAGGAGGAAGAGATGGCACCCAAAATTCATTTTTCAGAGATGTAATATCCTAAAGGATTCATCATCGGGAAAGAATGGGATTCACCCATCAAAAAGAGAAAAGTGAGTGAATATAATCGCAGTACTTCAGAGAACAAGAAGGAGCTCAATTCCTTGCTCACTACTAAAACGAACAAGCACATGGTGGAGGACATGCTAGTATATGACAATGTGGGTGAAAATATTTTGAAGAGAATTGGGGTCTACCAGTTGTATGAGCTTCCATATTTTGGGAAGTATGAGCCCTTGTATCAGTGGCTCATGAGCAGGGTGCACGAAGACTTCTTCTACTTTGCAGGAGTTAGAGTTAGAATTTCATTTGCACTTGTATCATCCGTTATAAGTATGAAGGCCACAGGAGAAGATATAAAAGGTGATCTTGTAGATAAATCCCTGATTGTAAAGACCAAATAGGAGCTAGGGTACCAAAATTTTCTGTATAGAATAGACATAGACAAATTGAAGAATTGTCTAGTTGTAAAAGCTGCAACACACCTTGTTACCAAGTTGAATGATCAGGAATGGTGGTCTTAGGTAAATACTATGTGGTTACATGTGGCACGTAAGATGTCATAAGGGACAATCTTCAACATTGTTGGCTATATTTCAGAGTAAATAGTCGAAGAAGCACACACAAGAGGGAAGATTAGCTTTGGGGCTGTTCTACTATCACTGGTATCCATGGAGATCATAGTACCAAATGGATCGAAGGATAAATTATGGGAATACCCCATGGAGAACAAGTCACCAGCTGAAAGATTTAGCAAACCTATGCAAGGAAGCCATGACAGATGATGTAAAGAAAAGGGTAGAGAAGTGGTATGATAGGCTCCGTGTGGTATTTGGGGAAGAGTGGTGCATCCCAAAGGACCTACCAAAAGTGGTAGGGAAACAAGTTCATTTTGTTGTATATCAACATTTCTACATCGTGTGTTATCCAATGAAAGATGGAGTATGGAGACCTTGGTGCAAATTTCCTTATGCATTAACTGCAAGGTATTTTCAAGCATCTTTTCATAGATTTATAGACACACACTAACTTGTCTTCAATGCAAATAAGGTAGACTGCGATTACCATACACTGAGGAAGAAGTATCTATATCCTGGTAGAAGTGCTTATACAGAGAGGATCATTTTAGAAGTATTGAATATCAAGCCAATAATCCTAGTTGTAGAAAATGTGGGGGAAGCATTGGTGTATCTCTAGTTGAAGCCAAAAGTGGAGAATAACAATATGAGGAAGGTGATTTCACATTTCCAACACCACCAAAGGGAAAACATATAATGGAGAACATCCCAGTGCCTAAGCCCATAGAGCCAAAAGAAGTGCAAGATGAGGAGGAGGATCATGAAGATAGTGGTGGTTTAGAGTATAGGGGTAGGAAACATCTGAAAAATATGGGTGAAGCTGAGCACGCCATTACACCAACTCATCCAAAAGAGGGGGATGATGAGGACTTGAATGCAGTCTAAGGGAAGCAAATGTTTAAAAGGGTATTTAGGAAAACAAATACCCAAGGTGCTACTCCAACCACTGTGCACAAATCACCCAGGCTCTCTCCATAAAAGGAGGTGACTACGTAGAGAAGGAGGAAACTAAAGTTGAATGAGGAGGAAGAAGAGTCAGAGGAAAGCATGCCTAATTCTCTTACACTTCCAGAGGACACAGAAGAATAGGGTGAGGCATCAAAGGAAAAATAAGAGGATGAGAAAATACCAGAGTGGACAACTGCAGAGGAGTTTTAGGACATGGAGACACAAGTTCCAAATTTGGAGGCTAAAGTTCCTAAGAAGAAAAGGTCTAGAAGAAAAATTGGAGAGCACATTCCACCAGCCATGGGGTATGTAGAGGATGTAGGAAAAATTATCTGCACCCACTTCCAAATCATGATAGCACAGATGAATTTATTCAGTTGGGAGTTAATGGATGAAGATATGGTGACGGTGCGCACTCGAAAGCAACTATCATGGTTAATGCACACCCACATGGATGAGCCTGAATTTCATGTGTGTGAAGAGTCATGCATTTTTAGATGACTGAAGAAGGCACCTCAAGCTAGACACATGAGAGTAAAGCCTACTATCATGTCACATGAGCAGGTCAGCAATGCATTAGTGAAAGTTTCTACTAAGGTGGCTAGAAGAAACATGGACAAAGTTTCCATGATCAGAGCACTGCGCGAGGAGTTAAAGACAAAGGACACAGAGATAGTATGTATAACATAGGATAAGGACTTCACACAAAAAAATAATGAGGTTTATATAAGAATCAAAAAGGATATTGGGGACAATCTCATCAGAGCAAGGCCATACTTGGAGGCCAAGGTACCACAGACATTTCCTTCAGCGATACACTATGTGGGGAATTTGGTTGACTTGGAACTTGAAGATGAAACTCTGTGTATGCAACCCCAAAATGCTTAGAACAAGATGCCAAATGGGAGAAAGCGTCAATAATGAGAAAAATTACATCTTATTAAGGGTTGTTGCAAGCATTACAGGAAGTATTGAAGAAATAAGACCAAGATTTAAATGTATGCACATCTCCAGAGGTGCTTATCAATATCAAGACCCTCAAAGAGAACAAAAAGGTCCAAAGAGTGATGAAAGATGAGACATTAGGTGCACAGAAAGATTGTTAATGGCTAACCAGAAGCGCGAGGCCTTGAAAATAGCATAAGAGCCGCACAAGAGTTGGCTGGAAGAGCTTGGAAAGGTGATTGCACATAAGATGGACCTTTTATAAGGTAGAATGATATCAATGTCCAGTGTTGTGTTGGTTCTGATAAACTAGAAGGGAGAGATTGGGAGGGATGAGTTGGAATCCATTGTTGTGGACATCCCAGTGAAAGTAGAGCAAACACTGACTGACTGAAAAGTATTGGATGCCAAAATAAAGGAGGAGTATTACTGCAAACTTATACAGAGGATGTTTCCTCATAACCTCATAGAAATTATTTATTTATCTACATTCTTTCATTCTTATTCTTTCCATTCTTCTATTCTTTCCTTAATTTCTTGGAGATACCCATTGTTGGGGTGATAATGAGATTAGTGTGGGGGTAATGTTGATCAAATAATACTTGTCAAAGATTACATAAGGAGTCTGCACGGAATAGAAGGCCCGGAACCAAGGGCGCAGAAGGATAGGAAGGACTCACGCGCGGAAGTTAAGTTGAGATTTCAAGACTTAGACAATTTTTGAGCATGAAGACCTATTTTTAGAAGATGGCATGTAGAACACATCAACATTGCAGAGACGTGTGTGCCATGCATTGTCTATCTTTGGAGAAGTGGATTGAAGCATTTTTACATGGAGACAAGCTGAGAATAGAATTGACACTTCAGTTAACTACAAGAGGACTATAGATAGCACACTTGCATGTGTGGCTATGCTTGTAAATAGTTTGTGGTTATCAATAACATGCAACCTATTTTTGGAATAGATAAGCGGTGAAGGGAAAGTCCCCACCATATATATAATGTTAGGTACATAGTAGATGCATGGAATGATATGCATGTATGTGTAACAAAGAATATGCACATATGATTGAACTAATGTATTAGTTCCACATACGCATTGGTATAGATTGACAATACTATAAAGAGCTTCTGTATTTATTAATAAATGGAAGATATTGGTTGAATCTAAGGGTCATTCTATGTGTAGTTGAATAGTGCATGTTACTAATTCAATCATGATTACTATTTAATCTTGTTCTTTCATAGATCTGAGTGTATCATGCATTGTGGAATGATGGATTAGTTATGAATCTATATGTTTCTTCCTTCATCATGTTAACATCTTGTTACAGCAACCCTAAAGAGTGACCTAGTACCTTTGCATGCTTTGGGTGAGCTCTCATTCTAGGCTGAGTGATGTGCCAGTGTGACTAGGGTGTTATATAGTAAATTCTAGGCTGCATCACATTTCAATAAGAATAATAATTCCTCATAAATATCTAACCTTTAGGTAAACATAAAAAGCATCATAAAAGAACTTGTCTTCTTTTATCACTTACGGAATCCATCTGTAAAAATTTATAGCATGGGTTAGTTCGTCAAACTGAGCATGGTAAACACTGAACATTAAAATGATGTTCTTTATAATAACTGTCTCATAAAAATAATTATACTTGTATGAAATAGTAAATCAATTCAAATAGATACCTCAAAATAAATAAAGATAAAAAAGAAAGAACGACATGAACAACTAATTCAGCTTAAGTAAGGATCATGATTAGATCAACACTCTTCAATAAATGATTTCATAAGAAAAATTAAATTAGATAAGTAATATTTCAGCCTAATTACTTATCTCATTTTTACTATAGTTATCTATAGTTCATTCTTGATTCATGTAACTAGATCAAAGAAGGTTACTAACTCTAATAGTCCCAATTAGAATTATTTTTAAAGAAGCAATGATTCACAATACACATTACTAACATAATTCTTCATATAATATCAAAGACCAAATTCCTTCAATATTAAAAGGATGGAATTTATGATGAACCAATAACATCCTAAAACAAGAATTCCCTTCTTTCCATCACTAAACCAATTTTGAATCCAGTTACAAATTATCGGTTCAAGGAGAAAAAGAAGTGTATATTTTCCCTCTAATGCCCATTCAGCTTCAAACAGGCTTAATGCAGAAGAGAGAAAGTAAATAGATGACAAGTGAGATGAATTTAGTCATCCTTCAAAGTTCAACGAATACAACATTGTATTCAAAAACTCAGAGAGAGAAAATAGAATGTAAATTCCTTCAGACTTTGAAGAAGAACAATAATTAATGCCTTTCTCAAGAAGGGAGAGAAGATCTCAATAATATTTCCTAAGAATAGAAGTACATATCAGAATAAAAGAACCGATACATTCTTAATCAAATGATATTTTAACTTCTTACCAAAAACTGAATGCAAGGAACTAATCTGGGTTGACATAAATGAATACCTCATGCAAGTTGAATACCGAAAATAAGGTCCATTCAATGGATAATAAGAACAATTACAGAAGTGTATTAGCTAACTATAGAAAGAGAAATTCAAATAAATTCAATTAGAAACATTACATGAAGTGCAACAACAACAGAACATTTTAATTCCTCTCACGTTAATAGCCTCAGGTATTAAAAGTAAAACTTAATCATCCTTGTAGAATACAAATACAAGATCACAGTCAAGTAAACACATATTCTCAACTTAATAGGGATGAAATAATCAGTCTACAAGAAAGAAATGAAAGGGCTCAACTTATATTAGAACCCAACGAATAAAAAAAAAGTGACAAAATACCTAAGTCAGATGCTCAAAATAAAGTTTGAAAGAGTAATAGAAAAACCAAAATCACCCCATTCCATTTCCCTCAAAGTAATGTTATTGGTTAACTTGCTTCGTGAAGAATTCATTCTACCTCACTTACCAGGTTAGGCACTTACAAATCTTTCCACTACATACATGTGTAAGCCAAAAAATTGACATAAAGCAAGTTTAAGGAGAAGCTGACATGTACAAAATAAAGTTTCAAACCCGAATGAACAAAAAATCAAAACATCTTCCTTCATAATAGTGGTTTCTTTCATAAAACTTCAGAGAATTCATAAAATGTATTGAAACATTTAAAATGAAAATGGATAAGAAGAAAAATAATCATTTCTGTTGTATTTAAACAAGTTTGTATCCATAAGACGTTGAATCCAAACAACAGTTCCAACATAGCTCAACAGAAACAACCATATTCAAATAAATCAAGTTTTAGCAGAAGATAACACACTTCATGGTTTCTTCCATTAAAGGAAAACAAACCCATATCAAATATTAAACCAAAAATGCTTTCCCTTAATCCATTTTTTATAGGAAACAAAAAATCACACAATATTTGGCAACATTCTAGTTCTAGACAAAGATATAACACGATCAACTCAAACATGATCAAGAAAATACCCATATAAAATCTTTTTCAAACAAAAAATCCAAGCAAAAGAAGACAACAAAAATACACCATAAGAATTTCCACAAAACCAATTGCTTCTAAGAGCAGAGTTCTTTTAATGAAGACATCTAGATAGAAGTAAAACTATTTAATAAGAAGAGCCTATCATGCCTGATAGTGTTTTATTTTGATTTGCAGAAGACCTCCAACCGAGCCTCCCAAAAACATCTTATTTCCAAAACAATTTCAACAACCAAATCTTCTTGCTCCACTTTTTCTTCCACAAGCTCATAAATAGCTCAAAGATACCCAAGATCACAAAGGGTCAAAAATGGAATTGTTGGTTCAGAAAGATCAAATGACGAAACAACTTCCCACAAAACATGTTTCTCGTCTTTCTTAAGTTTATTCACCATAATCAAAACCATTGAATGCATTGAATTCCCATTCCCTCCTCTTTCCTTACACCACCACCCTTCCAAATTTGGTGAGGTTAAATTCAAAAATTAACATGCATTTTAAATTTAGAAATGATGCTAGCTAGGCATCCCACTAACCTTCCATGCCTCCACCAAACTTGGAAAATTAATATGTAAGGACTGAAATTTAATCCACATTAATACCTTAGAAACCATCGCGACCAACTTACCTCTTACCACGTAACCATTAGGTCCCCTTTAGGCTTATTAGTAGTTTAGATCACCTTAACATTAGTTAGTTTGACACCTTAGTTTTTAGGTCTTTAGAATTTATCTTAGGTTAGTTCAAGAATCATAACCATATAACATACCATCTTAGGCTAGGTCATAACCCTTTAGATTAGAATCCATATATGGTAGGACACTACAACATAGGTTTAGGCATAAACCATAATATTTTAGTAATAGGCCCTAGGTAAGTATTGTTACTTTAGGTTAAAAATCCAATTAAGATAAGACATTACAATTTATGTTAGATCCGAATAGCTTCAACCATTCTGACCAAGGCTAAGGTATTTTCCTAAATATATGAGTACAGATCCTCAATCTCCTTACGATACTCAACGTTATAAGACATTTATAAAGGAGGTCCTCACTTATCGTTTGCAACATGATGCCAAGTAAGGATACCTGAAGCCAGGTCCTTTACAATTTTCAACAAAACACAGGTCAGTTCCATAATACATTTCATTCAGAATGTCAATTAACAAGATGACATTAAAGAAGAACTAAAGCATACCTTGGATCAATGGAATTTATTCAAGGTGTGTTGTTATCATATGGTAAATATGAAAACTACAGTATAGATTTACAACTTACAATTCACATTGCAGAATGGCTTCATTTCTAAGTAAACAAAATTACAACAAGCATGAATTATGAAAAGTAATAACTTATCCATTACAAACATGATTTTTAACATCAAAATAATACACCTTCCTAAGATAAATCACATGTCAATGTTTGTAATGACAAAAGTGGAAGTTGTCATAGTAGCAGTTATGACCAAGATGTTACATACCTTCCTCCTTAAAAGAATCATCGTCCCGATGATTAACTTAATCAAACCATTAAAGTTTAGGAAAAAACTTAATTATTGTCCTTCCATTCATATGTTCATAACATAACTAAATTTGAAAAATTCAAGTTTTCAAAATAGTATTTAAAATAGCTATCAAATAGTTCAGTAACTACCCAAGTTTGGTAGATTGAACATCAAACACATGAATACAATTTTCAGATTTTATCAGTTTTCAGAATCAATTCTGATCAAACAAGTATGGAAAATTTGTTCTCATTTCTTCAATATTTTCTTAGGTTGCACTTTATTCAGTAAACTAGTCCCACTAGACCTTACATTGACTTATTTCAAGATTTATTAAGTGCAACTGGTGAGTTTCTAGCACTCGAATGGGCTTAACCATAATTAATCCTGGGTCTTGGACCTGCAAGGAATTCCAATTCAACACATGTGATAAATCTAAAACATATTTCTTAAGCAAAAAAATATGGAAAACATCATGTATTCGTGATAAAGCAGGAGGTAAATATAAACGATAAGCTATAGGGTTGATTACTTCAATAATTTAAAAGGGTCCCACATAATGAGGTGATAACTTGGCAGCCTTGCCAAAATTTATAGAACTCTTTTTTGGCTTAACCCAAAGAAATACTTTCTCACAAAGTTTAAATTTCCTATCAACCCACTTTAATTCTACATAACTCTTTTGCCTATCAGCACCTTCCTTCAAGAATTCACAAATCACTTTAACTTGTTGTTCCATTTCTGTAAGGATTTCAGGTCCTATTAGCTCTCTATCTTCAATGTTGTCCTAGCTAATAGAGGTTCTGCATTTACTTCCGTATAATGCTTCAAAAGGTACCATTTTCAGAGAGGTTCGATATGTGTTATTGTAAGAAAATTCTACTAATGGGAGGTACTCTTCCCATTTGTATTGTTGATCCATGCAATACATTCATAATATGTCCTCCAAAACTTGATTAACTCTTTCAGTCGAGCCATCTATTTTTGGGTGATATGCAAAATTGATATTTAGCTTAGTTCCTAGGGATACATTAAGCATTTTCCAAAATATTGATGTCATTCTTAGATCTCTATCCATTATGATCAATTCAGGTACTCCATGTAACCTAAAAATCTCATGCACAAATCTTCTTGCTAACACAGGTGAATCATCCTTTAGATTAACAGCAATAAAGTGTGCCACTTTTTTTATTTTATCAATAACAAATAGAATAACGTCATGTTTATTTTTTGACATAGGCAACCCTTGAACAAAATCCATAGTTATCACTTGCAATTTGTAATGCAGAATGATGTGAGTATACATTAAACTAGTTGGATGCATATGTTCTACCTTAACATGTTGACACTCTAAGAAATGTGTCACAAATTCCATCACATCCTTCTTCATTCCTTTCCATAACTATTGTTGTCTTATATCAGCAAGTATTTTTGTAATGCCAGGGTGCCCAGAAAAAGGTGAATTATGAAATTTAGCTATTAATTTATTTCCTAAATCATTTTCCAAATGTATGTATACCTTGTTTTGAAACTGCAAGATTCCTTTATTGTCAAAATGAAAACCTTTATATCTCACATCATTTGGATCTTGTTGGGTTTTAGAATGGAACATGGCTAGAAACCATAGTCAGGGGAAAAAAAGGTCCCTCTTCTTTAATGGGAGAGGTTCCCTTATTGAAAGTAGGAAAATAAATATAAAATATACAACTTTCAATGTTTGGACCTTGATATTCTAGAATGTTTCCATACTTAAAAGATTATCAATACAAAGGATTGGAAGAGTAGAGAGATAAAGAAGGAAGAAAACAACAATGTTTTCAGGAGATATAGGTAGCATAATATTTCCTTACTCACATCGAACCAAGAAAATGTAAGAAAAAGATCAATCACTTCATCACCAATGTGAATCTACAGACACAAAGTTCTAAATATTACACAAACAAGAACACAAAGTTTCTTTTGAATGCAAAGACAAATGATCCATTGAATCGAGAAAGGAAAGAAAGAGGTATAACAGAGGAAATGAGAAAGAAAGCTTCTGTATTGAATTACTTCCAAATTTACAACATTCCAGAAAACCAGAATCCATTTTTCCATGGCCAAAACCATGTTCTTATAACAATTCGTGTACATCCATACTTTGTCCCCAAGAAAATAATATCTAAAAGGAATAATGTTTGTTGTAGATCCAATTTTGGAAAGTGACATGAAACAAACATACTGATGAAAATCAGAGGTTCAAAAGGTGAATATTTCAGGTATTTGAGCATGATTACTTTAACAGGGGGCATCTCATGATTTTATTTTTTATGTGGTCCTACCATTTTCACCTTTTAACCACTTTCATAGCACTCAAGTGCTTACTGGTAAGTTTTCCTCCCTTTTTTATTGCGTATGCTCGATAAAATCCATTTTTTGATAATCAAACTTTAAATATCTTTAAACTTATCGATTTGGATCCACAAAAAACCAAAAATTCATCTCATGAATAAACGAAAAAGAAACAAAGAGATAATAACGAAGAATGGTTCATATTTGTGTTCTTTAAAGTTCTAGTTTGTTAATGGTGTCAAAAACTAGATGAGTGTGTTTTGGCCACTCTTTCCCTTTGTCAGCTTTGAAATTAAACCCTACCAGTGGTAAGCTCTAGGAAATGAAATACCTGGGAAAGAATATTCATTTTAAGACATTTGGGAGAAAAAGTGCAATTTCTCATTTTTCTCTGCCCCTCCACATCCCCGCCAAAGGTTAGACACGTGGCACACCCTGATTGGAAATGGGGTCATGGCTCAACTTCTCATTTTTATCCAATAGTCCACTATGATTTTTTTCTAACATGAACGCGTGGCACACCTTGATTGACAATGGGGTTGTGCTTCACTTTTATAGTTTATCTATTTTGAAAAGAGGAAAAATTCCAACTTTCCCCCCGAAAGTCTATGCCTCTGCCATTGAATTTTCAATGTAGGCTACATCTCCCTTTCTGATTTGCTATGGGCTTCAAATCAGAATTTATCCCTTTGTATGAGCAAGGCCGTGGGTCATTTTAGAACTTTTTGCCCTTTTTGGAAACAAAGCTAAAATTCCTAAAGTCCTCCGCTAGCCCGCTGTCCCGATTTCATTCTTCAACACATGGCATCTCTTGATTGGTTACGGGGATGTGCTTTGCTTTTATACTTTATCTATTTTGAAAAGGGGAAAAATTGAAACTTTTCCCCCAAAATTCCATGCCTCCGCCATTGAATTTTGAATGTAGGCCACGTGTTCCTTTCTGATTCACTGCGGGATTCAACTCAGAATTTATCCCTTCGCATGAACGGGGCATTGGGTAATTTTAAAACATTTCACCCTTTTGCCATAATGCCTTCGAGAATAAAATGGATCCATTTCCCCCAAGTTCCACAAAAAATGCTCCAGCCAATCAGGGACCCGTGGGGATGCGGGGTAAATATGACATTTTTTCAAAACTTACCAAAAGTGATAAGTTCAAAAAGAAACCCGTCCGGCCACATCTAATGAAAAGAAAACACATAGATTCACCTCTTGACAAATAATTTGACAGGGAAAATAACATATAAAATTGCAGAGAATGGAAAAATTCCATTTTTACACCCTATGAGGATTTTATTTTTGCACAAGGTTAATATGCGAAGAATGCAAGTTTCTGCATCCTTCAAATGCATAAAAGAAGATCATAAACCCCCTCCCATCCATGAGAAATAGATAGAACGTTATAATGGCCACATACTAAGGAAATGTATAAAACATCATGGGGGATCAACACGAGCACTTGGAGGGCTCGAAACATGAATTCCTCCATAACAAGACTTCAATTTTCATGAAATTGGATTTCAAAAAAGGGGGGGGGGATTGAGGGGACAAAAGATCTACAACAAGTGTTGTCTTTACATGCTAAAAATAAGAATTAGATTCCATGACACTTTTCATTTCATCTTTAAATTGAGTTCTCAATGTTATAAGAGAAAAAATGTGCTTCCTACGACTTGGAGCATCTTATACTCTATTTTCCTTGCCTTTTATGTAAATTATGTCAAAATTATATTGAGATAAAAATTATAACCATCTTCACTGTCTTGTGTCCAGATTTAGTTGAGTAAAAACATACTTCAACCCATGATGATCAATTTTTAGTTAAAAAGGCCTACCAAGAAGATAATTCTTCCATATTTGAAGTGCATGAAAAATGACAACAAGCTCTAGGTCATGTGGAGCATAATTCCGTTCATGTAACTTGAGTTTTCTACTTTCATAAGCTATTGTAGACACCAGAATTGGGTCACACTCCACTTGGTCCCTTGTCAAATAAACAACTTGAACACACTCACCTAACCATGGCCCCTTTCACCCCAGTCTAATATTAATTTAATTAATTAATTCATGATCTCATTATATTTATTATTTAAATATCCTAATTGATATAATGCCCCACACACCCACCTCACCCTAAGACCTATTCTTAGTATGTTGCCATAAAAAACTAAGACATACCTAAACCCTAAAAAATAAAGCCTACATTCCCTCTAGCCACATTCCCTCCCATTAGAAAGGAAGTTTCCATTATAATCCGCAGAGGGAAACGAGCAAGATCCAATAAATCAAGTGGATCTGACCATTTTAGTAAACCTAGAAAATCCCACCCTAACCGAAGCCGGTCACCCTAAACTGCTACCGGTTAGCCCAGAACCATCGCCAGTTACCATTTATTCCCCGAAAAAACTTTATTTCAAGGTTGGCAAATTTATGAGAGAAAGGGATGAAACCAAAGCTGAATGCAAGAAAAACTAACATCCATACATGCATCAGAGCATTCATAACTTGCATCAGAAGATATCATAGAGCCATTTGCATTCACAGAAGCATACGAGGAAGCACCATCACCACATCAAACTCCATCCATCTGATCAACTTCCATTGCCATCTAGCCACCTAGCTCATATAATAGTAAGTATTTTGTTAACCAGCATTCATCTACTATCATTTTAGTAGGCTCTATTACCTCTGTTATAAGTTTCTACTTACATTCGCATTCTCCCATCATTCACCTTCATGCAAACTTGATCATTCCTTAACCCACACCATTAAACTGCCCATACCTGACTTTTAAAGATCTCTAAGTATATCCAAGATCTCCATAGACCTTACCATTTCCCTCTCTATTTCCATTTAGGCTCAGATCTATCCTCACACCAAGATTTTAATAAGTTTCCTCTACCCCAACCATACCAACGTTGGTTACCCACAACCATTTCTAGTTCACTTAAATCAATATCGGTCATGTCAGACTAAAGTTAGTCTTTGTGTTTTACCCTCAGACCAAGAACAGAGCCTAAAATCCCCACTAAATACTGAAAACAACCCAGAACTAGACCCTAACTAGTACCAGTACTTTGATAGAGACCTTGACCTTCAAATTCAATCATAGTGTAGCCTGTTGTGAACGAATATGCTTATTGTAGTTGAATGAGATACCTAAATCATTTTAACTATAGTAGGATTTCATTTATTGTTAATATTGAATTGTTTTAAATAGTGGATTGATAACCTTCTAGGGAGTATCACACTTCCCTGATCTAGCACATGCTAGGCAATCCACTACATATACTATTTAACTTCTATTTGGTTGTCTTGTTTTCTATTTCAGGTAGTTCCTCCTAGCCAAAAGGAATCTCTCATGATCAGTTGTGGATCAAGAAGTCATACGCTCAAAAAAACCTTCAACAAGATTTAATAGGCATTCCTCCAAGCCCATTTACCCTTATCTATTTTGTCAATATTCAAAGAAACGCTCTAAGAATCAGGTGAAACATTTTGGCACGCCCGATGGGACCCATTCGAGGTTTCTTGCATTTCTTCATTTCTAGGTCAGAAGTTGTATGTTTGTTTGTTTTTTGAAAGATTCTCACATTAAAATTCTTCCCTGGAATGTTCTATTCTTCTATTTTCTAAAAGCAATTGTGTTTTGGTGCTTTAAAATGAACATTTCTTTCCTTTCATTAGTATCGCATTAGTGAAAGAGCATCCCTTCTCTTGTTCATTTCTTTGTGTCATCAATTTAAATATTTTGATTTAGGATTAAAATTAAGTGCATTTCATTCTAATTTACTACATTAGCTCACATTAAATGAGGGTAACCTATATGCTAAAAGTCATGCCCTTGATGGTTGACAAATGAATCACAGAAAAGTAATTCCTTTCTCTTCTTCTCTCTCTAAGTCTTATCCAAACATCACAAAATTGAAACTATACACATTCTTAAACAACATCTTACCTGGAAGAAGCTGCAGGTGATCACACGATCATGGCATAGTGGACACCCATCTCATTACTTCTATCGAGTCATTATCTTAGAGGACAGCTCTCCCCCACCATAACATACCTGAGACCTCTCCCTGTAGATCCCCTTCTTCGTAGGAAGCCTTCCTCACTAAAAACTCTATTCTAAAGTTCATGAGTGAGTCTTCTAAATAGCATAACCTAAAAAAACATAATAGAAAAATCACTCTTAGGATCATATTTTTCTTAGTGTTTCTGCTTGGCTTGCATTTTGAGGTTAGAGGAAATGTTATTCATATTTTTATTTCTCCTTGCATGCTCCTCATCATAGTTGGTGTATTCTAGCTTCATCTAAGTGTGCCTGGATCCTATTTTCATCATTCTCAAAATTATGGGTTTGAATCCACGTTTGATTTTAACTCATAACCACCTTTTCTTCATCTCTATTTCAATTTCACATTAATTGGTGTTGGTCCAACGCCCATTGTTGGTTTCCCTCTGACCGTCATTGGTTTTACCCAAAAAGATTTGGTTTACTATTCTTTTGGTTAACCTACCTAAAAGGACACCTGCTTCACCTTCTTTTCTATACAAAGTCTCTGTAACTTTTTTCATCTTCTCTATCCTGATAAAATCAATCAGCATCTTATCTACTTGGCAGATTATTAGCCTTTTGCCTTGTTTTGAAAAACTGTCTATCTTTCATAGTGACCGACTGTGGTTAATTGTGATTGACGTTGGTTCCCCCTAACTGACATTAGTTAGCCTATTCAAATTTTCAGCAAAAATTTTATACCTAATGCACCTACCGCCACTTATTTTTCCTATCTTTGTTATATTTCTATGTCATTTATAGAAAGCAGTCCTACTACATCAGTACTTGTTCACATGGTGCTAATGCATACCCAAGTAAACGCCCTTATATTCCATGCTAGTTTTCAACCACTCCCACCTAGTCCTTTACCACCTTCTATTTATCACCCATAGATCCTACCCAACCTATCAATATCACCATAGGGGACGAGGAGTTCACACGAATTATTGACCAGAACCTTGCCACCTTACAATTCTATCTTTGCCACTCATCCACTTGAGATGCCTCAATTCAGTTGATATACGACATGCCCGTATCTATCCCCCTGACACTTTCTCCTACTTCTGTGTCAGCCTCTGCTAGCTCCATGCTACCCACACCTACCTTTCCCCCAGTCATTTCTCAGATAGGCCCTATACCTACTATTACCATTGCATTTGTTACATTTATTATGCTCGCAACATCCACTATACCTTCTTTGACCACCCTGAGCATCACCTCATCCATGCCTATTGTCTCACATATACCCATAGCTACACAACCACCCCTGGTTTTGGTGACCCCTACCCCTTTTCAAAACATTTTCCTTTATATTCCACATTCCTTAGCCCCCATTGCTACTAGAGTCACCTTGACCCTTCCACCTCTATATATGTACTATCAACAGCCTTCCGTTTCACCTATCAGTCATTCTAGGTATGTCCCTCCTATATCACTCCCTCCTTCTCAATCTACCTATATGGCATCACCGTATACTAGAATTCCACACCCATCATATGTCCAACACCAACCTTCTTAGGCTACAGGAGGTACCCATCCATCACCAGCTACCAATGAACTAATCATGTTAATGATGTACAAGATGCAGACACTGAAGGTAACAATTTCTAGCACACGTAACTCTCTCACCTATGATGAGATTTGTAATGAGCCCATCCACCCATCCATTCCTATTCATCCATATCTCGTACATTGGGAAATTCCTAAATTTAACCACTTCAATAACAAAGAGGACCCGCAACAACATTTGTGGTCTTTCAAACACGATTGTTATCTGATCACCCATGATGATGCTTTGCTTTTGAGGACCTTTCCCATGTCTCTAACTGGGCCTACATTAGATTGGTATAGTGGGTTACCTATACATTCTGTCTTCTCATTTAATAAGGTAGCCCAATCCTTCTTGGATCACTTCTCCATCAATGTTGTTAAGAAAGTTACCTTGACTGACCTCTACTCTATGCGTCAATATGACGACAAGTCTATCATGGATTTTTCCACTCATTGGCGTAGCCTGATCAATCAACTCACATTCCAATTACCACAAATTGAGCGCATAGATCTCTTCACTCGGGCTTTTACTAGACATATCTCGCAAACCCTATAGGTCCAAACTTTCTGAACCTTCGATGAGGCATTCACCATGGCATGAAAGCTAGAGATTTGGGCCATTGAAGAAAATAAAATTCAACTATGCAATAAGAACTTGGAATTTAAGTCAAATGATACCTCTTCTTCTTTGAAACCATAGAATAATTTTTTAAAATCCAAGGGAACTGCTAATGTAGTAATACTTAAGGCCGCCCCATCTCATCCGTCAAATCAGGAGAACCCCTCATTTAATATTTCTCCTATCCATATCTTTCAATTTAGATGAGAACAACAGAAATACACCCATGATACCACTCATGGCTCAACTCACACCTCTACCCATAACTCAACATGCTTCTACATCCAAACATACACCTACATCATCTTCCTTTCCTAAACCTATTACTACCTTAAGGGTCATCCCAATGGCTAGCCTTACTCACCCACCCATCAAATTATATTTAGCCACACCCTCCAAAACAAACACCAAACTTAATTCAGCCCCCAAATAGAAGAACCAATCCCCTAGATCTCATACCCCAACCTTGCCAATCACACATTCATCACCTTCACCCCTTTTTCCCATCTTAGGACCTCGCCCTTCTATCCTGGCTAAAAAACATCCACCTGTCGGTAACATACCCAAATACCTGACACAACTTCTACCTATACTTGCAACATTTCTACCACCCATATCTCCTATACCATCGATAACCTCTTCACTACCCATGACACTTCAGTCTCTTTCCCTCACAGCTCCTGCACGACCTGTGCCATCTACCTTCATAGAAACTCAGTTATCCCTGAGGGTAACTCACCCTCTTCCACCATCCAATTTTCCCTCTAGATCTTGTGAGCCTATATCACCTTTACCCAAGAAGGTGCAACCTAAAGGTAAAAATATGGTACCCTCCAATAAGGTAATCAAACCAACTAAACACTCTATTGCTAGTTCATCTACCTTGCCCCTACCCAAGTAGACATGACCAACCCATGAGACCACAGCAGCACCTAAAACTGTAGCCTAAATCACTCCCCCTATTGGAAAGACACTTCTTATAAATTCATTAGCACCTGCTCCCAAACCCACATTCACTTCCCATTGTGATCCACTGGCAGGATCCTATGCCAAAATTTTAACCAACCTCCTTGAAACTTCTGTCATCACATTACCCCCTCTTAGACCTTACAACCCACTCAAACCCAAACTAAAATGGTTTGACGAAACCAATTTTTTTTCCTACCATTGTGTGCCAGGGCCCGATGTTGAGGACTGTAAGGATTTAAAAATCGTTTTTATCCAGTTGTGCCCTCCTGAAGAAAAATTTGATGATGATGACCTTCTTAATGAGGACCCCATTTTTCCAGCACCAGTTTCCATAGTTCTTACCTCATTTCCTACTCAGCGACCAAGAGCTTCACCCCCACAACTCTTAAAGCCACCTCCGAGATTTGAAATTAACATGGTGTGCATCAGAGAACTTGCCAAACCTCCACCCAAATGTCGGTGTGCCCAACTCATCTCACAATATTCCTTCCCACCACTTGGCATTTTCCCTTCCTGTCGTTATACCTTTCATGGCTCACCTAATTCACCTACCTCCTCACATCAAATCAACATGATCCATGTTGCTACCCATGCACAGAAGGACAAAGGAAAGGAAAAGGCAACCGACCCACCAACCACCCTTATACCCAACATACCATCTGTACCCACACCTAAAGTCACTATTCATGGCCCCACATATCCTATTTCTAATGGGGTTACACATCGCATGATGCTCAAACAATTACACATATCCTCCCTCAAAATGTCCCTATATGATCTCATCCAAACCTCTAAATCCCATCGTCAAGCTCTCATGGAGGTCATTTAATATATTTAAGTTTTACCCAATGATCCTACACCCGTAGCCTCCATCATCACACCTCATCATGTACCATCTCTTACCAAATTACCGTCTTCTCCTTCACCTACACCTACTCACCAAGTATCCACCCTTAGCTTCTCAGAAGAAGAGATCACACCACACCAAACTGATGACCAGATCCATCTCTCTTTATCTTTTTCCATATCGATAATATCCATGTATGACGTGTTATGATCAATGGGGGCGCTAGCATTAATATCATATCCTCTCATGTGTTTGATCAAATGCGCATACCTAAAAATTACATGCATAAACATCCCCTCATATTGCGTTCATTTAATGATGCTATCACCTCTACACTTAGCACCATCATCCTTCATGTTCACGTGGTCCCCCGCACTATTCCAGAGTTATTTTATATCTTAGAGGGGGAATTTCAATACAACCTGTTGCTTGGTAGACCTTGAATTTGTGTTATGGGTTACGTTCCTTCCACTCTGCATCGTTGTGTGAAGTTTGAGCATGAAGGGAACACTTATACCATTCTCACTAACCCATCATCTTTCAAAACTTGCAACATGATTTACCGACCTAATGATGTGCTCATACCCATTAAAGCGTCTTCATCAATGACCACTTCCTCTTCACCTACACCTTCACCCACCAGTACCACCTCTACCTTAACCGCACCTAACTCTTCCATCCCTACCTCCACCATGAATTCCATTACTGACCCATCAACCTCCCAATTAGTTAGCTCCACCTCTGATCCAATCTCTAACACATCATCTATCCAAGCCACCCACATATCAAAAACTGATCCCTTGGAAGGTGTTTTTCAACACCTCACTTTGGGGGAGTATCTCCTATATAATGATAACACATTCCTTACTCCATAAGAGTATGGAAGCCTTCACCAACACCTCCATTACAATCACTGCATAGGAGAGCATCTCATCTACGATCCTCCCCACCTTTGCACCAATCTCACCTATGGGGGAATTGATACTAACACTTATACACTTAAACAACCATCACAAACCTACCCATTTTCTTCTGACCTCCAGTCACTCACCAATCACCATTTCACCCACACCTTCCTACACCGATGTGCATGGAAGGGTTTTGGTTTTGGATTTTATGAGAAAGGCCATCAAACTGTTATTCCATGTACTACCCAAAAATATAACAACCGTAGTGGTATTGGCTTTGTTGAACCACCTACTAAGAAGGCCCACATCAAACGCATTGAGGACATCAGCTCTTCTCCACCTTCTTCACCTGTTCTACATTCACCACTTTCACCGAAAGAGTCGATGGATATAAAATCCATCCCTCCTAATTTTTTTTATCATAAACACCATTTCCTTGGGGCCTTTGACTTATCAATGCGAGGGCAAGGCTCCCTCTTCTCTTCCCTTCCTATATCATGAAATGATCAATGATGATACACCTTCCATTTATGTCGTTCAATGTCAGGATGATGAATCTATACTCACCTACCTTGGTGCAGAAGACTCATATATTCATCGGTCATTACCATCTGAGATGAAAACCATGTTGAAAGAATCGACTATCGAAATCAACATCCATACTCAGGACAACTTGCACACTCTAAAGATTGGCCAATCTTTAGATACTGCTGAACAAGAATCCATTTCTTATTTTCTCAAAGATCATCCACATGATTTTGCTTGGTCTTACATAGACATTCCCAGTATTGACCCCACCATAGAGGTCCATAATATCGTAACCATTCCTGATGCCAAACCTGTAAAATAAAAGCTGAGGAAAATTCACCCTTGCATTTTTCTTTTGGTCAAGGAGGAACTTCAGCGCCTTCTTTCTATTTCCTTCATCTTACCCATTGATTATCCTCAATGGATTTATAACATTGTCCCTATCACTAAGGCAACATGGGGACTCCACATTTGCACATATTTATGTGACCTCAACCTAGCTTTCCAAAAAGATGACTTTCCTCTACCCGGTATTGACCAACTGGTTGACCTTACCGCTAGTCACGAGATGCTATCACTCATGGATGGTTTCTCGGGTTATAAGAAAATCTTGCTTGCTTTGGAGGATCAACACAAAACCACATTCATCACCCCTTGAGGGACCTTCTTCTATTGAGTCATGCCTTTTGGCCTTAAAAATTCTAGTGCCACATATCAACGGGCTATGAATTACATTTTTCATGACATCATGCATGGTATATTGGAAGATTACGTAGATGACCTCCTTGTAAAATCTAAATGCCACTCCAAGCACCTCACCATCCTAAAAGCCATCTTTAACTACCTCATTAAGTATTGTGTTCACCTTCATCCATAAAAATGCGTCTTCACAGTTCTCTCAGGCAAGCTCCTGGGATTTACTATCTCCTTACATGGCATAGAGGTTGACCCTGTTAAATTCAAGGCCATTATTGAAATGCCTCTGCCCACTAATCCACGGTAACTCTGTAGCCTGCAAGGTAAGTTGAAGTCTATTCACCATTTCATTTTGCAACTTTCTGATCGGTGTCAACCATTTCATCACCTTCTCAAAAAGGATGTTTCCTTTAAATGGGATGAGGAATGCCATAAAGATTTTAAAGCCTTAAAATAATACCTTATCCAACCACCCGTACTCATTTTACCTAAATATGATCAACCCTTCTACCTATACATCTCAGCTATTGATCACTCCTTGGGGGCCATGCTCACTCATCATGATGAACAACACAAAGAGTAGGTGGTTTATTACATAAGCCATACTCTTTTGGACTACAAAACCGAATATACCCATGCAGAAAAACTTTGCTTAGCCTTAGTTTTGGTTTTCACCAAACTCCGCCACTATCTACTTAACCACAAAACCTATGTTGTGAGCAACACCAATCCCTTACACTTCATGTACGCAAAACCTTACCAAAATCAATGAGTTGCACGCTGACTTATTCTTCTGGCTAACCTCGACCTCAAATTCACCCATCAAAAGTCCATCAAGGTCCAGGATATCGTTGACCAATTGGCCAACGCACCTATTTCTAGGGACCAACCCTCTAACTTTGACTTTCGAGATGAGCCTATTGCTACCCTTTCTGTAGACAAACCCACATACCAAATTACACTCTTCTTCGATGGTTCCAGGTGTCAGCATGGGGGTGGGGCTGGTGTTATCCTCATTCTTCTCGATTGGGAACCCATGCCTTTGTATTTCAAACTCAATTTTGATTATACAAACAATATTGTTGAATATGAAGCATGGGCCTTCAGGTTTCTTATGCCTTAGATGTTAAATCCATAAACATCTTTGGTGATTCTCAATTGGTTGTAAACCAAGTAAATGGTATATACCAATGTCTTAATGAGATACTTCAAAAGTATAAGCATCATGTGGACATAATTTTGACCACCTTCGACCGTTACGCCCTGCAAACAGTTCCCTGTTCTACCAAAAAATTTACAGATACCATGGCCTGCTTGGCTTCTCAGATACCCACTTCACCCACCGTCTCTAAAATATTTATCACCGTACAAATAATCCAATCACCATATTATTTACCTCGTGAAGTTTACTCTATCGGAACCGCTGCTCTTGACCAGAGTGACATTTGATATAAACAATACTCAAAATATATTTCCCTCTCCATATTTCCTCATGACCTCACTCGTAATGGAAGACACACTTTTCTTAAAAGGGTATCTCATTACGTCATCATGGGTGGCCTCCTCTATAAGCTCAGCTTCGATGGTATTATCTTACGATGCCTTATGAGTTCATAAATTCCTTGTACCATTAAGGAAGTTCATGATGGCATATGTGGAGGTCACTTCAGTGGCCTTGTGGTTGCAAAGTGTATTCTTCACCTAGGCTATTATGGGTTAACCCTTAACCATGATTGTTGTGACTAAGTTAAGCATTGTGTAAAATTCCAACAACATGCCAACCTTCATCATACACCAAGTCATGCCTTATAGGTCACCCGTAACCTTTGGCCTTTCTCTTAATGGGATTTAGATCTTGTTAGAGAGATCAATCCCCATTCTTCCCAGCGACATCAATGGATAATCACCGCTACCGAATGTTACACCAAATGGGTTGAAGCCATACCTCTTATCTCCATAAAATTTGAGAAAATATGTGAGTTCATCAATCACCTCATTTTTTGCTTTGGTGTCCCACATCGCCTCATCACTGATAACGGAAAAAAATTCAAAAATAAAACCTTGCGGAAACTTTGTGACACCTTTGGCATTCAACTAAGTTTCTCATCACCATATTACCCAAAAACTAGTGGCCAAGCCGAATCCACTAATAAAACCCTAAACAAAATTCTCATGAAAGTGGTTAATGATATTGGGAAGGATTGACATACGCACATTCCTTTCACCATGTGGGCATACTGTACTATTATTCTTACTTCCAATACTGCCACACCTTTTTCTCTAGTCTACTAAACAGAGGATGTTTTTCCTCTCGAAGTCTAGATCCCCTCACATCACATTTCTCTACATGACATGCTCAAAGATGATGACTTTCACCAGGACCATTTAGCAAAACTTGAGTTATTAGATGAACGTTTTCTTAATGCTCTTAAACATCTTCAAGTTTACCAAAAAAATTTCAAGTGTGCCTATGTACAACATGTCCACAAATGAACCTTCCAAGTCAATGACCTTGTCCTGAAAGAAAATCAACTTGTAACCAAATCAATAAAAAATTAAATGTGGAAATCTTTACTCCTAATTGGCTTGGACCATACATCGTGACTCATACTTATGGATCAAATGCTTATCATTTATCTTGACTGGATGGTAAACCCAAACATGAGCCCCTTAATACCTTGCATCTTCAACCATTATACTATTGACTTTTAGTCCTACCTCTCCTTTTGCCTCTTTTCATGATTTTCCCTTGAGCACCATTCACTTCCATCCTTTTACTAGTGCCAACCCCCAATGATTAAAAAATAATCATGTGCGTACCCATCACTCTTTTATCTTATCTTAAATATGTGTACCACAGCGCTGCACATGGCATGATTCTCATGGATACTTTTCGTCTGCTTTTAGATGAGATCCCATGGTCATTTCACCATTCTTTCTTAACAAGCAATCCAATTCTTTGCCTTATTTTTGTCCATGAATTAAAATCCCTCACATGGGATCCAACTCCTTGAGTCAAACTTCCAATAAAAAAATGATTCCATCAAAAAGGACATATTTCTCTCTACATCACTGTTGTAAATAGACTTTCTCCCTCAAAGGACAGCTATGTAAAGCTTTCTTCAAAAAAAGGGGGGGGGATGGGGGGGAGAATCCAAAGCTTTTCGCATTTATCATCTTCACGAAGACCTCAAGGAGTTGATTTTCTCATCCCATATAGACTTCCTCACATCGATCAGTCTATATCAAATATAAGTCAAAACAGAAAACTGTTTTCATCATGGAATTCGCTCATTGTGATCTTGGATCTTTCACCAAAAGGTATGCTACAAAATACCATATAAACTAACCACTTTTCACCCACTCACCATTCACACTTTCATTTCCTACCACCTCAAGGGACCTACTAGAACTGTGACATTTTGTGATCATGTGACTACTCTTCACCTTTAGAATAATAAATCATGCAATGTCTTTAGGGTCTTATGTTCATCAGCCTATCCAAAGTCTGACCCACCAGTTATGATCCTTACTAATTAGGTGGATTTATTTGCCTCCTCTTGTCTTTTAACCTTCTTCATTATGTATTGACTTATCTTATATAGCACTAAATGCTCGATGCTTACCTTTTGGTAATTTTCCTCTTTCACCACAATCAACTAAAAATCACCCATATCTAATGTGCCCACAATTCACCCATACCTAAAAGACCTAGACTCAATCATGCCTATAACCTACCAACCCATACTCATACCTCCTCGCATTTTTCCTTGGCTTATGGGAGAACTACATCAACCTGAGGTCCCTTTTTTCCAAGACTATGTAGGCAGCATGTCTAAGGCATTGGGCCCTTGGTGGTTAGCTTGGCCACTCTTTACCCTAACCAACTCCCCTTTCCCTTTCCTAATCACATTCTACCCTAGTTAGTTTCCTTTTTATATCAATAATTAGAAATTAAACCAAACAAACAACAAATTGCTTCACATTTTTATCATCATCATTCATACATTCATTATGTCTACCATTTCTTTACCATTATCATGCATATTACTATAAAACATCTCAACGTGACTCATATCATCATTAATTACACAAATTAATGAATTAAAAAGTCAACCAATTTCGACTCAACAGACCTAAAAAAACCTAAACTTCATCATACCTAAACCACAACCTGAATCCATCGATGCCTATGAACTGACTCAATCCATGCCTATGACCTTACTCAATCCATGCCTATGACTTGACTCCAACCATGCCTATGACCTGACTTAATCCATTCCTATGACCTGACTCCACCATGCTTAACACACCTATAATCCATCCATATATGCCTAACAATCAAATTCTATCAACATGGATACATCATCACCTATTGCCCATCCATCTATGCATAACAATAAAATTCTATCAACACAGATATATCATCACCAAATCATCCATCACATCATATAAAGCTTGTGTATCCATACAATATACACTGATACCAAATAATATGTATCTCTAAAAAACTCTCATAGATAACCTCACCATCTTCATCACATAGGACGTTATATGATCAAAAATAAACAAAAATCTTGTATACATCTTTACTCTCTTCAGCACGCAGGTTGGTATATGATAAAAAATAAACAAAACTCTCATATAAATCCTCAATATCTTTGGTACGTAGGACTATTATATATCAAAAATGAATAACTACATCAAAATGGAGGGACATACATCACACATCATTCTATCGGATATCCTCCATATCAGTCTCTCCCATCTTCTCCTCCTCCGTCGGCCCCTGTATGGCATGGCCTGCTTACATGTCACCGCCTCATCATGGGTAGCAGCTGGCCCAGTCCCTACTAGGTACATCACCTAGGGCTGGTCTTCCGTGAACTAGTGGCATCAACCTAATCCTTGTATCAAGGCTTCATTGGCCCTCTATGTACTCTCCACACTGTGGGTACATGGGATTTGGTCCTCTCACTCCAGGTCATGTTGTTCCCTGTACTCTCTATAGGATAGGAAATCTATCCCCACCACCATCAACTCGGTCCCATATAATACCTTGCCTCACCTAGGGCATCCCGTAATATGGATACGGGTACTATTCTATGGTGGCCCCATTGGTCTCTGCCCTATCCCTGTGCATGCCCTATGGGACCTTGACCTGCCCCTTACTTGTAAACTGGGGCCTTGTCTCGATGCCCGTGGTGGTTTCATCATGGCCTCACACCCGGTGCCTATATCTGGGCTTGTAAGGCCTCAATCTATGCCTGTGTAGTGACCAAATCGCCCTGCAAACCTATAACATATGCCTGTAGTGTGGCCACATGTATCCTCATCACCATCTCCACCTTGTGTGTTTTCCTATCTGGGCCTATAGAATAGTCACAGGTGCTATGCAAAGCATGGCCACCTCTTAGCCTCTAAACTTTCCAACTACCCCTATACCATCCCCACTTGTGTAATTAGGGTCACCACCTACCCCTATAGGGCGTCTATCTATGAACAGTGATGGTGGCTAAATCTGGCTACCCCCGCTTAGGCGGGTACTACTCATAAATGAGTCAACCCACCACTGCCTATATCTATCTAGTCACCTCTGACATCATCAATCCACCGGTCTATCACCTAGTCCTCCTACCCTATAGGAACTGTCTAGTTGTAGTAGAGGTAGTGGTCTCTCCACATCATCTATCATGGTACTACGGGAAGGGTGGGGGTATATCCTGGGGTAGCCCAAACTACCGTCTAGACCCTATTCCACTACGGATCATCTCGTGCTCTCCATGCACAATGCCCCTCAATCCATTTGAATAGCTAGCAGGCCATATAGCTCATCATCCATCTATCTGTATGAGGGATAACCCACATACAATCTCCAAATAATTTCCATGTTGGATAATCCCTCCAGTAACTTCCTGTAATAGGCTACATCATGTAGTAGCCCTGCCTTCTCAAATGCTCTCCCATCACTAGGCACCCATCACTTGTATCCCACTTAAACAAAAAAATGACTCAAATGCATTGGCACCTAATCCATACTAATTGGGTGCACACACACAATGTGGTCGTACGCCCAACAATGTAGTAATGAATGTGTAGCATAGGGTGAACCTGCTGTAACCACCCATATGCCCACAACTATCTATATAACTACAACAGGAATGTCTGGTGTCCCTTGTAAAGTAGGTCCTATCCACTCACCATATCATACAACACCCCCATCAGTGATCATGGGAATCTCCCACCCTCTACATCTCGACAATGCAAACTAATAGAGTTCCGCCATCAATAACACTACTAGCATCATCTCCTCTTGGACGGGCTAGGTACATCTTTCCATAGCTCAAAGCTGGCACTGTGAAACCTCATCTCTACCAACTCCCTCACCAAACACTATCAACATCAACTCCTCATATGCCTCTGAGGTTACTCAAGTATACCTACGTCCCCAATATCGGTAATCTGTAGGATCCTGTAAACATCCTCCAGGGTGACTGTCATCTTCCCCATGTAGATAGATGGAACGTTTTGGTCACCAAATCCCATCTATCGATGAGGGATGACCATCAAACTTCGGACTGTCTAGACTACATGCTAGTAGCACCTATGACCCCAATCAAGCCCAAAAGTACAACATGTCACCACTCCTCAACTATCGCATAGCCCCATGCACTATCAAGAGTAGGGGTGGCACCCTATCTCACATCCACAGCTGATCTCTCACCTGCATCCAGTACAACACATCACATTAATACACCCTCATCATACCCACAATCACCCTTTACATCTCACCTATACCTACTATCATACCTCTTCTTTCCCTAGACTATCCTTACCTTCATCTCACATATTCTATCTACCCACCTTAACCGCTAATCCACTATTAGTCACCCTATACCTATTCTCAAACCCTTACCCAGGCTCTGATCTTTCCCTAAAACATATTCTATCACCACTACCTAGCTCACCCACTAAACCTAGGAGAACTTATGGCTCCTTTTTCCCGAAATCGTGACTGATATCAGGTTATCTCTAACTTACCTCAGATCTCCCATAAACCAACATCAGTCACCTTTTTTATGACCGATACAAATTCAGCTACCACTAATGCCGGCCACACTCAAAACCGATGCCGGTCACTATCGCGGTGAAAATTACAACAGCCCAAAACTTTAGTTCTTCCTTTAAATTCTCTCTCATTTACCCTTCTACCCACCCATTTCTACCTCAAATCCCCCTCAACCCCTCCCCACCCCTCAATTCACCCACCCACCTCTTTCACCTATTCCTATTTAACACTAATTTGCACTCCCAAAATGAAAAATTCCCTTTTCTCCCTAAACCCCATTTTTCTCCTACCTAAACCTCTAAACCAATTGACCTCATAAAACAACAGAAAGGGATTGAATCTTAGCTCATCACACTATTGTAGTCAGCTGTGGTGGCACGTCAGGCCACTACACCAGTGGTCCACCCGATCCCTCTGCTTACCTCTGCCATCACCCAATAAACCTTAATCACCTCCAACCAACCAAATCGATCAAACCGATCTCGTGGACCCGCCTATTGACTTCTAATCACCTGTTATGTGGCTCACCAACTTAGCTCTCTCGTGTCCATTTGGTCATGCTTTCCACCTTTCTCTCTATCTTTCTCACCTTTTGTCATCTTCTCCAATTTGGTAAAGTGACAAATGATTCTGTCAAAAACATGGAATTTTCCTGTTTTTATAGCCTACCTGACTTGACCGGTGACGCTTTTACCTTAACCGACATCGGTCTTGTGCCCTCGCCTAACATGGATGGTTTGACCATCGACCAACACCAGTCCTGTGCCCTCGCTTACCATGATCAGTCCATTATGACCAGCATTGGTTCCTTATAACCATTTTCAGTTATCCTTGTTTAGTCTTTTTCCTACCCCCTACCCCTCATTTGTATGACCCGACATCCTTTTTACCTCACCCACACCTGACTTATACACTTCACGTTATCCTCCTGATCTGATCATTTACTACGTCACCTTTTCCTCGTTTGGGGACTCATTATTTTACCCATACCTTGATCCCCATCCGTGTCAGTGACCTATTTACTTGGACCTAGAACATTTCTAGTGACCTGTGACCTCATGTGCTCGTTATACCTCATGGCACTGTTACCTCATGTTGATTGACATACTGACCTTACCTTGCCTCTTGCCATGACCATTTATCCTATACCCAACCTTTGGTGTACCCGAGCATACCTAAATGTTCCTACACATGACTTGTGTCATGTTTCCTAACCATATCCTATACATTAGATAGAGGAATAACCTCAACCTTGTTTGTATAAACCTATCAACCTTAGACAATGTAGATTTTTCTTTCTCTTCAGCCTGGTACTGTGCTACAGTTTATATGTGTGCGTGTGTTTTACTATTACTACCTTTGACCCTGACCCATTACCTAGATTACCTGATTATACCTTTACCCCTTTTTAACCCATTTCCCACCTTCCTCTTCATCAAATTCACCTTTTATGAAACCACTCACCGATTCTTCCTTCTACCTCATCAGTTCCTAGTTTGAGGGGGATCACCTTCGCCCACACATGGGGCAACCACATCTTATGTTTGTCAATGTCACTTACCAATACAAGCTACGCAACAAAAAGGGGCAAACTGTAGACAACAAAATTGGGTCACACTCCCCTTGGTCCCTTGTCAAATAAACAAATCAAACACACTCACCTAACCATGGCCCCTTTCACCCCAATCTAATATTAATTTAATTAATTCATGATCTCATAATATTTATTATTTAAATATCCTAATTGATATAATGCCCACACACCCACCTCACCTATACACCTCATCTAGCCACCTCACCCTAAGACCTATTCTTAGTATGTTACTATAACTAACTAAGACCTATCTAAACCCTAAAAATCAAAGCCTACATTCCCTCTAGCCACATTCCCACCCTTTAGAAAGGAAGCTTCCATTCTAATCCGTAGAGGGAAATGAACAAGATCAAAGAAATCAAGTGGATCAACCGATTTTAGTAAACCTAGAAAATATCACCTTAACCAACGCCGGTCACCTTAAACTACTGTTGGTCAGCCCAGAACAATCATCAATTACCATTTATTCCCCAAAACAACCTTATTTCAAGGTAGACACATTTATTGTAGCAAGGGACAAAACTAGAGCTACATGCAAGCAGAACTAGCATTTATACACGCATCAGAGCATTCACAATTGACATCAAAAGAGATCACAAAGCCATTTGCATTCATGGAAGAATCCAGGGAAGCACCGTCACCACATCAAACTCCATCCATCTGATAAACTACCATTTCCATCTAGCCACCTAGCTCGTACAATAGTAAGTATTTTGTTAACCAACATTCATCTATTGTCATTTTAGTAGGATTTTTTTACCTCTATTATAAGTTTCTACTTGCATTCCCATTCTCCCATCATTCAACTTCATGCAAAGCTGATCATTCCTTCACCCACAATATTAAACTATCCATACCCTAATTTTAAAGATCTCTAAGTATATCCAAGATCTCCATAGACCTTTTCATTTCCCTCTCCATTTCCATTTAGCCTCAGATTTGTCCTCACACCGAGATTTTAATAACTTTCCTCTACCCCAACCATACCAACACCAGTTACCCACAACCATCATTGGTTCACTTAAACAAACATCGGTCATACCAGACTGACATCAGTCTTTGTGTTTTACCCTCAGAGAAATAACAGAGCCTAAAATCCCCACTAAATACCCAAAACAGCCAAGAACTAGACCCTAACTAGTACCAGTACTTTGATAGAGACCTTGATCTTCAAATTCAATCATATATTAGCCTTTTGTGAACTAATTTTCTTATTGTAGTCGAATGAGATACCTAAATCATTTTAACTACAGTAGGATTTCATTTATTATTAATATTGAATTGTTTTAAATAGTGGATTGACATCCTTCTAGGGAGTATCACACTACCTAGATCTAGCACATGCTAGGAAGTCCACTGCATATACTATTTAACTTCTATTTGGTGGTCTTGTTTTATATTTTAGGTAGTTCCTCCTAGCCAAAAGGAACCTCTCACAATTAGTTGTGGATCAAGAATTCATACGCATGTAACAACCTTCAACCAACTTTAACAGGTATTTCTCCTAGCCCATGTACCCTTATATGTTTCATCAATATTCAAAGAAGCACTCTAAGAATCAGGTGAAATAGCTATGACATGATCATTCAATAATAGAATAACTCTAAGAACCTCCCCAGATGCATATGTTGTAATAGTAAATTCTCCATTAGGATCAGGTACAATCAAAATAGGTGATGTAGTTAACTGATCCTTTAGAATTTTAAAAGCAGATTCACATTTGTTATTCCAAAAAAATTTCTTATCTTTATTCTGTAATGAATTTATTGGTGCAACAATCTTAGAAAATTCTTTAAAAAACTTTCTATAGTAACCAACAAGACCCATGAAGCTTATAACTTCATGTACATTCTTAGGTGCAGGCCACTCAGTTATAGCTACAATTTTTGAGGCGTCTACTACTATTCCATTCTTGCTTATAACATGACCCAAATAATGCATTTATGTATCATAGAAGGAGCATTTAGACAACTTATCATACAATTTTCTCTTTCTCAAGATTTCCAAAACTATCTTCAAATGCTTATGATGTTTTTCAATGATTTTAGAGTATATAAGAATATCGTCCAAGAATACAAGCACAAATTTTTTCAAGTATTCTTGAAAAATATTATTCATCAAATTCATAAAAGCGGTAGGTGCATTTGTTAACCTAAAGGGTACAACTATTAATTCATAATGCACATACCTTGTTCTAAAAGTTGTTTTATGAATTTCTTCATCCTTTATTCTCAATTGATGATACCCTGACCGAAGGTCTATTTTATAATATATTGATGCACCACGCATATGATCAAATAGATAATCAATTCTAGGAAGTATATATTTGTTCTTAAGTGTTTCTTTGTTCAAAATTCTATAATCAATGCACAATCTAATTGTGCCTTCCTTTTTTTTACAAAAATTACCGATGCTCCCCAAGGTGAGACACTCAGCCTTATCAACCCCTTTGACAAAAGTTCCTATAATAGAGCCTTAAGCTTTACCAATTCAATGGTATTCATTCTATAAGGTGACTTGGATATAGGCTCAGTTCCTGGTTTGATCTCAATTGTGAAGTCAAACTCTTGTTTGGGTGGAAGACCCAGTAACTCTTTCGAAAAAAACATCACTAAAATTTCTCAACAATGGATATATTTCCATGAAGTTACTACCTTCTTCAGTAGTTTGTGACATTTTTATTACATATAAGGTACAACCTTTGTTTTTGGCCTTTTTAAGTTGTATAACTATCAGTTTCCTAATTGAAATCTAACATTTTACACCCTGAATGACTGTTGTTTTTTGCAGGTCATCAAAACAACTAATATTGTTTTCATAATAGTCAACCCTTGCCTTATGCTTAGCTAGCCAATTAACACCTATGATTACATCATATGACCCCAAAGGAGCAACAAAAAGGTCAACTTCTATGGAAAAACTAGATAAGTCAAGGACTGCCCCTAAAAGGCACATACTAACTATATGAACAACATTATTTCCATAATGTATAACCCACAATTTATCCATTATTTCAAATTTCATTTTTAATTTTGAAGCCAACATAGTAGAAATAACACATTCAATAGCTCCAGTATCAAAAAGTATAGTCACAGGTATGCCAAATAATTTACCTAGAAATTCTATGGCTGTGACTTTCTTTTCAGCTTACTTGTCAGCTACTGCAACATGTATCCTGTGTTGCTGATTACGATCATCCTTTTTCAAAGCATAGTGACTCACTTAATGGTTCTTACCATAATTAAAACAGCCCCCTACTAGCCCATTCCTTGGCTAAAATTTATTTCCAGTCTTCAAGTTATCATTCTGGCTTCCCTAGGACTTCTGTCCATTATTATTGTTCTTTACAAAGCTATTATGTATGCTAGCAGTAGGATTGTTTGTTGCTATTTTCTTATTGTTGTCAGTGGGAAAAAAACAAATTCATGCCAAACCTCTTATATGGTCCCTTTTTAGGTGCAAGAGATGAAGAAGATTTTGGAACCTTCTTCCTAATTTCCTCCCTCTGAGCAGAGATTGCCTCTAATTTCTATTCTTGCCTTATGGATTTTTCAACAACCCCTTCCATATTGGTTGGAATATGAACATCCACCTCACCACCTATAATGGGATGTAATCCCATGATAAATTTTCATATCCTGAACTTCTCGTTAATTTGATACTGAGGAATGTACTTAAGGAGCTTAGTAAACCTTTCCCAGTACTCTATCACAGTTAACCTTCCCTGAGATAAGTTTTGAAATTCATTCATTTTCTGATCATAATAAAGTTGAGGCAGCCACTGTTTCCTAAAGTAACTTTTTAATTGGTCCCAAGTTATGTATATTTCAACAATGTTCAGCTCAACCTTACGGTTGTCCTACCATGAAGATGTCTCATGGGAAAGATGATATGCTCCCTAAATGACCTTCGTTTCCTCTGAGAATTTTCTTATTGCAAAGCAATTCTCCCTTTCACTGAGCCAATTCTCAGCCCCATCACCAAGTGTAGTTCCATCAAACTTAGGACTTGTTCGTTTTATATCATTATTGAGTTCCACTACTAATCTTGCATTTTTTTTTCTGACTGACTAGGTATGTTTGCATTACTATTATCAACACCCAGATTTCCCCCATTGGTGTTGTCCATAGGAGGTGGCTGATTATCATTATCATCATCTTCTTCCTCCTCATTTCCCATAAATTTTTGTTCTAGTACATCTAAATGATCCCTTGTGTCCATCAAGGTAGTAAGGATCTTGTCAATTTTTTGAGAAATAGTTGCTCCTCCACCAGGCGGTGGATTGTTTGCAGAATTTCCTCTTATTCTAATCATTTTTTGTTAACAAAAAAATTTAAGTTTTATGATATTATGAACACAATAGATCTAAGAGCTACAACCTTCAGCTCTGATAACAAGATGTAACATTCCCATTTTAAAGCTTTAGAAATAAGGAAATTTGTTTTTGAATAACATTCTCTATTTTAAATTATCATAATTTAGAACACACATTTCAAGTTTTCAAATAATGTTCTCTATTCTAAATGATCATAATTTAGAACACACAGTCCATGCCAGTCAATCTCATAATAGATAACCATATGTAGCTGTAATGACTTAGTGAATTGTCGATCTCTCATTTCATGACTCAATTTCTTAGTGATCTCTCATGTTAATTTAATGTATCGTATACTAAGTATACTTGGCTCTCTTACCCTTTTCTGGGTATTGAAGTGTTCCATTTAATAGGCCTATGTGAATATTTGTTACCAATATCCATATAAAATTCTTCTTCTTAAACTGGGTGACTTAGGACAACGCAACTAGCAGCTTGCGATACTTTGGCCAAATATTTTCACATGCTATGCATGTTCATATTCCTAGATGGCATACTCATAAAAAAAATATGTCCTTCACCCCAATTCATTTTTTATCTATAATGGTCTTCACTAACTCCTATCAGTCCACTTGTCCAAGTTTTAACCTTAACCCAGGTTAGTAACATGGATTGGTATAGAGAATCACTCATGGTGTCTAAGGGTACATAGACATACTCAATCAACCCAAGCTGATTGCATGTGTCTAGTTACCTTTAGTCACTGTGAGTTACCTCCTACAAAAAATCATGCTCCTAACCCGACTTAGGATGTAACCAAGTCAAGTCCGAGTCTATGTAAACCTAGATGATCTAATTTAGAAGGGTGTTGTGACATGTCAACTGCAACACTGTTTCATTATGAAGACCCCAGTCTTTATGATGTCACAGTACTATAGTTGGTGTGTACCAACATCCTATAAAATCACCTCATCTAGAGGTACAAATCCAACTAAGAAGTTAAATGCTTTCTTATCTTCTTAATTTAAGATTTAATTTCAGTGACCCAACTGATTTCTTAACTTGATCATTACGGTGTCTAGCCATAAATGACTTATATTTTTCATGTAGATTAATCTACAACAAGTACCTCTTCCTAAAGGATTGTATTTCATTCTTTTCTATCTTATTATAAGCTCCAAACTTATAAACAAAATCAACATACCAACAGTAAGATTATCTTACCTAGCTTAACCAATTTTAGGCATGTTTGAATTTAGATTTTGTCTCCTTATTAATAGACTTCATTAGGATGAAGTACATTTATTACGTATGTATTTATTTCATTTTGGTTACCCTATTCTGATTTTGATTTAACAAGAGGAAGTATATATTTTCTTCCTTCAGAACCTCATTTGAGTATGGTTCTCAAAAGGTATTAACAGAATGATTATACCCTTTCAATGATTGTCTTTCCTTTAACTTACATTCGTTAGGGTTCATTGTTGCCATTTACTTTATGCAAGAATCATAAGTAAATTACTCTTTTATTTATGTCATCTAATAAACCATAATGACCTAGTTGAATATTCATCTATGCATGCCAACTTAGAAGTCACATTTAATGAAAGAATAGTGTATCAATTCCCTTTTTATCTATTTCATTTGAGTCTAATTGAAATTATTCAAAACAGATATGTTTATGAGAGAATAATGAAAAATTTACAAAATTCCTTTACCGTAAGCCCAAAGTGAATAATACATCAAATACAAATGAAACTCGATCCTTTTTCCTATTCCTTAAAGAAAAATACACATTTTACAAGTCTAAACATTTTAGACTTCACTCATGCAAATCAGCATTGATAAACTCAAGCAAGAATATATTTTTTCCCTTTTTCAATTACATTTCAATAAGAATAATAATTCCTCATAAATATCCATCCTTTAGGTAAACATAAACATTATCATAAAAGAAATTTTATTTTATCATTTACATAATCCATCTGAAAAAATTGCTAGCATGGGCCAGTTTGTCGAACTGAGAATGATAAGCACTAAACATTGAAACAATGTCCTTTCAACTAACTGTCTTATAAAAAGGACTCTACTTTTATGAAATAGTAAACAAATTCAGATAGATACCTCAAAATAAATAACTATCAAAAGGGAAGAACAACGTGAACAACCAATTCACATTAAGTAAGGATCATGATCAGATAAGCACTTTTCAATCAATGATTTCATAAGAAAAAGTACATTAGATAAGTAATATTTCAACCTAATTACTTATTTCATTTTTACTATAGTTATCTATAGTTCATTCTTGATTCATACAACTATATCAAAAAAGGTTACTAACTCTGACAGTCCCAATTAGAATTATTTTTAAAGAAACAATGATTCACAATACACATTACTAACATAATTCCTCATATAATATCAAAGACCAAATTCCTTCAATCTTAAAGGATGGAATTTAGGATGAACCAATAACATCCTACAAAAATAATTCCCTTATTTCTAGTACTAAACCAATTTCAAATCCAATTACAAATTATCGGTTCAATGAGAAAAATAATTGTAGATTTTCCCTCTAATACCCATTAAGCTTTAGACATGTTTAATGTAGAAGAGAGAAAGTAAACAGATGACAAGTGATACAAATTTAGTCAACCTTCAAAGTTTAACGAATACAAAATTGTATTAAAAAACTCAGAGAGAGAAAACAGAATGTAAATTCCTTCAGACCTCGAAGAAGAACAATAATTAATGCCTTGCTCAAGAAGGGAGAGAAGATCTCAATAATCTTTCCTAAGAATAGAAGTACATATTAGAATAAAAGAGTTGATACAGTCTTAATCAAATGATCTTTTAACTTCTTACCAAACACTAAAGGCAAGGAACTAATATGGGTTTACATAATCGAATGCATTATGCAAGTTGAATACCGAAAATAAGATCCATTCAACAAATAATAAGAAAACATATATAAATGTGTTATCTACGTATAGAAAGAGAGATTCAAAAAAATTTAATTGGCATCATTACATGAAGCACAATAGCAAAAAAAATGTTGTAATTCCTCTCACATTAATATCTTCAAGTATTACAATTAAAACTTAATCATCCTTGCAGAATACGAATACAAGATCACAGTCAATTCAACATGTATTCTCAACTTAACAGTGATGAAAGAATCAGTCTACAAGTAAGAAAAGAAAGGGCTCAACTCATATTATAACACAACAAAGAACAAAAAAGTGACATAATACCCAACTCAGATGCTCAAAATAAAGTTCAAAAGAGGAATAGAAAAACTAGAATCGCCCCATTCCATTTCCCTTAAAGTAATGCTATTGGTTAACTTGTTTCGTGAAGAATTTTTTCATCCTCACTTACCAGGTTAGGCACTTAAAAATATTTCCACTACATACATGTGTAAGACACAAAATTGACATTTAGAAATTTTAAGGAGAAGCTAGCATGTACAAAATAAAGTTTCAAACCTGAAGGAACCAAAACTTGAAACATCTTCCTTCATAACAGTGACTTATTTCATATAACTTCAGAGCAGTCCTAACAAGTATTTGCAAATTTAAAACAAAAATTGCTCAATAGAAATATAATCATTTTTGTTGTATTCAAACAATTTTATATGCACAAGACGTTGAATCCAAACTATGGTTCTAGCATATCTCAATAGAAACAACTAGATTCGAACAACTCACATTTCAACAGAAGACACCACACTTCATACTTTCTTCCACTAAAGGAAAACAAACCCATATCAAATCTTAAACTAGTAATGTTTTCCCTTAATCTGTTTTGCACAAGTAACATAAAATCACACAATTTTTGGCAACATTTCAGTTCCAGACAAAGATATAGCACGATCAACTCAAACATTATCAATAAAATACCCATATCAAATATTTTCCAAACAACAAATCCAAGCAGAAGAATACAAAAAAAAAACACCATAAGCATTTCCACAAAAATAATTACTTCTAAGAGCAAAGTTTTTTTTAATGAAGACATTTATAAATAAGGAGAGATATTTAATAAGAAGAGCCTATCATGCCTGATAGTGTTTTCTTTGGATTTGCAAAATACCTCCAGCCGAGCCTCCCAAACACCTCTTCTTTCCAAAACAATGTCAACAACGAAATATTCCTGCTCCCCTTTTTCTTCCACAGGATTAGAAATAGCTCAAAGATACCCAAGATCACAAAGGGTCAAAAATGGAATTGCTAGTTTGAAGAAGCAGAAACCACATGCAGAGTAAAAACCAGAAAGATCAAATGACCAAAAAACTTCCCACATTACTTGTTTCTCATCTATCCTATGTAGTTTCTTTGCCATAATTGATGCCATTGAATGCATTGAATGCCCATTCCCTCATATTTCCTTATGCCACCGACCTTCCAAATTTGGTGAGGTTAAATTCAAAAATTAACATGCATTTTAAATTTAGCAATGATGTCAGCTAGGTATCCCACTAACCTTCCATGCCTCCGCCAAACTTAGAAAATTAATATGTAAGGACTGAAATTTAATCCACATTAATACCTTAGATCCATCGCCACCAACTTCCCTCTTGCCACGTAACCCTTAGGTCCCCTTTAGGCTTAGTAGTAGTTTAGATCACCTTAACATTAGTTAGGTTTCCACCTTAGTTCTTAGGTCTTTAGAATTTATCCTAGGTTAGTTCAAGAATCATAACCATATAACATACTATCTTATGTTAGGTCATACCCCTTTATATAAGAATCCATATAGGGTAGGACACTACAACATAGGTTTAGGCGTAAACCATAATATTTTAGTAATAGGTCCTAGGTAAGTATTATTACCTTAGATTAAAATTCTAATTAGAATAAAACATTACAATTTAGGTCAAATCTGAATAGCTTCAACCATTTCGACCAAGGCTAAGGTATTTTCCTAAATAGCTTAGTACAGATCCTCAATATCCTTACGCTACTCATTGTTATAAATTTTTTATAAAGGAGGTCCAAACTTACCATTTGCAGCATGATGCCAAGTAAGGATACCTGAAGCCAGGTCCTTTACAATTTACAACAAAACACAACTCAATTCCATAATACATTTCAATCAGAATGTCAATTAACAAGATGACATTAAAGAAGAGTTGAAGCATACCTTGGATCAATGGAATTTATTCAAGGTGTGTTGTTATCATTTGGTAAATATGAAAACAATAGTACATATTTAAAACTTACAATTCACAATGCAGAATGGCTTCATTTCCAAGTAAACAAAATTACAACAAGCATGAATTCTGAACAGTAATAACTTATCCATTGCAAACATGATTTTCAACGTCAAAAGAATACACCTTCCTAAGACAAATCACATGTCAATGTTTACAATGTCAAAAGTGGAAGTCGTCATAAAACAGTCATGACCAAGACATTATAGACACTTTGTTACTTATAATCCTTCCATAGTCAATTAATTAACTATTATTAGTTAATTAAGCCTTTATAACTTTATATTTAATTAATAAACCTTTTTTGTTAACTAAATACCCCTTTTAAATCATCTAAATCCTACCTATTTTCATCGAAATCCCCTCTAAATAGCTTTCTAAGGTTATCCTAGCCTATTAATTAATCCTAGTTGATTAATTAACTCATCTACAACTCCTATGAGTTATTAATTCTAATCAATTATTTTTAATCATGTTTATTTATTCTAATTCTACTTTATCTTTTGTCCTACATTCATTATGTTTTTAGCTTATCCCAAATTGGAAAGTTATATGAAGGACCTACCCCCTTTCTTCAAAACTTACACCATGTTGGATAATTGCATGGAAATGGGAGGCCAAAAGGCAGTAAAAAAGGAACACTTTTTTCCTAAAATTATAAAAATCTAAACTTTAGCTAATAATTCGGCATACATATGCTCAAAATTTTACAAAGTGATAAGAATAAGTACCGTAGATCTTGGAATCTAGTTTCTAAACTACTAATTGTTTAAAATGGTGGAGATTAAGAGGGTCAAATGTGGTTTGACACAAAATATGTCTATTTTTTGTTAAAAAGATAAAACCAATTGTGTGTGCCCCCCTCCCCCCCAATTTTTAAGTTTTCTAAATAATTTTTCAAATCCCTATGGTAGAAATTTATCTAATTCCATGTACGAGGTCCCACTAAATTTTCATAATTTTTGGATGAGTATATAATTTTTTATTAATTTTCAAAGTACACACATCTCGAAATTTAAATATTTGTTTGTAAACCCCCGTAACTTTGAGAAAAAAATCCATTTTTTGTTTTTTTGAGTGCATGTAGAATAGAGTTTAAAAGAGGAGTTTTTTTTTTGAAATTTGGATGAAAACATCATAAGTTGTGTATAAAAAGGTATGCATACATTTTGACAACAAAAGAGGGTACTAGTAAAAGAAATTAAAGATGAAATCATTAAACTAATCAAATTTTAGAAAGCAGTATATCGTCACCAAGGTAAAATCAAGCTTGACATCGTAGTATTTTTTTTTTTGGAATATTATGTTATAACATATGATATATTGAGGTGTACACGTGAGAGTTTGATGTTTTTTTGTTAAACACGGATTTAGTGACAAATTACATAGTCCAATCCTTATGATAGGATATCCAAGGAAAATACAAGCCTATGGATTTGGATTCCCAAACCCATAGAATATGAAATATGAGCATGCTATAACGCGCTCACATTCATATTTGTTTTGTGGTGTATGTGCTATAAGTTTTTCTTATTAATCACTTTTATTAATCTTTATAATTTATTAATAAGTTTTTCTTTTCTTAATATTTATACTTTATTAATAAGTTTTTTTTTTTAATATTTATACTTTATTATTTATTATAATTTAAATTTATTCTAGTAAATATAATATTTTAGGGTCACTTTCCACCTTATGGAACTAATATCACAACTCCATCTATCACAGTTTAGAAGATAGTTTTTCATATTTTAATCTGGTCAGTAAATTGGTATTTTTTAGGATTTCAGCATTCAACCTTCAAGATTTTAGGATTTAAATTAGACAATCAATAGTTGTTTTGTGAAAGAATATAGTCATTTTTTAGGTTTTGGGGCCTTTTGGATTGGTTATTGACATTTTAAAGAGTGTTTAATGTGTCAAAATTATGGCAAGATTCTGACTAATTACAGGCAAGATTCTGACTAATGACAACCTCATTAAGAAGGGATTCATCATGCCGAATAGATGTTGCATGTGTCAAAAAGAGGCAGAAGACATAAAACATTTATTTCTTCATTGTGAGCACACTTCCAAAATTTGGCATCTTGTTTTTGCAAAATTTAATCAAAAATGGATCTTTCCCCTTACCTGTCTTCAGGCCTGGGAACAATGGGACTCTCCATATAAGCATTGTGTGGTGAAGAAATTGTGGCAACTTTTTTTACCTCACACTATGTGGCGAGTTTGGAAGGCTCGTAATGATGGAATTTTCAAAAACACTAGAAAGGCATGTAACAAAGTCTACAAGGAAATTATCATTGCTGTGCAGGATAATATTGCTAGATTTAAACCTCCTAAAAATAGACTTTATCCTGAGAAAGAAGAATACATTCTGACTGATTGGAATACTGACACTGCCTTCAAAAAGAATAAAAATGGTATAGATAGAACCACCGTCTGATGGACTAAGCCTCCCAATGCTTGGCATAAGTTAAATTTTGATGGGGCCTCAAAAGGCAATCCGGGATACTCTGGAGGTGGAGTCATCAGAGATCAAAGAGGCTATTTTGTTGCTACTTTTTCTGGAAAAATGGGTAGGCAAACTAATCATTACTCTGAAGCTCTTGCTGTTCTATGGGGAATAAGGCTAGCTAGGGATTGTAATATTCTAATATTATAATTGAGGGTGATTCTCTGAACATCATCAATCTCTTAAACAAAAAGCAACACCCCACCTAGTCAATTAGAGATTTCATTGTTGAAGCTACTGATATATGCAAGAGTTTTGAAAATGTTAAAATCATTCACACCTATCGGGAAGGCAATAGGGTCATAGATGGTTTGGAAAACTTTGGAGTTACCAATACTTTTCAAACTTGGCTAAGGGGGGACGTTCTGCCCATTCAAGTTAATAAAGACATAATCAATGATCTACATGGCCGAGAAAATCATCACTAATGGATGTAATGTTGATGTTAATGAGTGAATTCTTAAGTACAGAATGATGACATCATATAAGATTTGTGTGATTAATGAGATTTGTGTGAACTGGACAACCATCATTTCTTGTCATAGGGAGAATTCCAAGGAGCGGGTCACTAATAACAAAGTATGGTCTAATAATTACATCTTCTTTCACGGAAGGGAAAGATTCAAAAACAAAGTTAAATCTGCTATGCATAGTACTAACATCTTTACCGTTGAGAGCAGAATAAGTGGAAAAATGGGGGGTCCGCCATACAAAACAAATCCCACCCACAATCCAATGTGGAAAGAGGATGTTGTGCTCTAGAACTACCTTCAAATTGGTGGTCTGGAAAATTTGATAGAAAGGATTCAAGGTTTTGATCAAGATATATCTATTAAATTCACACAGGGATGGAAGAATCGGGTTGTTAAATACAACAACATGGAGGTTGAGATCACAGAGGAGCTCATCGCCCATATCATGGGACTCAGTCTTGATGGCACCAAATTCTTCAATAAGAAGGTAGACAGGGAGGTGGAGACACAAATTCCTAGAAGATGGGGAGAATCTTGAGTTTGTGACAGTCGGCATCAAGTTGGCTTCAATTCCTGAGCCTTTTACTAAGCTAGCTAGGATGGTTGTTAGGTATGTAACTCTTGAAGGGAGATTTGTTACTATACCTCAAAAGAATTTGATATTTCTTAACGACTTTTGTAGAAATATAATCATCAACTTCCCTCACTACTTGATAAACTCGCTGGAGAAATCCATTAGGGAAGTGCAGAGCCATTCTAGGGTGGTCCCTCTGCATCAAGGGCTAATTCTGCTTATCCATCGTCACTACTCAAACTGTCCCTGCGTGAATCCTACTCCACCCTCTTCCTCCATTCCTCCCCCTACTCACACCACCTTCATTCCCCCCCTACTCGAAAGGAAGATTGAAACTGTTGCATCTAGCAAGAAAAGAAAGGGCATGAAAACTAAGATCCCTACTTCTCAAAGGGTTCTTAGAAGCCATAAAGACCTGGAGCTTGCTGAGAACCTCCTACACATCAGCCAACCGATGGAGGTGTAGACACCAAATTTGTGTCTTACGACCCCCTGTGCCCCGCATCTCATTTCACAACCTAACCTCATCACCTAAACCTTACACAATTCTTTATTAACTACCTTATAATTAATAAATCCACATCACCATACCTGGCACCTCATTTTGCCACCTCATCATGACCTAGTCTTAACCCTAAACTAACCTAATTAAGACCTATAACTTGGTCCACATTCCACACCTATGACTAATTACTCCTCATCCGCACCTAAAACCAACTTCATAATGACTTGACCAAGCCCACAACTAATCCCTCGGGAGAAAAGGAGGGAAAGCTGGCTATTTCACCAAAAATAACCTACTTTGACCAGACCGATACCGGTTCCTACTCGACCGCCGTCGGTTGCGTAACCGCCATTGATTCCCTATAAATGACCACTTCCAACCAAAAACAAAGGAACGGATTTTGATTTTGATCGAGAGAAAGAGAAATCATCGAAAGGATCCAGATTTTGCTTGGCCGAGCAGAGACAAGTGAAGAAACAGGAAGAGTTTGCAGAGAAGGACATCAAGCCCAAGACTACAACTGAATAACCAGAGCCCAGTAACACTCATTTGAGCATCAGAAGAGGAGATAACTCATCTTGGATTGTCAGATCATCCAACTTGGGTCTTTTCTTCACCATCACAGTCCTGAAACCTGCATCTGCATCAGGGATGAGTAGTCCTTCCAAGAAAAAAAGGAGTTCTTCGCAGTCGATCTGATCTTTCTCTATGGTACGCGCACACCATCTCAACATTCAACAGGTACTCCTCCTAGCCCTAACCCTTATCTGTTTCTCAAAGGAATGATAGGATAGAAGCAAGTATATTCTGCAGAGCTGAAACCATTCCGTGCGAAACATTTTGGCACGCCCGGTGGGACCCATTTCGGGTTTCTGTTTCTCTTGCTTGTTTTTTTTTTAGGAAGCATACTTGATGTTGCTGTTTTTGTTATATTTAGTTAAGAATTTTTCTTGCTTTCCTAGTTTCGCATTAGTGAAAGTCATCTTATTTGCTTCATCGAATATCATTTTTGATTTGGGTTTTAAAACACGTGCATTACATTCTTGCTTGCTGTTTTCAATTCTAGTGAACATAGACTAAGTAATAGGTCGTACATGTGGGGGTGATTTCCATGGTATTGACAGGAAATTAATCTTACTTTCACTGCACAACACATACCGAATCACTTCATAATTAACACAACAGCTCAAAACATTCCCCCTTTTCCGCGGTATTCCTCCGCCCGATTGAGGTAGCCTTATAAGCCAAAACAAACTTGACATTTCCCCTAAGTCTTTTGTTTAGGATTGAAAGCATTCCATGTATAAAGGCATAAGCCCACAATAATTAAAATTAACCCTAGGGTTAGTCTCTGGATTTGCATGTGCATCTTGCTTGTTTTCAGTTCTGTTTTCTCTATTATACACTATCTTCTGTGATCACCTTAGAACAATTTGATAAATGTACTGAGTGTTGTTAACAATCAAATCAGCAGCTTCTTATATTTTCTTATACCAGTCTTCTTACACCGACATCGGTTAACTGACCAATGTTGGCTATAGTCTAACCGACATCGGTTATCAGATCGATATCGGTTACTGTCTTTTACAGTTCCTGACAAACCAGCAACCTACCAATTTCACTATTCTGAGTCTGTTTCTGTTCCTGATAGATTGAAACCCTACTGTGTACTCCTGTCCATGGTTGTTATCACTCGAAAGCAAGCTTCCGCCATGGTTTCACATGCTTACTCTGTGCCTTTTCCTGAATCACCCCCTTCACATTCTATAGGGAACCCTACGGACACCAGTGAGATCCCCAAAATTCCTATAGGAGATAAGGAATTTGCCAAATTTCTGGATGCTAATCCTAGCGCTGTACAATACTATTTGTCTCATGCCCTTGACCGTACACCCGACGGTCAACTCCTTGTTGGCATGCCTATCAGTATAGCTGCTCATTTAGCCCCTTCTCCGCCTGATAACTCCGTTTTGCCTTCCGCATCCTTAGTCCCGTCGCCTACCTCAACAGCTTCAGGGGTCCATACGGCACAGATTGGCTTTCCTTTGGTTAATCTTGGGCCCAACATGTCATTACCACCGACTGCTCCTACCTCGTCTCTCTTGCAGACTGTTCCATTCATGACTTGCTCTCTGCTACCTATCCACACGAGCTTTCCTTCTCAAGCTCCGCCCACCTTTTCATTTCCACACACATATCCGGTAACCTCAACAGCTTATATAGGACATCCCTGTTCGGTTGCCTCAACACATTCGTCCTCCATACCTTATGAACATTTAACCCCACCATTGTCTAACGGTGGCCCTTGGCCCAATTTTCCTCCGTTTACCATGACCACACCATCATCTCATCCAACTTCTGATTTAATTAAACAAATGATGGACAAAATGCAAAATCTGGAGGCTTCTGTTTCAGGAAGTCGTAGCGCCTTGACATATGAACAAGTTTGTCGGGAGCCTATCCACCCTTCAGTCCCCCTTCATTCATATCCTCCTCAATGGGAATTACCAAAGTTTACCCGCTTCAACAGTAAGGAGGACCCTCAACAACACTTGCGATCATTTAGACATGCCTGCTATCTGATTGCTCACGACGACACTTTACTACTCCGCACCTTTCCCATGTCCTTATCAGGACCCGCCTTGGAGTGGTACAGTGCTTTAACCTAGCACTCAATCTTCTCTTTTAACCAGCTAGCCCAATCTTTCTTGGATCATTTCTCCATTAACATTGCCAAGAAAGTATCTATCACCGACCTCTATGCCATCCGACAATTTGAAGACGAATCTATCACAGATTTCATTGGACGATGGCGGGGCCTTATCAACCAACTTACGTATGCCTTGCCTCAGACTGAACTTATTGAACTGTTTACGCGGGCCTGCGCTGAGCACATCTCTCCTACTCTCTAAATTCAAACTTTCTATACATTTGATGAGGCCTTTACTATGGCTCGAAAAATAGAGATTCGAGCCTTAGAGGAAGAGAAATTGTGGTTGCGTAACAAAAACCCCACTTTCCGAACCCAAGATTCCACCAACAAACCTAACACCACCAATCCTCACCCATCGACTGCTTCGAAATCAAAAGGGGCTGTCCACGCGGTGATGGTCAAATCTCAAGCACCGTCTAATACCCCACCAAAAACCACCTATAAATATAAAGCCGAGCCCATCAATTACACTCCCTTGGGAGAAACATATGGTGTGATATTGGAAAAATTGCTCAAAGCAGGAGCCATTACCTTACCTCTTGTTAAACCTCATTTCGGGTTCGATACCACTCGCGCCATACCTTCTTGGTACAAAGAAAATGACTTCTGTAACTTCCACCTCATGAAGGGACACAGTCATGAGAACTGCAAGATGTTGAAAAACATAGTGTAGGAAATGGTTGATGCGGGGGATATAGCCCTCGATAATCCTAACGCCCCTGCTAACCAAAATTTTAAAATATTCAACAAACCATTCCCGAATCATTCTTCTAACAGTAATCTAAACCAAGATATCTTAGCCGAGGAGAGTGTTCATGAGATCCATGCAGTCTTCGATTCCCAGCCAAAGACCTCCATCGAACAAATTCTAAATCAAACCTCTTCACTAACGCAGGAAATCAAACCCCCTTCCTTGCTATCAAGACAAACTGAAATCCTTGCCATTCCTTTACCCATCAAGGAAGTAACTGCCCAGAGTTCCCTTCTCACAAATGAGCCTTCTTATACCACATCCTTGCAAGACTGTGAGCGGATGTTATCTGATTTATCTATTTCCCAAACGTCTCCTTCTACCATTCTTGCTATACAAGAGGAAGTCTCGCCACTTCTTTTGTCATCCATAGACGAGAAACCTCTTGAACCGACATCACCAAATTCTTTAAACATGACAGATCCTCTCAAGTACGCCCTCCTACCTATTAGTCCTTCATCACCTAAATCTTTTCAGCAACCGGTTGACCTCCTAATGCCCATTGATACAGTGTCTCATATACCCCTTGTATCACACCCACAGTGGACCGGAATCACAACCCACCTTTCTTCCATAAAAAAGTTCCTATTCACACGTGAGGACTGTCATTCCCCAGAAGATAGACAGGTCCTATGGGAACGCTTGAGTACGCCATATTCTACTCAAATGCAAATGACTGATCTTGATGCCTCTACCATATACCCGAAGTGTTTAGAGAAGCTTAAAATGCCTATGTCCTCATCTTCACCCCCCTCATCTCTACCAAATACCTCATCCACTTCTATTGACCTAACCAAATCTTCCCCTATGCTTGGGAACTCACCCATACCTAGTCTAACACACCCACCTAAGCAGCTTGATTTATCTAAAAATAAATCCGTCCATCCCATTAGGAGATAGACTCAATCTCCTCAATCTATGCCGCTAACACAACTAAAACCCTCGTCGTCACACCTACCTTCCATATTGGGACCACATCCCTCTACCTTACATCAATATATCATACCTCCTGTGTTTTCTTTAAAGTGACCTATGCCTTCTGCACCCATACAGAAATCCAAAGGTATAGCAACACCATCACCCCGCGTATCCTATCCACCTATCAACCATAAACAAATTCCATCATCAAAAGATTTGTTTTCTATCACTCCTATTTCTCTGTGGTTGTTTTCTAATGCCACATCATCTGTGGCCTCATCATCCAACCAGCCAAACATAGCTTCTACGTCAAAGAAACCATGGTTAGTTAAAACCCTTTATCAAAACTCCTTGGCTAAACTATCCCCCATACAAACCAACCACACCACGTCATCACCAGAATCGACCCAGTCAATAGCCTCATTTTCCTCTGACTTTGACCCACTCAAAGGGTCTTACGCCAAAATCCTTACTATGTTGGTAGAGAATGTGACCATTTCCCTACCCCCACTTAGACCTTATGATCCATCTAAACCTCGACCTATAGGTTACGATGAGTTAAAATCTGCGCTTACCACCGCACACGAGGACATGACGTAGAGGGATGCAAAGTATTGAAAGCCATACTTCGTCTGTCACCTCTCTTAGATAGGAAAGTTAAGAAAGACAACTTACGAAGAGAGAGACCTTTAGCTTCAATTTCCTCTCCTATACCACCTGTCCCCGCCTCACCAAGATCTATCATTATTACATCCCCACCTCTCGAAAACCATGACCTATCCCTACCATCTTCCTCCTCTCGTATTCACGAGATAAATATGATTAGTGTTGCTACTCGAGGGCATAAAAACAATGGGAAAGCAAAAGAAAACACACCTGCGGCATCTCTTTCTCCGTCCACCATCCCGATTGCACCACCACCTAAAGTGGTTATTCGCGGACCTGCCTATCCCATCTCTAATGGAATTGCCCACCAAACTATGATCAAACAGCTTCACCAATCACCTGTAAAAATGACACTGTATGATCTCATTCAGACTTCTGAATCTCATCGACAAGCTCTCGTTGAAATCCTTCAAGGGATAGAAGTTTTACCTAATGAAACCTTGCCCGTTACCTCTATTCTAACACCCAATCACATTGCTTCACTCACCAAACAATCTATCTCCCCAACCACTTCTGTCTCTGTACAGCAAGTCGCTGCTGTTAGTTTCTCTGAAGATGAAATTATCGACTTTGGTGCCGAAGATCCTCACCCTGCTCTTTTCATCTCAGCGTACGTTCGGGATATTTGGGTACGTCGTGTTATGATTGACGGGGGTGCTAGCCTAAACATCATTTCTTCAAAAGCCTTCCAACAAATGAATATCCCTTCTAGTTACATGTGTGCCAACCCCATCATGTTGAGATCATTCAATGATGCTATTACTTCTACTTTAGGCACCATGATCCTTAACATTCATGTAGGACCACGTACTCTACCCGAACTCTTCTACGTCCTTTAGGGAGAGTTCCAATACAATATGTTGTTAGGCTGCCCTTGGATCCGGGCTATGGGATGCGTTCCCTCCACTTTACATAGATGCATAAAATTTGAGTACGAGGGGAAGTCCTATACCATAAAAATTGATCCTCCCCCCTTCAAAACTTGCAATATGTTGTATCGCCCTAATGATGTGCTTGTACCAGTCAAGACACCCATTCATCTAACCCAGCCATCCACTTCCAACACACCTACACCTTCAACGAATGAAACCGCCGTTACAAATATTACTTTCTTTCCTGCAGCTAACATTCCAACCTCCGAACCCTTAGTAGATGTTTTTCAACTCCTTATGCTGGGGGAGTACCGCCTATATAACGTTAGCTCTTTCCATACCCCGCAAGAGTACGGATAGTTACATGCACATCCCACCTACGACCGTCACGTGGGGGAGGTAATCTCTTACGGACCACCCCATTTCCACACCAAACTAACGTATGGGGGTGTTGACGCATCCTCCGTTACCCCTGAACCTCCTCTTGGTGTGGTTCCCTTCCAATCCAATTTTCAATACTTGACAAATCATCGTTTCACCCTCACCTTCTTGAATCGTTGTGCTTGGAAAGGCTTTGGTTTTGGTCTTTATGAACAAGGCCGACATACACTCATTCCCGTGACTACACGCAAACACAATGATCGCAGTGGTCTCAGTTTTCCTGAAACACCTACACCGGAGAAACCTCGTGTCAGTTGTATCCTGTAGGATGATGACGCCACCCCTACCAAGCCATCATCACCCACTTTGCCATCATCACCCATAGAGTCGATAGACCCTGAATCTATCCCTCCTAACTTTTTTTTTTCATAAATGCTATCTTCATAGGTCCTCTCACTTATCAACGTGATAATGAGGACCCATCTTCTCTTCCCCTTCTGTATCAAGACATGATCAAAGAGGATTCACCTTTGATTAATGTTTTTGAGTGCCAGGATGACGACTCCATCCTCACTTACCTTGGTGCAGATGACTCCTATATTCAACGCGCATTACCGTCTGAAACACAAACCATGTTGAATGAGTCGACTATAGAAATCAACATCCACACCGAGGAGGATCCTCACGTTGTGAAGATCAGACAATCCCTTAACACATCAGAACAAGCCGCCTTTACTACCTTTCTCCGTACTCGCAACCAAGCTTTTGCTTGGTCCTACGCTGACGTGCCAGGAATTAATCCTACCATTTCTGTCCATAACATCACCCTAAACCCCGATTCCAAACCATTCAAACAAAAACTGAGAAAAATACATCCACGCATTGCCCTCTTGGTCAAAGAAGAGCTTCAACAACTTCTTTTTGTTTCCTTCATCTTGCCTATTGACTATTCTCAATGGATTTCTAACATTGTACCTATCACTAAAGCGACAGGGGGACTTCGGATATGCACGGATTTCTGAGACCTTAACCTCGCTTGCCGTAAGGATGACTTCCCCCTCCCAAGTATTGATCAACTTGTTGATCTCACTGCGGGCCATGAAATGCTTTCTCTCATGGATGGCTTTTCGGGATACAATCAAATTTTGGTAGCCCCGGCCGATCAACATAAAACTGCCTTCATAACTCCTTCGGGAACCTTCTATTATCATGTCATGCCATTTGGCCTTAAGAATGCTGGTGCGACCTATCAGCGGGCTATGACTTACATTTTTCATGACATTATGCACACTATCCTTGAGGATTATGTCGATGATCTCCTTGGCAAATCTAAACATCACAGTGAACATCTCGATGTTTTAACCATTATTTTCGATCACCTGTTACAATATTAAGTCTGTCTTTAACCAAAGAAATGTGTCTTTGGTGTTCTTTCAGGAAAAATTATTGGCTTTATTATCTCTTTGTGTGTCATTGAGGTCGATCCATCTAAAGTAAAAGCTATCCTAGAAATGCCCCCACCCAAAAACCTCAAACAATTGTGTAGTTTGCAGGGTAAACTTCAATCCATCCGGCATTTCATCTCCCAACTCTCAGATCGATGTCAACCTTTCCATCACCTTCTTAAAAAGGACATTGCCTTTCAATGGAGTGACGAGTGTCACCGAGCCTTTGAAGCTCTCAAAGCCTATCTCTTGCAGCCACCCATGCTTATTCCACCTCAGGATGATCACCCTTTCTACCTTTACCTTTCTGCCACTGACCATGTTATAGGAGCCATGCTCGTGCATCGCGACTCAGCATGTCGAGAACAAGCTGTTTATTATATAAGTCGTACTCTCGTGGATTATGAGACTAGGTATACACATGTAGAAAAATTGTGCCTAGCCTTATCATTCGTAGCCACCAAAATCCGACATTACCTCCTGAATCACAAAACTTTTGTCATCACTAACACGGACCCCATTCATTATATGTATGCCAAACCACATCTGAACCAACGCATCGCCCGATGGCTTATGCTCCTTGCTGACCTCAACCTTGAGTTTGTACAACAAAAGTCAATCAAAGGACAAACTATTACGGACCAACTTGCGGAGGCCCCTTTACCTGGGGAATAATTCACCAATTTTAATTTCCCCGACGAACTCATCGCCACTCTTTCACTCAGGGAAGAGTCATATCAAATGACCCTCTTCTTCGATGGATCTAAATGCCAGCGCGGCGGAGGAGCCGGCGTTTTTCTCATCCCTCTTAATGCTGAACCTATGCCTCTTTCATTCCGGCTTGATTTCCCTTGCACTAATAATACAGTGGAATACGAGGCCCTTGTTTTGGGTCTCCAGGTTGCGTTACACTTAGGTGTCAAATCTATTAATATTTTTGGCGACTCTCAATTGGTAGTCAATCAAGTTATGAGCATCTACCAATGTAAGAATGAGGAACTTCAAAAGTATAAACATTATGTGGATTCACTTTTGACCTCATTTACTCGTTATTCTATCCAGACTGTTCCCCGCTCCACTAACAAATTTGAAGATACTATGGCTTGCTTAGCCTTGCAAATTCCTACGTCACCAACTGACTCTGACATATTCATCTTGGTCCAACAACTTTTTGCCCCATCCTACTCAGCCCCGGTTGTTTGTATGATAAATAATGTGTCTGCTAATTCACAGGATACCTGGTACCACCAATTTCACGACTACCTTACAACCTCTGTTCTCCCACCTGACCTTACTAGTAATGGAAAACGTGATTTTATTAAAAGTGTTTCTCATTATGTTGTCACGGGGGGACTCCTCTATAAACGTGGCTTTGCTGGCATCCTCCTTCGATGTCTAACCGGTGCAGAGGTCACCTATACCATCCAACAAGTCCATGACGGCATTTGTGGTGGACATTTTAGTGGCCTTGCCGTGGCTAAACAAATCCTTCGCCTAGGTTATTATTGGCCTACTCTTAATAACGACTGCTACGAATATGTTAAGCGTTGTGTTATGTGTCAACAACATGCCAACCTCCAACATACTCCTAGCCATCCGCTACAGGTCGCACGAGATCTTTGGCCTTTCTCACAATGGGGTTTAGACCTTATTGGTGAGATTCACCCACCTTCTTCACAACGTCACCATTGGATAATCACAGCAACTGAATATTACACAAAATGGATGGAGGCCATTCCACTCATTTCAATCAAAAAAGAAAAAATTGTCGAATTCGTTAACCATCATATTATCTGTCGTTTTGGTATTCCTCATTGCCTAATAATAGATAATGGTAAATATTTTAAAAATAAGTTGTTACAAGACCTTTGTGACAACTTTGGTATTAAACTTAGTTTCTCATCACCTTACTACACGCAGGCCAATGGTCAAGCTGAATCTTCTAATAAAACCCTAACCAAGATCCTCATGAAAGTTTTCAATGAGTCCGGAAGAAACTGGCATGATCACATTCCCTTTGCCCTTTGGACTTATCGTACTAGCATTTGTACCTCCACTAATGCCACACCATTTTCTTTGGTATATGGTACCAAGGCTGTCTTGCCTCTCAAAGTACAAATACCCTCCCTCAGAATATCTCTTCAGGATATTCTCACCAATGATGATTTCCGCCAAGAGCGGTTAGCCCAATTAGAGCTTCTTGACGAGCATTGTCTTACGGCTCTTGATCACCTTCAAATCTACCAAAAACACATCAAGCATGCTTATGATAAATGACTTCATGAGCGTACCTTTAAGGTTGGTGATCTTGTCCTCAAAGAGAATCAACATGTAACCAAACTAGAAAAGAAAAAATGTGGAAAATTTGCTTCTAATTAGATTGGGCCTTACATTATCACTCACACTTATGGATTAGGCACTTATCATTTAGCTTCACTTAATGGTAAACCTGAGCTTGAGCCCCTTAATGCCTTGCATCTTTGACCATTCTACTGTTGAAATTAGTGTTATATCACTTCTTATCTACCTTACACTTGTCCCTTGAGCTCATTTATCACCGCATACACTTTGTTTCTTACATCTCAAAATCAAATCCAGCTCACATGGTTTGATTATCACCTCCCCTAAAATATGCCTTCCCCTTTTAGTCTAGTCCATGACTTCAAAGTATCAAAATGACACATTCTTAATTAAAACACTGATGGGATTTTCTTGAGTCAAACTTCCTACAAAAACTAGATGCTTTATGCCCAACAGACATCTAGACCTCTAAATTATACAATAGACTGCTCCCTTGAAGGACAGCTATATGCCAAAATATTGCTACTATTATATATCGACTACTCCCCTGAAGGACAGTTATACATAAACGCCGCATCTGCTACTATAAATAGATTGCTCCCTTGAAGGACAACTTTACACAGTCAGCCTTTATCAAAAGCTTCTCGCATTGATCAGCTTCGTGAAGACCTCAAGAACAACAAAATACATATCCCATGTAGACTTCCTGCATTGATCTGTCTATATCCAACAAAATAAAATAAAAATAAAAGCAGTCTTTCAAAACACTTTTGAGTCATGGACTTGTCTATTTAGGTTTGGTTCTCTTTTATCAGAATAATCATCTTATAATAAGTTCTCTTCACCCTCGCCCACATCAACCACCTCGCCTCACCATTTGTCAAAGCGAAAAAACTCAAAGGACGTGACGTATATCCGATATATTGTGATTATACCACTCTAATCACCTATCGACTTCTCGCCTATGCAAGGTACCTAGGGATTCAAGCTCATCCTACATTAATATGTGGTTTGTTTATCTCTCCTCAACTATGGGACACTCTTGCCTCTTTTGCTCGGCTCTAGGATTGTGTGTTGACCTTAATCAGGACACGATTCCCCACTACTTGGGTATGCTTACTTTCGCTTTACCCTACCAACGCCAACAGCATTACCCTACCACCATCAAATTTTTACCAACCAACAAATTGCCTAACCATACCTAAATTTCCTAAATTCACCTCTCCCTGGTCTTAAGGGAGAACTACATCAGTCTGAGGCCCTTCCTTTCTTTGTGTAATGGGCTATGTAGGCAGCACTTCGAAGACATGGAGTCTCCCAAGGTTAGCTCGACCATCCCCTACCATACCTTATCATGTGTTGTCAATATAAATGTTTTTCATGTATTTCTATTTGCCAACGTTCATCTTTATCCTTTTTCAAAACAAACAAAAACAACAGTCAAAACAAAAACATTCTTATTATTATCGTAACTCAAATCAACATACATATTCAGTTTTATTTAGATGTTAAACAAATACATCTTCTCTATCATTAACACGTAGGTCGGCATCCTTATTTATTCTTATATTCCTATGAATTTCACTCAGACTCTTACACCTCCTCCCGAATCAGGTGGTGATCGTGATCGTCGATGCCCCTCCCTGGGCCTCTCCATCCTCAAAGGTGCCACTGCCATTGGTTCCTCCCATTGATCTGCCAACATCTCCTGTAACATACGAATACGTCCTCTCGCTTGGAGGAATCTTGCCTCCAGTCTCTCCACTCATAACTGGGAAGCCTCTAACAATCCCATTGTCTCATTCACCTGTGTTTGAAGTTGGCGAGCCAAATCCTGCAGACGATCTCTCTCCACTGTAATCACAGCTATGTCAGGGCACTCACGTGCACCTCGCAGCTCTGCTACCCACCATACTCTATACGCCTCTGTCGTTCCCGCATCCATAACCCTACGATCGGCTGCTATCTCTTTTGGCCCTTCTGGAGGTGTAGGCCGAGGAGGTGAGAATTCTACCTCGGTGTCGATCCTCATGTATGGTCTATATGTCATAGGAATATCCTGAATGAACCCAAATTGTTGCCGCACGCGATCTAGAGGAATCCTCTTGTATTCACCTGGCCTATGCCCTACGATCCACCTCAATCACTCTACACCCCTCAACTCCTCAGCTATGTGCTCTGTCACCATATAGTTCCCGTACAGCCTCCAACAAATATCCGCAATCGTCACAATCTCCCATACCTGTCTATAATACTCGATGTCATCTATCACGGTCTGGGATCTCTCTTCTTGTTCTGTCTGGACCCATTGTCTGAATCCCAACCTTTGCACTCCTACCTCTCCCGACTCAATGGGTCGGCCTATTAGATGCACACAAACAATATGCTCATAGGCCCAACAATGTAATAAGTACGAACAATCCAGTGTCATCCTGTGTTTTCGCTTGCATGCCCATAAACCCCTATATAACTCTGCCAGATATGCGGGTGCCCATGCGAATGTCACGCTCATTTCTATCATTTCCCAAATAACACTCATCAATGCTTTGGGAAATCTTCCACCTTCCACCCTCAGAAATGCATAATACCCCACCGCTATCATTAATAGCATGGCCAACCTTATTTCCTCAGGGTGTGTTGCATACATTGTACCATACGTAAATGATAAACCTCGCTATGTCAAATCTTGTGCAGCTGACCCAAATACTGCTATTATCGCTGCCTGCCCCACACTGGGAAACACCTGATACACTGTTTTTCCTATCATTGGGAGTCTCAAAATATGAAACACATCTTCCAAATTCACTGTCATCTCCCCTGTTGATAGATAGAAGGTATTCTTTTCTGGATTCCATCTCTCAATCAACACCTACAACATAGCATGGTTATGCGAGATTCTTGGATAATAGTGGATTCCACTTAACCCCAACTAATTTATCAATGCCCATTCAGCTGGTGTTACATCCGCTCGGATTCGTGACAACAACGCTGGCACAGTATCATTCATCCTTAACCCTGATTCTACCTGCATGCATCAAAACGACACATAATTATTCAAAAGAACAAATCTCTATGGATTTTTTCTCAAAATCTGGAAACCCTTACAGTGACCGATAGCGGTTATGCATAACCGATACCGGTTTGATAACCGATACCGGTCACTATCAAAGTATACCTACCTTGCTTAAAGCATACACCTACGATAATTATTTTATCCGTTTACTCCTATTTATACCTAAAAACATACATACCCACCCTGTTTACCTACCCCATCACATTCACCCTATCCCGAATCATTGCCTATCACCTTTTCTTTCTCTACTTAATCTCCCACATCCTATTCACAAAACATGCAAGAATCAAATTACAACTAAACAGTTTACCTCTCGGGATGCAGTAGCTTGGGGCGGAACATGTCTTCCCCCTCGTCCCTTCCTGCTGGATGCTTCTGCTCATTCAGCCATGTTCACCACCCTCTTCAAATATAACTTGTCTTTCTGCCTTCTGAATCTCAGCCCATGCTCACTTCACCTGTCTCTTTCGTCCTTATCACTCAAATTCTTTCATGCAATTACCTGTAGCAGTTGTCACATAGCGTCACATTTGCATATTTAACTTGTTGCATGACTCTAAAAATAAGAATGCTAAAAATAAGAACTTAAGTTGCCAACCCAACAGTTCTATTTTTAGGAAAATAATTCTTTCATAACCGATATCGGTTACATGACCAATATCGGTCATATAGCTACTGACATCGGTTACATAACCGATATCGGTCATGTCCCCTATTGCTTAAACCTAAGCTTTTTTTTTCATTTTTGCACATTTTTGTGGCACCCGCCCCTTTTTCCTGCATGAACAACACCATTATCCAGATTTTTCATTAAATCCATATCTCATCACAATTTCATCAACATCATCTATCTATCTTACAAGAACAACCGAGCCATCAACAAACGATATCAAAACTCATCAATCTATACACCATTTGAATCCAACTTAATAGCTACATACATTTAATTTCACAAAACCAATGACAAAACATACAACATTTCATAATACAACATGTCAACTAAACTCATCATTTATATATACATACATACATCCCATCAACATCACTAATATATAACACCATGTCAATCAAACTCATCATACATTAGCTATCACAAACCATTTTCAAAACACTTAACACATTTTTTTTACGCACAACATGTGGGTCAAATCATCATATCTATATATATACAAAGTTTCAAATATATAATGTGCCATGCATCGGGGCCTCTGTGATCTCATAATACAACAAAGCTGGCACGCAGGCCACAATAAGTGTTAATAATCCCAACTCGGCTCGCAGGTTGATCTCTCATATCAAAAACATACTTGGCTCGCAGGCCAGTATCAACTGTACAACCCGTACTCAGCTCGCAGGCTGGTATCAACTATACAACCCATACTTGGCTCGTAGGCCAGTATCAACTGTACAACCCGTACTCGGCTCGCAGGCCGGTATATACAATAAATGAATAAATGAATACATAATATCCAGGCACGCAGGCCTCTATAAACATAGCCGGTTCATAGACCGGTGCCCATATCCAATGAACCAATACAAAAATATGCTAGGACCCCTCAGCACTCCCCACTACCCTCTTCCTGTCTGTCTGCTAGTCCCTGTGCTGCCTCTCGCCTCCTGCCTATCACAGACCCACCGGCTGTGGCTGTACCTCCCTGAGATCTTTGGCTCCGAGAGGTCTCTGCTCTATGTGCCGCATATGGCTGATAATCAGCCCCAGTACCATCAAGAATATCCTGATATTACAGGGCCTCCGATCTAGCCTCCATATAATGATCTCGATCCACCGTACATGCTGGGGCTGGTCCCCTGACTCCTACTACCAGTGCCCCCTGTGCTTGTGCTGGTGCCACTGGTGGTGCCTATGGCTGTGGTGGTACCTGTACTTGCGGCTGTGCCGGTGCCGCTGGTGGTGCTGGTGCTGTGCCTATGCCTGTACCTGTACCTGAGCCTAAGCTAGCTGCCCCTGTAAGACACCTATCTATACCTGTGTAGCAGCAAGCTGCCCCTGTAATAACTATACCTGCCCTCTGAGCTGGTCCCTCTCTGCTCTAACAGCCGCTAAGTCTGGCTATGCGGGCTGTGCTCTCCTCGCAGCTCTCTCTCCGGCCCACCAAACCAAAAATGCTGCTGTGCAGCCGACATCATCTATGGTATCATCTGCCGGCCTCTCAGTAACCCAATCTAGGTCCACGGGCTGTGGTGCAGGAAATGGAGCCACTACATCATCCCTCCGGTACTGAGGGAAGCAAGGTGGCTCATCCTGTGGTAGCCCCATATGCCTGCGTACCATCTCCAGGGGTATCCTCTCATACTCCCTCGGGCCTCCGTCCCGCTATCCAGAATGTATACTGGATCCACTGCAACTGTGCTCGGGCTCCTCCGTGCGGGTGATGACCTCTATAATGTCTCCATACAATATCTACCGCTGTCAGGCCCTCTAACATATGTCTGTAATAAGTGACATCCCGTCCTACAAGCACTGCTCGTGGCTGGCCCACGACCCCCAACCACCTCTAAAAGCCGTATCTATAGATGACCTGTGGCCCTGGCTACTGGGGCAGCCCTACTAGTCTAATGCATATGATATGCTCATATGCCCAATAGTGTAGTAAAAACGTCAAGCAAATCCCGAATCGCCTCATCCGGCGATAGCCCCACAGCTCTCAGTATAACTGCACCAGGTATACTGGTGCCCAAGCATAACATGTGTGCTCCTCCACCATCTCATGTAGCACACCCATAAGTGCCCGTGGAAAGCGGCCTCCCTCTGAGTCTGGGAGGGTGAAGCAGGTGATCCCGATCATCATCAACACGGCAAGCCGTGTCTCATGGCGGTGGGCTCGGTACATATCCCCATACGCGATACTCACACTGTGATATGTAAGTAGCGCAGCTTCATCCTCGAATACATGTAGGATTTTATCCATGGTTGTCTCAGCGTCAACCTGAAAAACTACCTCTCCATCAATCGGTAATCGAAGGATGCAATACACATCCTCCAATGTGATGGTCATCTCTCTAGTCGGGAGATGGAACACATTGGTCACCGGATCCCATCTCTCGATGAGGGCAACCATCAAACTGTGATCCCTGTCAATCGCTCTGTATCGCTGGACTCCGTCGAGTCCCACATCGTGCATGATACCCCACTGCGCTACGGACATGTGTGGCCGCATCTATCTCAATAGCAGAGGCATCCTATCCTGTATAGTCAGCTACTGATGCGCCTGCACAAAATCACCCACTGCATTAGACCTACCCTTTCAAACAACATCTACTTATCCCCTCTATACCCCTTTTTTTTATCCCCCCGACCACACCCCGACTCTCTAACAAACCCCTCTACCCGCCTATATTCTACAATATCCCCCAACATCTTCACACCCAACACACCAAACCCAATCATAAACAACACCACACAACCCAACATGCCATCCCCAACAAGAACTTAACATCCAAAACCACCACAAAACGACGCAACAAAATAGAAAATCCTGCCTAGGGACCGGTATCGGTCACCCTTAACCGACCCCGGTCCCCTTTCCACCGATGCCGGTCCACTCCTGACCGACACCGGTCACCAACAAACCCGACCAACCCAAGAATTTCGTGACCAATGCCGATCACTTAGTGACCGACATCGGTCACTGGAAAATTCTTGAGCCAAACCCGACGCGGCTACCCCATTCCCTTTTTTTTTCCTATTTATCCCTTTATACCCACCCAAACACCCTAAAAACCTACCCACCCAGCTGCCTTGGCCTATTTAACCTATCTACCCTCTCCTTTTTGCAAATAACTTCCATTTATTAAGTGTTTTCTAAAAATCTAGCATTCCTACCCAAAACCCAAATACAGCATAATACAATCAAATCCATACAATGAGGGGTTTCGAACCTACCGGTACAACGACATGTCATCGTGGTGGGATGGGTGGTGGTGGTCCAGCTGGTCCAGCACCTCCTGCTCCTCCTGGCTATGCCATAGCTCCACCTCTCCTCTGCTGGGTCCTCCACCAATCAACTGCTGCCATCCTACTCACTCGGGTCCACTATTCACTCACTCCTCCACTCAAATAGTGCCACCTCAACCAACAAATGCTCCAATCTCAATAATCCACCTCAGACAACCCAAATCGGTTTTCAAATTGCAAATGTGACAATGACAGGCTGTATTTTTCTTTTTATAGGTTTTTGACCTATAACCAATATCGGTTTTATTATGCCCTACGGAACCAGTATCGGTCCCCTAACCAATATCGGTCATAGATAATCAACATCGGTTTTATTCCAACTTCTACCCCAATTTCGACCCTTATTTACTAATAGACCTTTTTACCAACATCACCTATATCCACCTTCGTTGACAACCCTTTGTTAACTTCATTGGCCCGACCCAAGGCCGTAACCAACCTATTTGGCCCGACCCACGGCCACAACCAACCTATTTGGCCTGACCCACGGCCGCAACCAACCTATTTGGCCCAACCCAAGGCTGCAACCAACCCATTTGGCCCGACCCAAGGCCGCACCTAACCATTTGGCCCGACCTAAGGCCGCACCAATTAAATACCATACCCATAATCAACGTTTTATTTTATCCATCCATCATGTACCTTTTTGTTCAATCGAGCTCACTTGTTCGTGTTTTAGCATGATCAGGGTCCTTGACTTGATCAGTCGACCAACTTTGCCTAGACTTAGACCGTGACGTTTATCTCAACCAAACCAACCATTTGGTACTGCTGAACATGCCCAAACGTTCCTATACGTTACCTGTTGTATACCCTGGAGCTACTTCCTATGCCTTGGATACCAGGATTATATCACCCTTGTTTGGATAAACTATCGACCTTTGCCTATGAATTTCTTGTTTTCTCTTCAAATCATATACCCTAGTCGCACTACTGCATTTCAACGTGCATCTGCTTTTTTGGACATACCCCACCCTCTTACCGTTATCTCAACACCATTTACCATTTATCAACCCTATCCCTACTTTCACGTTACCTCAATCTGTGATAGATTTGAGGGGGATTACCTACACCCTTAACAGGGGTAACCACTTCTTATTATTGTCCGTGTAGCTTTACAAAACAAACTACACGACAACAAGGGGCTAATGTAGACACCAAATTTGTGTCTTACGACCCCCTGTGCCCCACATCTCATTTCGCAACCTAACCTCATCACCTAAACCTTACACAATTATTTATTAATTACCTTATAATTAATAAATCCACATCACCATACCTGGCACCTCATTTTGCCACCTCATCATGACCTAGTCTTAACCCTAAACTAACCTAATTAAGACCTATAACTTGGTCCACATTCCACACCTATGACTAATTACTCCTCATCAGCACCTGAAACCAACTTCATAATGACTTGACCAAGCCCACAACTAATCCTTTGGGAGAAAAGGAGGGAAAGCTGGCTATTTCACCAAAAATAGCCCGCTTTGACCGGACCGATACCAGTTCCTAATCGACCGCCGTCGGTTGCGTAACCACCATCGGTTCCCTGTAAATTACCACTTCCAACCAAAAACAAAGGATCGGATTTTGATTTTGATCGAGAGAAAGAGAAATCATCGAAAGGATCCAGATTTTGCTTGGCCGAGCAGAGACAAGTGAAGAAACAGGAAGAGTTTACAGAGAAGGACATCAAGCCCAAGATTACAACTGAATAACCAGAGCCCAGTAACACTCATCCAAGCATCAGAAGAGGAGATAACTCATCTTGGATTGTCATATCATCCAACTTGGGTCCTGTCTTCACCATCACAGTCCTGAAACCTGCATCTGCATCAGGGACGAGTAGTCCTTCCAAGACAAAAAGGAGTTCTTCGCAGTCGATCTGATCTTTCTCTATGGTACGCGCACACCATCTCAACATTCAATAGGTACTCCTCCTAGCCCTAACCCTTATTTGTTTCTCAAAGGAATGATAGGATAGAAGCAAGTCTATTTTGTAGAGCCGAAACCATTCCGTGCGAAACAGGAGGAGCCTAAGGAGGAGGATTTGATGGTCAGAGTGGACAGGATGGAAAAGGAAATACAAGAGCTCAAAAGGGTTATCAAAAATATGGAAAAATCTAAGGGAAAAGTATTACTACAAAATGATGATGAGGAGGGGGTTATTGCTGAAGTATTTAAGAAGTTACAGTCTTTGGATGGTAGAATGGGAAATGTAAAAAGTTGTAATGACGGCATCCTGTCTGCTCTTTAAATTATATATAATTTCATTGAACAACATGTTCATAGTGTATGTAGTCTAAGTGGGATTAATGAAGACATTTGAGGCCCTAAAGAGAAAAGGGATATGGCAATTTCTTAGGTGGATTTGAAAGAATCTTCTCAGGCCACAGCCATTGCTTTCTTTGTCTCACTGCAAACAATCAAAACCAAGATTGATAGGGATATCAAGTAACGTGGTGCTGTGCTGTTGTTTACTGGCTGCAAAGTTGCTGATGACTGGCAGATCTGGAGCTATTTTTTGGTGGATATATTCTATGATAGATATCTATTGTTTTCTTTTTGATCTCTTCTACTGTTTTTTGGATCATTGTACATCTGGATCCTTTCTTCTAATTTGTTGTTTTATCTAGCTGATGAGCCCTCTGAGGTTAGTTTTTTTTCCCATCTCTGGGCTATTTCTCTCACTTCTAATATCTGGCTTTTGAGCCCTTTTGTATACAGGGTATAGTCCCTTCAAAACTATTTGCCCTTAATATATAAAAATGTGTCAAAATTATAATTTACAAACCTCATAACTCAAAAAAGGTAGCGATAACAAATCGAATATACAAACTCATGAATTTTCCCATGAGCATGGAGTTGAATCCCTAATTTTGTCTTAGAATATGGTAAAATCATACTATGGATGAGTACCTACTTTACAAGCTTAGGGAATGCATCTTTCACTTCCTGGTCAATGGTGTGTCCTTCCTCTAGCTAACCCGCCTCAGTACCACTCTCAACCTGGATCAAAAGAAATTATTAAAAAGGTTTTTTGAATTTTGTTTCAATGTGCAGAATGATTGGATACGATGATTAATGATTTCAATGTGACTTGATGGAAGATAACTTCCTCTGGAGGCCTAAAAAGGCCATTCTGAGCTAATCAAACACCCTCTAGGAGAGTTCAAGAAATATATTAAGCATCTAGAGGTGATTTCAAAGAATCTTGGAAGTTTTGGAGGAAATTTAGGAAGATTAAGGAAAGGTTTTCTCATTCAAGGACAAATCTTTCAACAACGGGTTTTCTAGGTGCAGGGAACAAACACTCTAATGGTGAAATTTTACTTCTTCAGATGATTTTGGGAGCTCCGTAAGGAGTTAGGAGGAAAAAAAGGCACTGGAAAGATATGTTAATCCTATACATGTTGGTAACATCCATGTTTCTCTAATACTTAAGGTTTTATGAAAATTTCAAAATAGTGTAGCTACCCCTTTCTGGTTCAAGACAAAAATGGACCCTAAATTTGTAAGCTCTAGAGAGATGATCACCACATGGTGATAGGTGAATATTTGTAAACATTGATAAGTACCTTTGGAATGGGGGTAATGTCATAAATAGACTATTGTTTACCATGGGTAAGGATCTCATGAGGATGCGGCCAAATTTTGTGAGTTGAAAACACCTTCCTAACACCTCGAGGTTATGTTTTTGAGTGATAGAAACTTCTAACATGAAAAAGTGGTAAAAAATGAGTTACCATGAGTTGAAAACATGTTTATAAAACCTCAAGTGATGACTTAAGTGTTTAGAAACACTATTATGAGACCTACATTGTGATGGGAATACAATGCTCTCTTCTAATTACAAGGCAAAGAGCAGGATCACTCTCTTATTTTCCAAGGCCTCCACAATTAACCCTAGTGATAAAAATCAACTCCATGATTCTCAAACCATTTTCAAATTATCTATCACTTATTGAAATAGGTATTCACCATATAGATGGAATGGATTTTTCACTGAATGAGATTCTTTTCATGTGGCCACCGGTTCGACTGAAATGATGTGGTTATAATGTCCTTCCTCCTTTGAAATTGTGATCACACTACAAGGTTCAAATGAGTGTTTAAGAACACTACCAAGTGAGTGACATCTAAGTGAAACTTATACATGATTTCTCATTCTTACATACATGGTGATCTCTATGAAGATCATCCTCTTACCCCTCATGGCTCCAGAATTATCTTCAGATGGAATCAACTTCAGGATACTCATACACCTCTTTTCTCATATGCCTCTCATGGAGATATATGATTCCTTGATCCTTCACACATGATGGTCCTAAATGCCTCGGTAGCTTGAATAGCTCATCTTCGCTTGTTCCTTGAAGAGGTTTTAACATGATGGTAGATTCAAGATATGATGATCCTCAACTCACTCCATGAGCTTCCCATTTCACCTTTTGAACATGATGACACCCTTTTTAACTTCACAATTCACTTCCCTAACCAAGATGTCACATGAGTGGAAACATGATTATAGTATCTGGACACATGTTCACTCAATTTATCCTCATAGAAATATGTTTCCTCCTATATGTATGGAAGGATTGATCCCTGAATGAAACTTGAAGGAATGTTTGAGGGTGAGCTCCATCTTCTTGAACTTCCAACTGCATTGAAGTATTGTGAAAACCACTCCCTGAATTGTAAGATGTGAGCACATCACCAAGTATTGATTAAGTGTTTAGAAACAATCTAAAGAGATATACACCATTTGTGAGCTTGAGATGACTACCATCACCATCATGGTGATCCTTTCTCATCATGCTCATGATGATCATTCCCTTAATGAATTGAATTTTAATAATTTTTTTGATGTTTTAGATCCTTCACAGACCTCATGATTCTCCTGATTACACCCATTGTTCTCCAAGTGATTGTCTATTACACATTTTTATGCATATTATTTCACTCTAAAATCATTCAAAAACTCTTAGAATCTTCCATAGAATAAAACATTCACCATTGAATCTCTCATTCCCTACACCTTAAATACTTGATGTTGAACAGATAGGATCTTGAATCATATTTTCTTTCTTAAATTTTCCTAAATTACTTCAAACACCTTCAATGTCTCTTCAAAATAACCCTAAAATGTTTTATAATTCCTCTTAACATTCCCGAAGTGTGTTTACCATTTGCAAAACAGAGAAAAATGTTCTTTTTAGGCCTCTGGAGGAAGTTATCTTTCACTGAATCTTATTGAATTAATTTATCACCTTCGGTAGTCATCCTTGCACACTAAAACAAATTTAAAACCTTGTTAGGAATTTCCTCTAAGCCATGGTGAAGGTTGAACTGAAGGAAAGATAGTCAAAGGATCTATATTTTCTCCCTATCAAGTTATCTAAAACCCTATTTTAGGGTTTCAATAAGAAAATATTGATATCTCAAATGATAAGGATTCTTAGAAGATAAATCTACCTGAGAATTAGGTTATAAAACGTAGGAGTCTTCTTGAGTCACACCATTATGGAGAAGACTCTAATACCTTTTCAGAGAACCTTGTTTTGATCAATTTTATCCATATGGAATTAGAACTTGAAGGTGAATCACATGTTCCTAGATTCTACAATGTATTGACCTCATTTATAAGAACTATTTAAGTGTTTAAAAGAAATCTCAGGAGGTATGTATTAATTGAGAGTATGAGATGATTACTAACATCATCTTTGGTGGCGTTGGATCAATATGTATACTCCTAAAATGTAAAGTATTATTCAATATTTTTGGTTCCTAATTTTTTTGCCTCCTAATTCCTTATGGATCTCACGGAATTAGTTGGAGAAGTCAAGGTTCACAATTTGAGTACTCATTCCTTGCACCTTAAAACATGTTGTTGCACAAACTATCCTTGAATGATCAAAAATTTCCTAAATCTTCCTAAAATTATTCCTAAACCTTCAGGGATTTCAAATACCACCTTTGGATACTTAAGACCTTTTCATAACCCTCCTTGAGGGTACACATAAAATCCAAAATGGACAAAATTGGCCTTTTTAGGCTTGATGGAAAATTATTCTTTTACTGCACTTTAATGAATGGAATAATGGAGGATACCATATTATTCCTCCCTTCAAGATCAATTAGATCTTATTCCATTAAGTCAGCTGGATTCCAAGGATGAGCTGGTATGGAATAATTCCAATGATGGGAATTACTCTGTCAAATGTGGATATAATAATTTCTTCCACAATAGTCAAACAGAGTTCAATTGGAACAAGATTTGGATGTCTGAATTAACTCCCAAAATAATTTTTTTCCTTTGGCTGGCTATCAGAGGTAGGATTCTTACAACTGACAACCTGATGAGAAGAGGATTTATAATTCCTAATAGGTGCCATCTTTGTAAGAATGATTCTGAGGATATCAGCCACCTGTTCATACATTGTGAATATGCCACCAGAATATGGAGTTTTCCCCTCTCTAAATTTGAAGCTCTCTGGGTGTTGCCGAAGGATCTTAATTAGCTATGGACTCAATGGAACCCACCCTTTAGGCATTGTGTTATCTAAAAGGATATGGAAGCAAGTTATCCCTCATTTAATCTAAGATATGGTAAGGATAATAACTGATATTATCTTCAGAAATAAGAAGCAAAACTATAAAATTAGTATTGGTAAAATTTCTAATGGTATCAAAGAGAATCATTGCATAGAGCTTAAACCCCCCAAGAACAAGAGTATCCAGAGAATGAAGAATACATCTTATCCAATTGGCAGATAAATAATAGGAACTAGATCAACAGTCATAGCAATCCTGGGAATAACATTGATAGATCTTCGATTAAATGGCATCCTCCTGATTCTAATTGGACATATAAGTTGAACTTTGAATGGGGCCTATAAGGGAAACCTTGGGATTGTGGCATTAGGAGGAGGAGCGATACGGGATTTCAAAGTGTAATCTTGATTGCTACATAATGCTGGGACTAATGGGAATTCAAACTAATCATTTTTCCGAAGCATTATCTACCTATGGGGCTTGTAGAATTTCCTAGACTGACAAAATATTCAGAACCTCATTATTGAAGGGGACTCCCTGAATATCATTAATCTTCTTAAACAGTGCTCATCTCCAAGTTGGAGCATCAAGGATTTTATCTCAGAGTCCATAAGTATTAGTCATACTTTCAATAACATCTTTTGATCATGCATACTTACTGGGAGGGTAATAAATTGGCGGATGCGCTAGATAATTATGGCATTAATGTTAACCTCACTGTTTGGGATAATAATAGCATCCCTAAGCAGCTTCAAAATAGCATTTATGCGGATTTCTATACGCAAGCAATATCTAGAGCTGAGTTATGATTTTTGGGTGTGGATCAACATCAATAATACTCCCACACATGTTTACTTAAAGAATATGATGATGTAAATCATGTCAAATAAACAAGATAGTGTGAAATATATGGGGAATTCCAAGTGGAGTTACATTGATTTGAAAATCGCGCATGTGGGCTGCAATGCGACTGCTAAAAGCTAGATACAAAGCTCCATGGAAACCGAAGATAGTCAGTAATGTGATTGATGACAGGGAGTGGGCTATTCCCATATGTGATTTTCTGCAGACTCAGATCAGCAGACACACAACCATTCATGGGAAAAGCAACAACTCTCATTTCCAATATTGTGCGGATTACAATAGCAAGAAGCGGAGGGGTTTCAGACGCTCACAAGAATTTGGGAATTTGTTGCAAACAGTTAAGAACATAGAATATGGGGGGACCCCCTTGCCAAATTGAGCCTAGTGCGGACCCTGACTGGAAGGATAATATTGAGTTATGGAGCATACTCAGCAAGGGTGACATCACCAACTTCATGGAGAAGGTTCAGGGGCATGATCAAAGCATTTTTGTGCATTTTGTGAAGGAATGGAAGGAGCAGACTATTGATTATGGGGGGCAAAAGATCTTGGTCAATGAAGAACTTATTGCTGAATTTCGACCGTAGCCTTAGTTTGGAGGGCTCAACCATTTCTTTAACAAAAGGGTTGTACAAAGATGTTGAACTCTCAGGAGATTTGTGGAGGGATCTGAGAAGATGATCTACGTTACAGAAGGCCTGCTTATTAGCTTGATCCCTCCACCTTATGATGAGGTTACTCGCATGATGATATGGTTCATCTTCCTTGGAAGGAAGGTTTTTCACTTGTTCCTGCTAAGCATTTTATCTTTCTTAAGCACTTCCGTAGGAATCGCTTGGTTTGTTTCCCCCATTACTTGTTGAACTCTCCTTGAGCGCTCCATTTTGGAGTTTTAGAAGCATACCCGGGTGGTTCCTTTACACCAAGGGCTTATTTTTCTACATCATAAATGCAGTCTTCTTAAGTATCCTGGTCTCCCATCCTCTCCTAGCTCGGTTCCCCCTTTGCCGGAGTTCTGCATACTGCCAGCCATGTTTCTCCATTCTCTGCCCCCCGCCAACGCTGTTAGTCACCCCCCCTACTAGCCATCCAAGCTTCTTCTTCCATTCCCCCTACTTCTACTCCTACCTCCCACTTTGCCTCCACCTCGAACAGACCGGTTACTAGGGCTTCTAGAAAGCTTAACCTTAAGACTCTTGCTATGGAGAAGGGGCCTCATGAAATTTAAATTGCACATGTGACCTTCTAAATATTAGAAGTGCTAGTCCCCGGGATGTGCATATGGAAAGCTCTTCAAACATGCTGGATGCCTATAGAGGCTGATATGAAACTGCTGAAGGTATGAGGTTAAGAACTTGGCTAAATAGAAAGGCAAAAGGAAAAAGGAGGAGGAGGTGGATATTGATAGCATCCAGATTGATGATATCTACAAGAAGCTGAACTCCTTAGACTCCCATTTAGGGAAGGCCAAAACTCGACATGATTACAACCTAGCCATCTTTAGGGTGATTAAGGAGTTCATTGAGTAACATGTCAAAAGTGTCTCCAACCTCAGTGGTGTTCCGACAACACTTTGGGGTAACGATAAGGAAAGCAAAAGGACCATTGAGCAGCTGGATAATACTGATGCTACCCGCATGACAACTTTGGGTATGTTCCACTCCTGGAAGAATATCAAGACCAGCATTGACAAAGCTACCAAAAAGTAGTTGTAGATGCTTTAGCTGTTCTTGTATGTTTTTATGTTGTTTTTTTGCGGTCTCTCTACTGCTTTTTTGTAGTATTTTTGCTGTTTTTTCTCGTTTGGGTAGCTTTTTTTTGGCTACTTTGAGCTTCATTATCACATTTGGATTCTGATCCTTTTCTCTCTAGTTCTCATTCCTATTCTGGCTCCTAGGCCATCTTTTTTACTCAAGGGTATAGTCCCTTTTAAAAAACTATTTGCCAATAATAAAAAAAAAGGTGGTCATGAAAAAAAAATGCATGTTAGCCCAAAGAGGGATTCAAGAAGATTTGGGTGAAATATTTTACATTGTGGCTTGGTTTTCATGGTTTATGTTTTGAATATTTTTGTCAGTCAATTCACATGACAACATATCCATATGAATATCATTCTCTTACCCTTCTAGGATTAAAAATCCTCCTTAAATGGAATCAGATTTAAGATGCTCATACACTTGTTTCTCATATCCCACTCATGAGAATTTGTGACTTCTTGATCCTTGAAACATGATGGTCATGGATGCCTCAGTATCCTAACTAGGATAGTTTTATTTATTTCTCAAAGAGATTTGAATACAATGGTAAATTCAGGATATGATGATCATTAATTCACTTCTTGAGCCTCACTTTATATATTTGAACATGATGATCTCTTATTCATATCATAATTCACCTCCCTGCCCAATTTCACTTGAGTGGAAGCATGCTGATGATGTCTAGACACCATCTTTCTAAATTTATCCTCATGGAGATAGGTTTACTCCTCTTGATAAAAGGATTAAACCTTGAATAAAACTTGGAGGAATATCCAAGAATTAATTTCATGTTCTTGACATCTGTAATGTATTGAAACACTACAAAATCCACCTCCCCAACTCGCAAGATGTGAGTTCATTACGAAACATTGTTTAACTTTTTTAGAAACACTCTCATAAAAGATGCATTTTTTGTGATCCTGAGATGATTTCCACCATCACTAAATACAGGGTACAGCTAGGGATTATGTTTTCAAAACCAAAATCAATGAATTTAGACCCAAAATTTTCAATAATAAACAAAGAAAAGGTGCTTGAAAGGAATATGATGGAATTTAAATATTTATTTTCTCAAAATCAGAGATATCATTGATAGTTAGTATGCACAGTTACAGTCACAGTTTGAAGATCTAAAGGGAGACTGAGACAGAGGATTTGAAGGGATTTTTTTTCAAAGAACCACATATTGAAATCTTGAATAGATGGAGAAGGCATAAATGCATATTTATAAAACCCATCATTATGGTCTAAAACCCCCTATATTGATAGGTACACTATAAAATGCACAACATCGGGGATAAAAGAGAGTTAATAGGCTAAAAATTAGAAAAGGTGATAACAAGATAAGTTTAAAGATATGAAATTTGAAATTTTTCATGCATTACATTGAGCCTGAAGGTTATCAAAGGATGTGTTTATTTATTTGTGGATATGATTAGATGTGCATAATCATGGATCTTGCATGGGAATGGATCTTGAGATCTAAAACAAGGTAGGATTGATTAAAATTGAGAGGATTAATGATTTATTTGATTAATTATCAGTTTTTTTCAATGGTTTCATGTTAGTCTAAGCATGGTGAAATAATATAAAGAGTTGGAAGGAGAAAATGGAAGCAAAAAATTCCAAATTTGTGCTTGATTTAAAATTAGGAAACTTAAAGCTAGTGAGAGGAATAGAGTGGAAGTCTAATAAAATGAGGTTTTACAAGAAAATGAGTCATTTTAATAGTTGATTGGGATTGTGTACAAAATTTGAGATTAGGATATGGGGGTTGGAAGGGTGAGTTTTAGGTTGATTGTGCCATTTTTCATATTTGAGCCTATAGAGCTTGTTGGAAAGACTTATAACAACAAGATACTAATGAGAATGATTGATATTCATTGTTATTATTTAATGAATGCATGCAAATGGGTTAGATATTTGCATCACCTCAAGATGTTTTAGATCATTCACAAACCTCATGATGACAATTCCCTTGATTATTTAAATTGATAAAAACTTACATATGTGTTTTGATTTATTATGTGTTATAAGGAATTACATGAGTCCATATATTCGATCAATGTTTCCTACCTTTAGGATTTGAGAGGTTTAAAATATATATTTTGACACATATAAAACTCCTATAAATGTTAATAAGTAATGAATAAGACCCCAAAACCTAAATAATGACTATATTGTTTCACAAAAAATATATCAATTGTAGAATTTAAACCCTAAAAGATTTAGGCTGAATGTTGAAATCCTGAAAAATACCTATGTATTGACCAGATTATAATCTAATAAAATATCTTCAAAACTGTGAAAAATGGAGCTGTGATATTAGTTCCATAAGGTGACGAGTGACCCTAGCATATTATATTTACTAAAACAAATTCAAAGTTAATAAAATATAAAGATTGATAAACGAAAAAATTATACTTAAACCATTTATTTTTAGTAAATATATCCCTCCCATAAGCACATATACTACATAGCAAACATAAACATGAGTGCATTATAATGTGACCACGTTATAACACGCTCACATTTTACGATTCGTAATTACTAATCCTATAAATTCATAACACACTTGTGCTTTCCAAAAATGCGCTCACATTTTTCTTAAAATTGAAAATTGTTTCCACTTTTTGGCCTCCCATATCCATGCACTTGCCATGTTTTGAATAGTGGATATTATAGGCATATTAATAACAAAATTCTCCACCATTGAATAAGCTTGTTAATATTTCCTCCATTCATACACTATTTGTAATATAGTAGTAAAGGAAGATCCATACATGTCTTTGTGGCCATTTTGGAGATATCTGTTCCTCTTAAGGAACAAATTACAATTTAGAAGTCATATCCAATTTAATAAGAATTATCTTGATGTTTTTAAAGCTTTAGTTGGATGCATTAGTTTAACATTTATATATTTCATACCTATATCATAATGTTAATGATAGATTAATTTAGTTCATTTGAAACTACTTGGTGTTAGTTTCCATTAAATTAGCATAACTTATTTAGGATACATTCACATGCAAGTATTGGTAAGTCATGGGGGAATAGGTAGAGTTAATGGATGAAAGAGGGAAATTTTTTTATCTTGGTGGTCGAGTCAATGAGAGACATGCTATGGGTGAAGCAGTGAGATGGGTGAGTTAGAGGTGAGATGGGTGAGTAAGAGGTGAGATAGGAGAGAGTTGGGGAAGGTTCCTAGGATGGATGAGTTGTAGGAAGGTTGGTAGAAAATGGGGTAATCTAGAAAGTGAGTTGGCTAGGAAAAATGATAGGCGATTTGGTTAGGTGAGATGGTAGGTGAGCTAGATGGGTGAGCTGGTTGGGTAAGATGAATAAGTAAGTTAGCTGGATAGTTGGATGAAGAGTTGGTTGGGAAATATAGTTGGGTGGATGAGTGGATGCTATGATAGGTTGATGAGCTTGGTTATTTGTGTCGCTGAGATGAGAGAGCTAGGTATGGTGAGAGTTTGGCAGGTGGTTGACACAGGACGGGGTTGTGATTTGGTTTCGAGGATGAGTTGTGCATGGAAATTAGTGAGATATGTAGGGGAGGGAAAGTTGGAGATGGGAACGCAGTAAAGGATGAGAACATAACAGATCACGATGTAGGGTAAATGATATTTTGATCTCATTCGCTATAGAGATCATACTAGGGGAAGTGGTATGAAAAAAATATAGATGGAGGGGAACCTCCACAACAAAGTAGGTGGCACAGGTGATTCATGAGGGTAGAGGGAAGTCAGAGTGAGGTAAATCTAATACTTAGGTGAGGATATTGGGAAAAGAGAGAGTTGAGGGGATCACAAGGGATAAGGTGTTGGGACATTCTAGATGAGTTAGAATGAGTCTAAGTGTGAGCGAGAAGGAATCAGTCACTATGATAACTGAGTTAGTAGGGGGAATAGGGGGAACCTCAGATGTTACGGATGGGGCACAAGAGTGAGAGTAACTTCATGAATCGGGGTTGACAAGAACATGAGGATGGTTGGAGGGGTGGGTAATGAGTGCCTCTAAATCATGGAAAAAAATCAATGGAGGGGATCAAGGTGAGTTACGGAGGAGAGGGTGAGTCAGCGGGTGAGATGGAGGAAGCAAAATAAGATATGTCAGGGATGGGTAGATGGAAAATGTGGGGCATGATAGAGAAAAATATGAGCCTCACAGGTGACATGGTAGGTGATGTGAGTTGGAATAATCAGTTGGGTGTTGGGGAAGGGTGTCGCGGGGAGCATGAACACTATGAGATAAATAGATCGTGAGGTGAGTTCAAGGAGATAGGTGAGGTAATAGATTAGTAGAGGTATCAATAGGATTGGTTGGGTGTCACGTTATAGGTGAAACTTACCAAGGTAGGAGGGGTATGAATTATATGAGATGGGGTGGGAGGTATGAGAGTTAGATGTAAAGGGGTGGGGAAAGATAGATGATTATTCAGAGATGTGACTCACCAGGGTGAGGATGGAGGGGAGTCACCGAGGTGATGAGGGTAGGTTAGATATAAAGGGGAACTCACGGGGAACATGGAGGGTGGAGATTACGAGATATGTCATGAGCGTGACTGAGATGGGAAGGATATCCTTGTTCAAGGAAATGGATAAGTGTCTCAAATTTGGAGGCGAGGTGAGCTATGTGGTAAAGGCTCGAGAAATCCAAGGATGCATAGGGTGGGTGAGTAAGGGGAGATTCAGTACTGTGACTCACAGGGTAGGTTTAGGTTGGGGTATGGAGAAAATTTCGTGTAAGGGATCCCGATGGGTGGAAGGGTGGGAGGGGAATTATGTCCATGAGTCATGGGTGTGAATTACATGGTGAGTTGGGATTTGGGATTTGTAAGGTGGGGGGAAGAGTCAATTTGATTGTTTTTAGTTATTTTATTTTATTTGGAATTTGATACATTTTTGTAGGATTTTTTAAATTTTTTTCGAAAATGGTGTAGTAGGGTGTGAGGTAAGGATAAAGAAATAATGATGTTACATAAATGATGGAAAAATAATGATAAGGAAAATTATGTGGAGAAGATAAAAGATGCCCACATATGCTTATTTTGATTGAGGTGAAATGCTATGAAACATATTGAGCTAATTATCGGAATGAAGTGCAAGCTTTATGTTTATTTGTGTATTAATTCAATGGCATGAAAAGCATCATGGTGAACACATGATGAATCCAAAGTTACAATACATGAGACAAAAAGTGAGCAAAAATAGAATCTTGAAAAAATTCTAAACCACACAAGGTGACATATTATCCTTGTGACTCATGGGTATCTTGTGTGTTCATGAGAATTAATTACTTCTTAAAGTGAAGACCCATGAGATAGTGAGTGAAAACACAATCTGGTGTGTAGGTGTGAGTGAAACAAGTTATTAGTGAATAGTTAAATGGAAGGTAATGGTAAGCCGTGCATTGCTCTACTACCAGCCAAACATTCATAGCCTCATTAGAGGTACATTTTATTATAGTCACATCATTGCTTTAATGTTATCCAAGCATCTATATCCTCAGTAGAGATACTCAAAATACCTATGAGAGAGAGTGTTTAACATTACCTTTTTATTCTTATGAATTTTGACTTTTTCTTTATTTTGATTTTATTATCACATAATATTCAACACTCTTAGTTTTCCAACAGGTTAAGAACCATGAGTGGTTTTATAGAGGGAATGAAAGTGATTACAGAGATGAAATTGGAAAGTGTCAACAAAAAATGCATTGGTGAGATGGCTAGTGAGTTTATTTGGTGGTTGAGTGGATGACACTCTAGGTTGATGAGCTCGGTGAGATGGGTCACCAAACTAGTAGATTTAGGTAGGGTAAGAGTTGGTCTGGTGATTTGGTGGTTAGTTAATATAGGATGAGGTGGTGAGTTGGATTGGCAGCTAAGTCACACATGTGAATAAGTGAGGTATGCAAGGGAGGGTGAGTTGGAGATGGACATGGGGAAAAATTAACCTCACAACAAAGTACGATGTAAGGTAAATTAGATGTTGATCTCGGTATCTATAGAAACTGATTTTGGGGAAGTGGTAGGAATAGTGCAAGGATGAAGGGGAGTCACCATGATGACTCAGGTGGTAAGGGTGATATGTGAAGGTGGAGGGAAGTTAAATTGAGTCACATCTACAACTCGGGTGAGGAGATCAGGGGAGGAGTGAGTTGAGGTGATCATGATGAAGAAGGGTTTAAGGAAGGATTCACTAGGTGTGTTGGGGAGTTGGAACAAGTATAAGTTAGGGTGAAAAGGACTCAGTTTCTATGACAACTGAGTTGAGATGGGGAATTTTTGGGGAGTGGCAGCTATTCAGGATGGGGCATGGGAGTGAGAGTAACTTGGTGAGTCAGGGTTTATGAGCACATGTGCATAGCTGGAAGGGTGGGTGACAAGAGCCTCTAAGTCATGGTAATGAAAATTGGGTAGGGGATCATGGTGAAATATAGAGGAGAGGGTGATTCGATGAGCCATAAGGTGGAAACAATGGAAGATAGGTTAGGGATGGGGAGGAGGATGGCATGGGTCATGACAGAATAAAGAGTGAGTTGCGTGGGTGATGTGGTAGGTGAGTCTATATGGAAAAATAATATGGGTGGATGGGAAGGGAATTGTAGGGAGTATGAACGTGTTAAGATAGGTGGTTCATGAGGAAATATCAGGGAGATAGAACATGTGACTTGCCACAATAGGAGGGGTAGGCCTCACTCGACCCGGGGTATGAGGTAGGATATTTGAATGAAGCGGGGAACAGTGAGCTAGATGGCTAGTCATTGGGGTGACTCTCTAATGCGGGGATGGAGGGGAGTATCCACAGTAATGAGGGTGAGTTATTTAGAGAGGGTAACTCGAGGGGAGTGTGGAGGGTGGGGATTATGAGTTCAGTCACAAACATTACTGAGTTGTCTACAGGGAAACATTGAAGTGGTTGTTAGAATGTAATATTAAGTTCCTATAAACTTTACTTTATAATTAAATAATTTATAATAGATAATATTCTTAATTTTTTAATATAAACTTTAGGTTTATGTTTAATTGGTTATTTAGTAACTAATTTATATTAAATCGGGGTACAATTTAATCATACCTTGTCATTTAATAAGTTCATGACCCATGGGGTCATTTAAATATGGATGTGGGTCATATTATTTTTCACCTTGGGTGAATGGCTTAGAGATAAGTGAGGTAAAGGATATTTACTAAACTATGTAATGTTTCTCGCATAAATGGAAAATTCTCATTTGTCTGTGGTTTTTCCTCCCTCGGGGGTTTTTCCACATAAATCCTTTGTATAGTATTTTTACATTGTAGTTTAATTATTTATGCATTGCATTAATGTTGTTCAATAGTAATTTAATATGGTTAAATAGGATTTATAATACTCTTCCTAACATGGTACTAAAATGTGTAATTTAATCCTTGATGCAACCTAGAATTCACTATTAAAATCCTAGGTGTATTGGCACATCACACAACCTATACTAGGTACTCCACCTGAAGCGCATAAAGGTACCAGGCCCCTCTTTAGGTTTTTTCTTTTAGGATGTTAGAATGATGAAGACTTAATACATTTAGATCCATAATTAATACATCATTCTATAGTGCATGTTGAAATCTAGATCCAAGGATAATAAATTTGAATGATAACCATAATGATGTCAAACATGCTTGAAACCATTATACTCAGGATTAATACTCTAGTTCAAAAAATATATCCCATTATATGAAAACACAGGAATACAAAAAAGCTTCTTACACAACAAACTTATATTCTCATGAGATAAATAGTTTTGACAACATACTCTCACAGTAATGCGGTTCTACATATATTTCTATCACTATTTTATACTACGCAATTCATCACATATTTATAGGGGTGGGGAATTTCCCTTCACTTTTTATCTATTCCCAAAATAGGTTTTATACTGAAAAATAGCCATGTTCCCTTATAATTAAAACCACACATGCAAGTGTGCTAATAATCTATCTCTCCTAGTTAACTATCAGTCATAATTTTATCTTTAGCATGCATCCATACAAAGTGCTCCATAGCCATTCTTCCAAAAATAGATGATGTATGTCGCACACGTATTTTCCAGTTTTGTGTGCTCTGCACACCATATTCCAAAAATAGATCATAATCATGAAAATAGATAAGTCTCGATTCTGTGTCTATCCTCTGCGTGTGATTCCTTCCCGATCCTCCCATGCCGTTGAATGTACTCTACTCTTCCATGTGAATATTTTGTATTCCTTTTGCTAAGTGTTAAACATTGTCTACTTAACATTACCCCACACTAACTATATTGCCTCCCCAATAATGGTTACCTTTTGAATGCTCAAAGAATGAGAAATAATATAAATGGAAGATAGTAAAGAATTTTCTATATAGAAGAATGATTTACTCAGCAATATCCCTTGCTCCAATTGGAAGAATGAGTTCTGGATATTCTTCCTTTATTTCAGTCTCTAGTGTCTGCCATTAACTCAGTGCGGCCCCTACTTTTCCTAGAATATTACTACAATAGACTCCATCTCATCCTGGGCAATGTCCCCCTTTTCATTCTACAAAACCAGAAAAATCTTGGACATTAGAGACATTCTTCCCTCTAGAAGATCCATCTTCTGTGTTGTAACCTTCCCAATCTCATCTAACCTTTCCTTATGGGGTTCCTATGATATTGTAAGGGCCTCACACTTTTGTTTTACGAATTCCAACCTTTCTACATGACCTAGTGTGTCATCCTTCATCACTTTTAGGACTTCGTTGTCCTTTACCATAGTCCTTATCTTGATGACCGCCTCCGGAGCTATGTAAATGTTCAATGTGTGGTCTACTTTTCTCAGCTCCTCCTACAAGCTTTGGAGCAATGCCTCATAAGATGCAATCTTCCTCTTCACCAATTTTTTTTCTCTCTCTCTACTTCGTGCTTAGTATATTTTAGGGATGGCATGTGCCTAGGTCCATCCTCAAGAAAAAAATCCACCAAGGTTTGTAAATAACGCTTTGCGAAGGAAAATTTTTGGTAACCTTGGTATCTAAGTGTGGTTTTTCTTTCAGGATATTGTCTCTAATTTCCTCTACCATACTAATGAAAATAATTTTCTTCTTTTGTGCCAAGTCCTTCTCTTGTTGTAGGTGTGTTATCTCTATATCTTTGGCCTTTATTTCTTCTTTCATCACCCTAATAGTTACAAATTTGTCCACATTCCTCCTTGCTAGCTCTGTAGATACCTTCACCAAGGCATTACTTGTTTATCCAACATAAAAGTAGGATTTACCATTATCTGTCTATCCTGACATGCCTTCCTCAATCTTGTGGATACACATGACTCTTCACAAATGTCAAAGTATAGTTCATCCAAATGTTTTTACATTGACCAAGATAGATGTTTCCTTATGCGCATAGTGGCCATGTCCTCATCCATCATCTCCCATCCATAAAATTATTTAAGGCCGACCGTGCTTTGGAAATGGGTATGGATAATTTTACTTATGTCCTCAGCATAGCCCAGGATCGGTGAAGTATACTCCCCAATTTTCCTATTCTATCTTGGCCCCTTAGGAACTTGAGTGTTAAGATTTGGATTTTTTTCTACTATTCCCCGAGTAGTCTCGAGCACTATCCCATCTACCTCGTTTAATCCTTCTTCACCATCCTTAATTTCTTCATCCTTTGGTTCTTCCAAATCCTCTAGTGGTGTAGGGGATTCAGGTGTAATTTTTTTATGACTCTTTTGCCTCCTCATTTAGCTTCAACTTCCATCTTCTCTTCTGAGCTGGCTCCTTTTTTGGATAAGGTCGTGGTGATCTGTGCACTGATTGTGGAGTAGCACCTTGGTTTCGTGTTCTCCTAAATACCATTTTTAAGTGGAAATCTCCTTGTACTGCATCAAGTTCCTCATCTTGTCCTTCCTGCTCCTGAGGTGATGTATTCACATGCTCTATTTCTACCTTTTCTTAAGGCTTCCTTTATCCTCTATGCTCTAGGCCACCACTATCTTCTCGTTCATCTTCCTCCTCATCCACCACTACAATTTCTACATGATGTGGAGTTGGCACATTGTCTATTGTATGCTTACCCTTAGGTGGCCTTGGAAGGGAGAACTCATTTTCCACATATTTATTTTTCTCTAGCTTGGGCTTAAGTTGAAGATACACCAGCGCTTCTCTATCATCTCCTATTACAAAGATTACTGGAAACCTGTTTAATACATCTGTGATAAGCCTCTCAATTTAGGAAGTTTGTCCTGGATATACATATGTTTTTCTTAGGGTATGGTAATCACAATATACCTTATCTATGATGAATTTTAGGTGGTGTGCATCTGTGAACCAATGAACTGATGCCTATAAGTAGTGTGCTGTGAAGGCACATGATAGTTTGCACTAAGGGCTCCAAGCTCCATCCTTCATCACAAATCGCTTGATGCAAAAGAGTTGGTAGACCAAAAAAATATACTGCCTTACACACCACTGAAGGTAACTCCTTGGGTATGTGTCGCTCCTCTTCAAATGCCATGTGGATCCTATCATACCACATCTCCTCCCTCTATTTAAATGGCCCACTCATGTTCCCTTCACATAAGTATTTATCAAATATTTTCACTAGAGATTTATTTTTTGTGGGGTACTCCCAAATATTTTCCTTTGGCCCATTCCGACACTCCAATCTCCATAAATACTGAAGACAGTAAAACAACACCAAAATTGATTTTGTCACCTGTATTCGCTTCTTCAACAATTGTCTTTGTTATGTGATCTGAGATATTGTAGAACACACCTTGAGACATATTTCTTGCAATGTCCAACCACATTGTATTCACTTGCGACCAGCTTTCTTGGTCATTCAAATTTTTACAATATGAGAAGCTTCCTGTACTAATGGGTACTTATTCAATTTATCAATGTCCATCCAGTGCAGACCCTTGGTATACCCTAGCTCCTTCCTTGTTTCCAAGATCGTTGATTTATCTGTTAAGTCACTCTCCAGATCTTCTCTTGAGGCCCTTAGTCCCGTCACTATTGAAATGAAGGTATTTGTGATTCTATCCCTATGTCTGGTGAATTAGAAGAAGTCCTCATGGACTCTGATCATCAACCATCAATACAATGGTTCATATTTACCAAAGTATGGAAGATCGTACAACTAGTAGACTCCAATCTACTTTAAGATCTTCTGTCTAGTGTCATCATACACTGACATGTCTTTTGTTGTGTGCTTGTTTGTTTTTCATGCTAAAAAATGCATGTAATTCCTTCTTATTATCTAATGTGTGATGGTTGTAATCATTGATATTACATTTACAGATGTGGTAATCCCATTCTTGTCCCATAATCATGCCCTCCGAATACTACATTTTTGAGAAATTACTTGCGGGAGCAATTTCTTCTTCCACTTCGATCTTATTCTTCCATTTTACTCCTATCATAGGTGATTTATTTGGCACCATTTTGAAAATATCTCCTTTCTATCATCTATAAATGTAGAATTAAAACCCTATTTTGAATCTCCATGCCCTAGTGGAAACTGTGTACCCTATCTCTTTTGTAACGTGTCTACTTTACTCAAACCCTTCACGTATGGGTATGCAAGCTTCTCCTACACACAAATCTTCTCTCCACATTGAGTTTCACACTCTTCACACCTCCACATGATTTTCTCAGCTCGTTTGCACTTAGATATTTTCAAATTCACACAATTGCAATGGTAAAAATGAACTCGAGTCCAATCCATATATAAATTTTCAAAAAATTTGGGCTTTTATTGCTCCTTCACCTACAAATAATCCTCTAATCAATCAACCATATTCGTTCTTTCTACACGGTACATCTTTACACCCATGTTATAACCTTCTAGCACACCTTCCTACCTTCTAGCCATGGACTTCTCTTAAGTGTTCCTCCATGTTCCCGATTACCTTGCCACTGTGTCTTCCCTCGTTAGTTACCATGGCCCTTGCTTATCTCACATTATACTCGTTTCTTCATTCATATCCCCCTATGGTCATTGTTTCCAAGAGAAATCTAATTTTTTCAATTCTCCAACTTGAATAGAACCAGTACAAGTTTGTTCCTTTAATGTGTACTTATTTTCAATAGTACTGTACCTACACATCAATAACCAACCCATAATAATGGCATGTGAAATCCTCTGCGCATAAAAATTATTCAAATAATAATTAGCTTCCGGTGTGCAAATGTGGTTTATTACATAAAAACACCAACTAAATTGACAAAGCATAGCAACAAAGAAGGAAATACATTAAGGAAATGCAAAATTCAAAAACCTAATCTAAATGGCAACACTTCCTTATTACAAACACCAAGAAGACTTATTTGTAGTAGGAATTTAGTCTACTCTCGTTCAACTATCCCGGTAGCCATATTCCATCAAGCACCTCTAATTGAAAAGCTCTTGTTTTAAGTATGTGAATAACAACATACGACCCCAACCAATGTACCCTGAGTTTTCCTGGATGGTGTAAAAACTTAGAATCATAAAGGAGCACCATTTTTCCAATCTTGATCTTTTTGTCCTTGATGTTCCTATCATGCCATGATTTTGACATGGCCTTTTATTATTATTGAATCTAATGTGCTATGTCTTGTCACACATCCATATTGATTAACTTTTCAATCGATTCTTCTAATGCTTTTTCATTAGCTAAATCTCCAACATGTGCAATATGCAACAAAGGTAACATGAACTCTATAGGAAGAATTGCTTCCATGCCAAACACTAACTAAAATGGTGTGGCCTTGTTCAAACTTTTATATGTTGTTCGATATGCCCAAAGCACTATATAAAATTTATCATCCCAATCCTTTCTTTCAACATCACAATTTTTTTTCAATTTCTACCTCAAAATTTTGTTGAAATCCTTAGCAATTCCATTAACCTAAGGATGACAGGGTGTAGTATTACGGTGTGTAATCATGAATTCATCCAATAAGAAATTGATTTTCTTATTCAAAAAATGTTTGCCCCTATCACTGGTCAAACTCAAAGGACATCCATACCTTGTAATAATATTTTCCCATAGAAACCTAGCTATTGTATTTGTTGTACAATCTTTTGTAGGCACTACTTCTACCCGCCTTGTCAGATAGTTTGTGCAAGTGATGATATAACATGATATAGTTCTTCACACGGCTGGTAAATTAGGACCTAAAAAATTGATAGCCCATTTATCAAATGGTTCTACACTACTAATATGTCTTAGAGGCATTTCATCTTGTCGACCTGGTTTCCCTAGATGCTGACAGTGATCACAAGCCTTGCAATATGCTTTATAATCTTTATACATGGTATCCCACCATAATCCACCAAGTATAATCTTATGAATAGTGGAGTAACCTACATAGTGGCCACCTGTAATACCACCATGAGCTTCCTCCATTATATGTATGCTCTCATGTTCTAGGACACAACTACACAATACTTTATCTTGACCTAACTTGTATAGGTCATCGCTTATCAACATATAGGGTGCCACAAATATAACAAGTTGTTTCTTCTCTAAGGATTTCATTCCTTCTAGTGCCATACCTGTTCATAGAAAGACAATAATGTCCTCTAAATCCAATGGTGTGCATTGTAACCAATACAACTGTGCATCGAGCATGGTATCTTCAATGGCCTTTAATTCTTCTCTTGACTTTATTCTGGATAAATGGTTTGTTCCAGCATTAGTTTTCCCTATTTTACCACAACTATAAAATCAAATTCTTGAAATAAGAGTACCCATCTACATATGTGCCCCTTTAAAATGGGCTTGTTTACTAAATACTTCAATGCCATGTGATCTGTATAAAAGACAAATGATGTAGTTAATAGGTAATATCTAAATTTATATAGCACATAGATCATTGAAAAAGCTTTGCACTCTATAGTGGTGTAATTATTCTCTACAGGATTCAAATTTCTACTAGTAAAAAAAATAGGATGATCTATAATACCTTCTCTAGGATGAGCCAACACCACGCCAATGGCCATGCTAGAGGCATCCACATATACATGAACGTATCTTTTAATGTCTCGAATGCACACTATTGCGGTTCTCCCCAGTTGAACATATCTTTTCCTTTCAGTAACTCCTATAAAGTTGTGACAACCTTGGCATATCCATTTATGAATTTTCTACAATACCCCGTGTGAACCAAGAATCTTCATAACTCACTTTGACAGGTAGGCTCTTTCAGGCCTATAATGACTGCAACCTTAGTTGGATCAACTAACATACATTCCTTACATATTATGTGTCCTAATAGTGTTCCAAATGGTGTAGCAAATATGCACTTCTTGATATTCAAAGAGATACTCAATTGTATACATCTTTCAAACATTAAGCACAAATTATCACAATGATCCTTAACAAGTCCATACACTGTCCAAGCGTCTAAATAAACCTGCAATAAGCTATGATTAAAATCTTTAAACGCTTGAAAAACTATGCAAAAAAATACAACATGTGTGTTTTTAAGTCTTAAAGGCATCACAGTATAGGAAAAGCTACCCCATTCAGTAGTAAAAGTAGTATTTTCCTAATCCTCATGGGAAATCCTGACCTAAGGATACCCAGAGAACCCATTTGTAAATGAATAGATTTCATGCCTTGCAACACCTTCTAGGATTTATTTAGTGAATGGTGTAGGAAAGGGATCTGTCACACATGCAACATTCAGCTCCCTGTAGTCCACATAGATCCTAATCCAAAAATCCTTCTTGATACTGATCACCATTGAAATAACCCATTCTGACTTGTCCAAGGGCTTGATGATTCCAGACTTCAATATTTTGTCAATCTCTTCCTTGAACTTTTCATGCAAGTTTGGGTTCATCCTGTAGGGTCTCTTTCTAACTAGGGGCACACCCTCTGTAAGCTTTATCTTCATCTCCCTTAATGATTCATGCCCACATTTAAGTTGAAAAAATCATAGAGTTACTATGGGATTATTAGTAACTCTATGACTTTTTCCACTTCAGAGTCTATCCAATAGTCTCCAATTATGGCCTCTTCAGGCTTAGCATCTGATCCAATATTTTCTTTCTTTGTCTTCATAAGCTCATGATAGGAACATGTGGCCTTATCATCACTTTCGAACACCTCAATCCTACCTGTTGAATGGCATACATGCAAATTTTCTACTTCTTCATCATTAACTAAGTAGATCAATTTTCCTTTTTCTTGCTCAAGGCAAGCGTGTTTAAGTAGTGTGGCGTATGTCTCTATTTTTCAAAAAAATGTGCTCCTGAGTCCCCTTCATCAAGTAACTCTTGAATGAGTTCCTCCACCTTGGCACTATCCCACATAATTAAACACTTTATAACCTTTAATGATTCTTCTACTAGAGGCTTGGTAGATAAGAAGTCAAACGTCTGGATTATTCCTGTAATTAAATCCTACCAATTTCCAGTCTCCCTATGGATTTTTACATAGAAATACCAATCACGAGTGCAACCTTGTAACATGGAATAAAAAATTTGCATCCATAGTGATGGTGGTAAATTTTCCTACCCTCATATCCAGAGTCTCTCACACTACTGAACATGGTGCTGAACAGGTTGATTACCATGATAAGTACAAATTTGAGTAGGTGCATTCCTCCTCAAGAACCTAGTAATAAGAATAATTCTAATTTCATTCCATCCTACAAGATTATCATTATGGACCACAAACAAGTGTGCTACTATCCCACATAGGGTTAATGCTAGCATATTCCTTCTCTCCAACTAGTCTACCCATTTTCCCTCCATGGCGCGTAGGAACACCATAGCGTCTCCTTCTTCAATGTAACTAGGTACTGATTTTTTACCTATTATCTTGATATAATTTGGTCTGATATCCTTAGAAAATATAATATTTACTTCACAACCCACCAAATCATAATTGATATGAGACCAGTTATCACAAGAAACACTCGTAGTATTACTGATAAACTACACATTCTCCCACTGAATGATTCCTTCTTTAGATGGATCAAGCACCTCTAGATCCCATACGACACATACATAAATCTGATTTAATTCTTCTTCACTCAAGGGATCAACATAGGGTGCATATTTTCCATCTATTAATGGGATAATAATGCTTTCCTCATTATTTTCAAATATGATATAACTCTTTTAGAACTGAAGATCAGCATTGTTTGCATAACATCACGGATGCCCCAGTAGAGTCGGGAAGCTATCTTCCTCTTCCAGTGCGAAGACTAAAAAATATCCAGTGAACTTGGCTCCTTGTATGATAATACATGCATATTTTAAAACACCCATGGGAGTGGCCTTAGTCTGATTAGCCATGAACAATACATTAGAGGATGGCTGTAATGGGGATCTCCCCATTTGTACCCATGCATCTAAAGTAAGAACATTGATTTTTTTTCTTGTATTAATCAATATATTAGTTAATAGCCACCCATCCACAACAACATTTAGAGTGATTTCCTTGTCATAATCTAGGCTATGAGGCGGAAGATTCACATGCTAAATCTACCATCCAGTCTTAGTACTTGCATGCAAAGTATTTCCATTTAACTAATTCCCTAATAGTGGAAATGATATTCTCCTAGAGAAACATTTTACACATTTCTCTCAAGTCATGCATATCAGTTTGGACCATCTCTGATACTTTCTTTTGCTCCATCTTCCATGATTGCTCGTTTAAATATTGTATTTCACCCTGAATATTTTTTAGTACTTCCATGGTTTCCTAATAAACCTCCTTCTAATGAGTAGGATCTAGGTACCGTGTATGTAAAGCTTCCTCCTTAGTGATGGTAGGCCTATGTTGTAATGCCTCTTTGGTGCGTTCCTCTTCAATACAAGTAGTGATACTTACTTACAACGCCTTAGATTCTGGTTCAAACTTGGGTTATCCACTGATTTTCCATAGTGCGTTGTATCCTAACCATCCCTGCACCTTTATTTTCTTGTTTATACTACTTGTTAATATGCTCATACAAGTTTGGGCATTCCTCATAACTCTGATTATTTCTACAGAAAGAACATGTAATATTCTAAGAACAATCACGTCTGTAGTGGTTAGGAGATCCGCAAGTATAACATGTTCTACAAGGGAACTCACCTCATCCGCCACCATGGCCTCTTCCTCTGAATCCACCATGATATCCTCATCCTCTTACATGACTACATTCAAAACACCCTTCATTCTTATCATAGTGCACCTGATTCTGATCCCGATCCTGGATGGCTCGTTCTTTCCTTTAGAATTATCTTAAACTCTTTTCTGTCATACACTAATATCTATAGCATCATGTACCTAACCAATCAACTAGCAATGTCCATGTCATGAGTTGTGAACCTACATATTTTACTGGTAGCATGAAACATTCTTCCTTATTGCTTGTTGCAATAATGGGAAACGTATATCATCATGGTTTAAATGGCATATCTCATAATCTAACAACAGTAAAAACATAGATATATGAGGAAAACTATCCTTTGTGTGACCTTCCACTTCACAATCTATGCACAAAATTCCCATGTGTGTCTCATGTGCTGAAATTGCCAATAGCTTCTCCAACTGCTTTTCCATAGCTGCAATCTATGATTCCAAAAATGGGCTTACCCCGATGTATATACTTTCAACTACCTCTTAGCACGTAAAGTTACTTTAAGTACTTCAAACTGATTAGTGTATGTCTTATGTAGTGCCCTTCTAAAAGGTGTAATTAGGCTCCAATGAACCATTGTGCATGTTATCTTAAGTGAATATCATAAGAAATATTTGATAACAACGTTTTAAAATGAGCATCATACTCTCTGACACTTTCAGTAGTGCCTTGCTTAATATCCTTGAGCGTGCTTATAATCTTCTATTCAAACTCAGGGATATGAATTTTTTTTTAGGAAAGCATATTTTAAAGCTGTATAGTCTATGTAATTATGATCAAGGTCAAAATTTCTGTACCAGTTGTGTGTGCGGCCTTGTAACGTAGTAGAAAATTGGCTTTCCCTATGCTCAAAATCCATGTTTCCATTTGCGCACCACAATATTTCACACATGTGTACGTGTTCAACAACATATTCTATTCCATTATACTATGGGAGATGAAGAGACATCTCCATGTAAATATTATAGGGTTAGTGCGGACCTTACCCACCTAATCCAAAACCTCATGTGTTTCCTCCGCCTCCATAACCACCAGATCCACTAGAGCTACAGCCACCTATAGCTCCTGATCCCAAACCTATAGTTGGGGTCAGACCAAAAGATGTACTTCCTTGTGTCCCAATGGTAGTAATGAATTGTATACCGATAGTCTGTGAAGTGTTACTACTCCTAGAAGAGAGTACAAAAATATGCATGCCTGAAGTCTGTGTGAATGATACACCCAAAAAAGGTACTCCCATATAACAAAGAATTTGTTTTCTCTATCATTGCTATGTTTCTTATATGACTCACTCTTACTCTCTCACTGCTTGAATTATCTTGCTGACTATTTTTACTAGATACTAGAAGACCAAGCACAAGGGAAAATTTTCTAGTTGGATTCAAATGCGCGCCTGTGGCCCAGGTCATTTCTGTTGGTGTTCTTCTACGTGAGGCCAAGGTGGGTTCCCTATCATGATTTCCCAAATAGGGGAGTTCCTGATACTTGGGTTGCATTTCTTCAACATGAACTTCAAATCCTTCCCAAACTATCTCTCTCTCTCACAATACCATTTGGGTCTGTAATCTCTCACTTCTTCTCTACCTCCCTCTCGTGTACCTCATTATACTTAAACCACCTTTCCTCTCTCTACCTCTCTACTGCTAGGTCTTCCATATTTCACCAAGCCTACTCCTTCCCCTGCATATGGTGTGGTTTAGTTAGCCATCATTTTACTCTCCAAGTTTAGGGGTTATAGTCAAATTATTGATCACCAGCGGAATGCCTTGTAGCTAAGTTCCCCTTGGATATCATAAAAATTGGAATTCAGCTACCTATGGGCATGAATAAGTGGAAATTGAGTACTCCAAGATATAACTATTTAAAACACCATGGAATCACGTATCCAAAATGAAAGTCCAAATCAAATCAACATCATATAGGCTATGAAATTCTACATGCCTCTAGAAAAGTGTGGTGATACCTCCAATTCTGTTTAGACGCATAAGTAACCAAAAAATCATACAATTCTACAAGAAATATAGTGAAGAATATTTCATACAAATAGTCATACAGATTTTGATCCACCCATGTACGTGTGTAAAACTCATATCTAGTGCCAAACCTCAGTGCGTATTCTTCTTCTAGGTCATGTATCCACTCCTCAACACTTTCTAGGGTCAATCGGTATGTCTTCATCATGAACCATCCTGAAAATAACTGAAAAAGAGGTCTCAAAAATGGAACAAATGATGCAGCCTAGATATCATGAGTAAAATCCCAACTGTGCTGTCACATCACTCATCTTAGACTGAGCACTCACCTAAAGCACGTAAAAGGTACTAGGCCACTCTTTTAGGGTTGTTGTTGTTAGGATGTTAGCATGATGAAGACTTAATGCATTCAGATCCCATAATTAGTACATCATTCTATAGTGCATGTTCAAATCTAGATCCAAGGATAAAAAAATTGAATGATAACAATAATGAAGTCAAGCATGCAAGAAACCATTATACTCGAGATTAATACTTAGGTTTAGAAAATAGATTCCATTATATGAAAACACAGGAATACACAGAAGCTTCTTACAATAACAATATTATATACTTATGCACGTTACAGTTCTGACAACATACTCTCATAGTAATCCAGTTCTACATATATTTCTATCACTATCTTATACTTTGTATTTCATCACATATTTATAAGGGTGTGGAATTTCCCTTCACCACTTATCTATGCCAAAAAAGGTCGCATGCTAAAAATACCCATGTGCCCTTACAATTAGAACCACATATGCAAGTGTGCTAACAATAGATCTCTCCTAGTTAACTATTAGTCAAAATTCTATCTTTAGCCCACATCCATGCAAAACGCTCTATAGCCATTCTTCGAAAAATAGACGATGCGTTTCATGCAAGTATTTTCCCATTTTTTGTACTCCATACGTCATCTTCCAAAAATAGATCATAATCTCGAAAATGCCTAAGTCCCGAGTCTGTCTCTATCCTCTACACGCAATTCCTTCCTGATCCTCCCAAACCTTTAAATGCACTCTGCTCTTCCATGTGAATCTTTTGTATGCCTTCTGCTAAGTGTTATATAGTGTCTGCTCAACAATCCTAATTTAATTAACCTATCAGGTGTGTTGATTGGGGTGGTTAGGTGGTTAATTATTTGGAAACATTTAATATATACCCACTCCTCTCTAAGACACAATTTATTACCAAGGATCTGCATTGGTTTAAAATTCTTCAAAAAATTCTTGCCCCTCGCGTTAAATATCGAAGTTAAATAATTTACCAAGACCTGAAAAATGGATGCAATGGTTAAACCTGTATATGAAATATTAAATTAGATTATTATAGTTTTGAATGTGTGGAGGTTGATATATTTATGGGGTGGAAATGAAAACAAAGGGTTAAAAAAATCCAAGTTAATTTGTAGGAGACAAGTTCCACAAGCCCAAGAAAATTAAAATTTTCCATTGGTCCATGATTTATCAATGTTCCCCATGTGGTAAATCTCTATTTTGTTATTTACCTTTGTCATTTTGAAAAATAATTTTTTCTATGTCCCTTTTTACCCCTTCAAATAAGTGGGTTTCATTTGATTTGAAAACCTATAGTTTATATTTAAATCTATAAACTATACCCTACTATCTAAAAACTATATTTAAAAAAATATAAAGTTAAAATATATATATTATAGTTTATATGAACTATACTAAATATTATATAGTTCAAAAAATATATACTAAATCCTAAGTGCTAAGAGGCATATGTTTTTAAAACATTTAAATCAATGACCTAAACTTAAATGGGGCATCCCCATTCCCCTTTGCAAATATATTTGGCCACCACTTGGCGGGCTCTGTCATGATCCTACTTGTTTCATCCTACCACCGCCATGTGCCCTACCCTGTCCCCTATTCCATCAACATAATCCCCATACTCGAGATATAAAAAAATCATGCCATGTTGCGCTTCTAAACCCCTCATCTATTTTTTCTCTCTATATGGTACTTTAGACCCACATGGAGAAGGTGGCAGATTGTATTAGGATTTAAAAGCGTTTTCATTATGTCATGGTGGTGTGACTTCAATCACACCACCACTCCTTTTATTTAAATATGATTATGGCTTGGACACAGGTTCAACTTGCCCAATATGATAGGTCGCTAGTTGATCTTGCCCTTTGACTCACCATTCAGTGATTCTTTAAAATACAAGTTGGTTGTAAAATTATATACATTGGCAGTTGTGATTGCATTGAAACTGGTAATAAAACTTGATTGTAATTGGAATCAACTACACTCAGTGGCATTATACAATTTTCTCACCCAATTGGTAAAAACAACTCGACCGAGCTATATGAGCAAAGCTCCACAAATTTTGTATATATACAATATTTGCATTTTTTTCTCTTTATTAAATATTTTTCTTTAATTTCATTTAAGCCTTCTTTTTATAAATGATTAATTTATTTTTAATAATATTATACATATTAGATAAAAAAAATTTCAATTGAAATGAATTCTTTTACGACATGACAACTAAGTCATCATTTTTCATGAAAAACTAAAAACATTCACTCTCATTTCAATAAATTATTGTTATTATCAAACTAATATATTATATGTTTAGATTATTCATTTGACATGTCCCTTTTTGTTCATGAATTAATCAAAATTTGACTGTGTGGCTTGAACAATGACATGGGGTTTTTTTGAACCTTAATTTCTATAAACCTTGTTGTTCTTATTTATTGAAAATGTATTTACGTGAAACTAGGATCTAATCATTTTACCATTGATGAATCAAAAATGTTGAATTGAAACAAATACATCATTTGAAATATATGGTTCAAGGTGGAATTCATGGCTTGCAAACTCTAGATAATCATAAAAATTATGGAGACGTCTCCAACTGGAAGACAAACAACAACAGACAAGGCTATTGCATATCAACAAAAGGTGCAAGAAGCTATGCCCAATTTTTTTATAGATCGTGCAAGATGATTTCCTCCTTCATATAAGGAATCAAAAAATTCTGAGTGAGGTTTGGATGTAAATGGATTTAATGCATGAAGGTACTCAATTATAAAAAATCATTAAAATTAGTCTAGAACTAATGACGACTCCCATGAAGTGAGATCAAAAAGTATTTTTTTGGGTAAAATTAAAATTATTAAGTATCAGTTAGATGGATATAACTATAACTTAATTCAATATAGTTACTCTACTTTATTATTCAGTTGAATATACATGAAAGGTTTAGAAATTTCATTTCAATTCTAAATTCTAAGTATCAAATTGAACAAGACATCCCTGATTTGAAAACCTAAGTGCTATCCTAATTCAAAAAGATAAATTTGTGAAAAAAAATGATTTAAAAGAGATTATCACCTAGACACTTCTCTCTTAGAAAAAAAATAAACCTTTTAGGTTCAACAAGAATAAAAACTCAACTTTTAAACCTCGTAGCAACGACAAGAAACTAGGAAACTTAAGGGTTAATTTTGATGGTAAATGTCATAACTATGGAAAAATTGGCCATAATAAAGAATATTGTAAATAAAAAAAAATTAAAATTTCATAAATAAAAAGAGAAGAAAATAATATCAAAATCAAAATCAAAATTAAGGGTCAAAGCATATAAGTGTGTCCCACTTTTTTGTAGTTTTTGTACCTTCTACAAAATAGTCAAAAATCTAAAGTAATTATTTTGTATGATTCCTTTGTCACTGCAAAAGAAAATGAGTGGATAGTGGGCAGTGGTTCCTCTAAGCACATGATATTTAGATCTCATATCATATCCAACCTTAGATAGTGTAATTATCATATCTATTTGGGTGATCATTCAATCCTCGACGTTCAAGGATAAGGAAAAGAAAAGTTATCAAATGGTTTTGTTAATAATTTTTTATTAGTTCCAAAACATAAAATGAATTTAATTTCTTATTCTCAATTAACTCAAAATATCTATAATGTAACTTTATTGAAATATGAATGGTTTATTAAAAATGAACAAGATGGTACTATATTTGAAGGCATGCAAAGAGATGATATTTATGTGTTTAATGGCTTTACCTCAACTTCTTGTTTGGCATCTCAAAGTAGTGACATGTAATTATGGCACAAAATACTAGGCCATGGCAACTGTATGAGAATTCATAGCATTTCTCAACTGAACCTAGTGTTTGGTATTTCACCTATTTCCCAAAATCATTGAACATGTGAAGGGTTCTTACGTTGTATGTAATCTACTAACCCCTTACACAGTCATCATGATGAAAATTGTAGTGAACATTTAGAAATTATCCATAGTGATGTATGATGACCCCTAGAAGTTACATCCTGATGTATTCCATCACTCACATTTAAAATTAATTCTATCATTCATCAAGATATAGAAAATTTCATTCTTCAACTATCTTGTTTGCAATATTTTGACTATTGGTTAATTTGAATCAAGTAAGCAATTATTTTGATTCACCCATACATTATTATCCATATTATCCATGCAATAACCTTATTTAATTAGGTCCTTATAGAATATTTGATTCATCAGCATGATTAAAACCAAAAAATATCAACTAACTCTTTACCATTCACTAGTTCTCTAGAAATCTTGTATCCTGAAGAAACAATCTTGGCTTCTTTGACATGTATGAAATTTACAAGTCCATAATACTACTTATCACATCCCAGAAATGATACATAAATGAACTAGGTGCATGCCTCTTGATTGATTTCCTTATTATCCTTCAATATCTTCAATTATTCCCTTTAGGTCTCTTAAGAGTACATTTCTTGTTCATGCCTATGTTAGACACTTGTATAACTTCTCAAGATAATTTATAAACTCCTTTAGTTCATTCTTGGTATGTTTAAGGTGATATTAGAATATTATATCCCAAATCGTTTCACAACTCCTATTACTTCACTTCTCACTTGTTCTTACTCATGTAGCCCAGGAAAGTCTTCTCTGGGCTCTATTTTTCTTTGCATGGCTCTCCAAACCACAACCTATAGTGTTCCTAATACCCATTTGAGGGTTCTTGAAGTTTGGGAAGTTTTTATAGACACCAAAAATATATACCCCTCATCCTTCTCCAAATCATTAAGATGCATCGATATTTCATTCTATTAATTAAATACATCCCATACCAATGCCCTTCATCACTTCCAATTATTATTTAATTAATTAATCAATTAATTAAATATTTTATCATACACACTATTTAATTGCATTATGTTTACACTAAGCTTAATATTCCACGATATTACAAATTCATAAATTATATAAATCCCAAAAATCCATCTAATACCCCTTTTAATCTATCCCTAACTTCCTTATCTCTACATACCTATCAAAACCATTTATACACCTATCAAGATAATACTTAAATTAGTATGATCTAACCCACTTTATCACCCTTCAATACAAAAGAACATGTCTCCTAACAACCCAACACACCATACCCCTTGAAATCGAAAAAAAACCTTGATTTAGAAAATTGTTCCAACAATTGTCCTCAAAAGGATCAAACAAAATGAAATCACCAGTGATTCAGGTAATTTCCGACAACTATTTAAGAGATTTTTTAGTCTCTCTTCGGGATCCTCCACTAGCATTCACAAATTATAACTTCCTTTCTGAGTTCATAGAATCATCTAAGAATTTTGAGTGATCAACTTATTGTCAACAATATTTCTAGTACACTTCAAGAATTTCAAAGTCATCCTAGATTCTTTGCAGCTCAACATCTCATTATTCCAGTTGTAAGATTCATCATCTTCCTGCATCACCTTTCATCAACTTCTGAGGTTTCTCTTAATTATTTTATCACACTATATGTCCTTTATCAGTTCATTCATTTATCATATATCATCTCTAATAATTTTTCACGTCTGAAACATTAACTTAATCATCCAAATACTTAATTTCAGAAGACTGACACTATTTTCTAGAATCACTAGTGATTCCTGTTATTTCAGTTTTGTATCATCACCTTCATTTAATATGTTTTATCAGTCATTCCTATTTTTTTTGTCTGCAACATTCTAGCTAGCATGGATTGTTTTAGATGGTAATAGGTGGCCCAAACCGTGAGATTATCCACATTCACTCTCTTCCAATAATTCGTCAACCCTTCTACTTTGAGCAGTAAAACAGTTTACACTATCTAACCTTGTGTGTTATTCATTGTGTCTTGTTGGACCAATTAGACAACATATTCGAGTTTACCCATGAGATACGCTAGGTTGTGGAAGAATATTGACTTATGTATTTTTAATATCAATGCATCCATATTGAGATTTATTGGATTGAGTATGAGGGAGAACATGAGGAAAAACCTTTTGAGATGGAATTTTATTCATATTCTTCTTCTCATCTATTTTAAATGTTTATCATTTATCTGTCTATAGTAAACTCATCATTTATCGTCATATTATCTTGTATTGGTTATCATATGTCATATATCATTGAAAAATCCACTTGATTTTTTAAAAGAGGATTTTAACCCTTGAAAGGAATCCTATTGAATTCTGGGGACTAGAATTTTCCAGTTAATATGCCATATATATTACTAGTCATATTTTTTTAGTTTCTATGATGTGTAGGTTTTCTTAGAAAAAAGGATCTTGTATCAAAATTCCACAAAACGAAACATGAAACATCATCATCTATCGTCTATGAGTATCACTAAACCCCTCTTCTTCTGAATTCAGGTTACTCTTACTTTCTTTCTTACTTAAGAAATGTTGAAGAGGTAGGAAAAATTATGAACAATTTCATCATCTGATTCTAAGGGTAACGCTCACTCCCTTTGAAACTGTTCCCCTAGAATTAGGACCTTGATTGTTTTTTTTCTTCCTTCCCCTCCACTGTTAAGAAAAAATCTCTTCCCAGCAAGTGAAACTTATAAATTCTTCTTGAGTTAGCCTAAAAACCTCCCAATTTTCATTACTTCCACTAATTTTACAAAAATAACTAGTTTTCTACCTCAGAGTTCGTGCCTTGACACCATTGTGACTGTGCAACTATGTAAATATTGAGAACTCAATTTTTTTCACAAATTTCACTATGATTCACTTCAAGGTTATATATTTGGTCTATAAAGATTTCCTATCATCTCCTACGTGTTTTCTTTCACATTGGATCATAAATCTCTCCCAAAGTTCAACTACACCTTCTTTATTGAAAGGATTGTACTATGCACTTATGGTTTGTATATGCACAACATGGTTTCAACTTTAAAATCACTCCTAACTCTCTAAAAATGGTTCTCTCATCTCATGCTCAAGATTTCCATTAATAAATAAATTATTCCATATTTTCTATTTTACCACAAAAGTAGAGATAGAATAGATAAGGGTAAGGTCGAGGAGGAATAAATTTTGTATTCGATGATTGGTTGTCCAAGTGTAAAATGTTAACCAGGGGATTATAAAAAGATTCAATTTGGCTAGGATGAAAGACTTGAAATAGAACACAAGACCAAAAAATAGGATTAAAACCAACAATTGGTGGATTACCTAGCAAAAGCTAAATCTAGGAAGTGAGATACTTCCTAGAAGGATTTCAATCCAATTTTAAAACAATTTAAACATTGTTAAGAACATGAAATAAATAGGAATAATGTAGTTATATATTTTAGGTATCCTACAAAATCACAATAATTATAATCTAGTATAGTAAATGTATGCCAAAATAAATCAGTGAAGCATGGTAGGTGGTTGAAGGTATGCAAGTGTGAAAAAGGTTGTAAAGGATGTTTGGATAATATTTGGATAGGTTCCGGGTTGTTCGGAAAGAGATGTGGGCTTGTTGATTTGGAAATAATTACCACTCATAAAGACCAGTATCAGTTAGGCAACTGGTGTCAATATTGGTAATCAACTGACACCAGTTAGGTGATCGACCTAGGTAGGGGAAATTTGGTAACAATATTAAAAATAAGGTTTTAGGAGCTCTGTGTGATTACACAGAGAGTTGGGAAGGTCTTGGGTGATTTTATGGGATTATTAGAAAGACTCAGAGATCATAAGAATGGTATTTGGGAAAATGGTCAGGTGGAGGTGTTATAGGAGAGATCCAGGTATGAGAGGTGACAGAATGAAATAGATAACTAGTAAATAGCTAATCTACTGAAACTAATTACAAAGAAGAAATAATACTTACTTGTGGAATGCAGGTAGAAAACAAGTGGCGATGATTACAGGAGAATGTGATCCTGAATGAATGCGGTAGTAGAAGGATGACATGATGCTTCCTTGTGAGTGCACTGGATCTCTAAATGAATCTCTTGATGAAATGTGTGGTGTCTGAATGTTGCAAGTGTCTATGGTATGTTACAAGATCACTTAAAATATTGAGAGTCAGTACACAAGGTTACAAGAGCTAGCAAACCAAATTTAGAACATGAGCAAAGAGCTAGAAAATGTTATTTAAGGTAACTGATGGTGGTTAGGTGACCGACGTCAGTCAAGGAGAATTGGTCTAACTTGCCAAAAATAAGGGTTTTCTCTCAAATTTGGTGTGGAGTTTTGGCTTATTCTAGGTTTGGAGTGTTGAATGGTGTAAATTAGAGAATGGAATTAGTTAGAGGATTAATAGGTCATGAATACTTAGGGTTGGAAAGAGTCCTAGTGGGTTAGGATAAGTGGGGATTTGGTCTACAGAAATTAATGAGCTTGGAATAGGTCTAGGGTGAGGTGGAGAGGTGAGGTGGCCTAGGTAAAGTGGAAGGGAGAAGTAGATAATTAATTTAATCATGGTAATTAAATTAATTAGAATGTATGCAAGGGTTCATGGTTAGATGTAGTGTGGAATTAATTAATCAAAGGTAGTTTATAGGTCCACGACCCAATTCTGGGTGTCTACAATATCATTAAGCTTTTACATTCACAATAGCTCCTCCTCCACTTATAAATTCCAGTGTAATAGAGTATACTTCATCCCTCCACCAGGTTTTCATCAATAAGAAGGTTTCTTGCTCATAGTAATCTCCTGATATTTTAAACATGCAAAATTTTGTACATGGCATTGATTCTTATATCCTTTCAACAATAACTATAGAGTGCAACATAAAAATCAAAGAAAAAACAATCTTACCTTGAGCTATAACAGTCTAGTACCACAAAAGAAAGCATATAATTTCACATCCTCATATTTTATTATTACAACTCAAGAAAATTTCTAAGGTATTATCAATAATATTATTAGATATCCAAATCACAGTACATGCAAAACATTCTTTCATCAAGTAATGTAACATCCTCATTTTATACTTTAGAACAAGTGAATTTTTATTTTATTTTTATAATTGCATCCTGGTTCTAAATACATAATTTAGAACTCACAAATCATTAACCATTCATATAACAGACAACCATATGCAGTTGTAATGACTCGGAGCACCTCCGATCTATTCATTCCATGACTCGGTAATCTACCGATCTATTCATGAGTAATAAGAGTTGGTGTTTTTATTTAACAGATTACTCTTGCGGTTCTCTTCCCTAATCTAGGATTCAGAATGCTCTGTCCAAGGAATCTAACTGAATAATTGTTACTATTATTCATCAGCATCTCATCCCTTAGACTAGGTGAATTAGGACAACGCAATCAGCATCTTGCGATACTTTGGCCAAAGATTTGAAACATACTGTTTATGTCTTGTATTCCTTAACGGCATACTCGTCAATCTGGAATACGCCCTTCACCCCATTCATATGTTATATAGAATGTCCTACACTGACTACTGCCAGTCCTTCCTTTCACAACTGATTCACTCGGAGGCAGATTAACAAGGTGATAATGTTATATGGATGCCCACGAGGATTAGGGATATGGTGACATACTGGTCCAACCTTGCAGTTCAACCAGTGTGTCATGATACCCCGAATCTCCTAGGCAACCTTATAACATGACCACGTTCTTAATCGGACCCTGAGTAACTCGTGCGAAATCAAGTGTAAATCTTAGCGATCAATGCAAAGGGTGTCGCCATAAGTCATCTGCATTGTTGTAACTTCGAGAAGATCCTAATCTTCTCGGAGGTACAACCCTGCAGTTGTCTTGTGTCGTCAACCTTTAAATCCGCCTCGAAAAGATCTACTTAATAACATGCGTTACGCACTAGAGTTTAAATTACTTTAAATACTTTTCCCTAAGGTTAGCCTTTCCCGATCCCTGGATTCTTCATCTTAAGACGACCCTCCTCTATAAAACCCATTGCATGGTAGAGGTATTAAGGTCAAGTTCTCATCAAGGAGTCATTAGAATACATCTGATTCTAAAGCAACAGAATTGGACAAAAACCTCATAACCTTTACTTGAGATTGCCATCTGAACTCCATTGATTGTATATCAGTTCTCTTAACTGAATTTATATCATACTTATTAGTATAAAGATATAAATGATTAAGAATCCAAATTAATATTGTCCTGTTATACTTAGGACTAGGGATTAGTAATTTAATCCAGCTTGTTTAGCGTTCTCTTTAGGCTCATTTTTAACCTATCTTCTAGAAAGACAATTATTTAAATCCAATATTTCTTTCACTAGAACAAATTAGAACTACTAAACACTCGTAAGAATTCAATCTCATTTTCTTGCAAGCTTTCATTGACAATCACAAAAGCATCCATATTACACAAAGATAACATTACCACTCTGGTATATAGACCGGAGAAGGTCAACTATCAGAAATAGAATACAACATATAAGTATCAAACACTTATTTTCATTCCTTTCAAAACTATACAATTACATTTTATGTAACAACATACTTGATACAATGCTGAACGGAAAAGAAAAATCTTTTCACATATAGTACATTTATAAAATCAAGCTGTAATTCATTATAAATCAATTAAACAATCTGATCAGCCTGTCAGATCTGCATTGCTTTTACCTCTTACGGCAACCATCTGCAAAAATAGTCAACATGAGTCAGTTCAATGAACTGAGCATGATAAGCACTAACTTTTAAAACAATTGCAATCCATCAATTGTTTTCATTAAACACCCTGTTTAAATGAGATCAGATATCCACATAAGTAAACATATTCAGACTATGCCCTTGTAATACAAAATGATTACAAATATGTAACTCTAACATTGTTACAAAAATAGTCTTAATCACTTTCTAATATTTCATCAAATATTAAAAGAAATCAAGGAACAAATGTACACAAACAATCATTGAATCCAAAAACACAACATTGGTCAGATTGTTTCATTCATCCAAAAAGGGAAATATCATAACAATTCGGGATTCCTCCAATATGTTAAAAAAAAATTCCCACTATTAGACAGATATCCTCAATTAAGCAAAAGAAGAGAAAGAACCAAATCATTCATACTTCCATTCACATTAGTTCATTACTGTACTGCTTTCACATATGAAAACATTCAACCAGTTTGTATATGAATAAGACAGACAAGCCACAAGAAAGATCGTTGTTTTAAATCAAGAAATAGAAACACAGCAAAACTCCTGTACAACAACTATCACATCAACAATCCATATATCAACCTTAAGCCCAATACTAGTTCCTTTTAAACACAGTAAGGCTTTCGAACCAATCTCGAAATCAGGAACCTCTAGCATATCGCTGTCAACAACAGACTTATTTACATTAAGCAATTGATGCTTCTATAAGACCATACAGAGATTACCTTACAAATGCCGTAATATACACTACCGCATCCTATTAGGAAATTAGAAAGGAACATAACATCCTATATATACATCTGTGCTAAATCGGAGTTGGTCAAAAAGTACTCACGATTCACTTATACAGAGTCACGTTACTTGATATAGACCATTACTCAGACAAAATGTCCAATATCAAACAACAGTTTATCAAGTCAAGTTTCAACTGAGACAATAGAAGATACAGGTTAACTTCCACAATTATCTAAACCCGAACAACAGTGGATTGACAAATGATTGCCAATGTTTCCCTCTAGACAAGTAAATAGTGTACATAATAAAACTCAGGAAGAACTTTTTAATTTACCAATTTCAAATCAAGAAACCCGTCTAATTCTTGCCAATTTTTCGTACAAGATTGCAAGGAATGAACATAAAATTACACCCAAGAATCTGTACAACAAAATCCATGCAATACAAAAGTAATTCTAGAAAATAACAGAGGCCTTAGTACGTGTTATTCCTTCAAGTCCCAGGTTCATCAATCACCAACTATTTAATATATTCAACTTGAACAACGGCTCAATTACAAATATAAATCATTCAATCGACTCCTCAGAGTCGTGCAGATTACAACCATTATAAATCCATATATTCACACTGTATACTGTTAACGGGTTTATACCCATAACCGCTGAACCCAACAACAGCGTAAGATGAAATTAGTTGATGAATCCTTCTATGCCAACTATGGAAATCATTCAGAATAAAACAAGTGTAAGCAAATCGAATACCCATTTCAAGGCAAGGAAATCAACTGAGCCTCTTCAAAACTCTCAAACAGCTTACACAAAGAAATGTAAATGCATACCCAGGAAATCTATATCCATTAATCATTACAAATAGTAGTGAACAAAAGACCTGTTACCTCTACAAGGCTTCCACGAAAACAAATAACAAAACTCAAGGATGAATCTATATTCTCAGTAGTGGATAGTAATATACGACTCGATCAAGGACTGCACTGAGTCGTTCAAATAAATCATAGATATATCAATAATGTATACAGTCAACAAATAATCCCGTTACCACAATAACAAGAAAGAACAACTTCCACTGGGTCGTATAGACTACGGTAGCACAATAGTTACCTATTTCCAAAGAAATTACAGATAAGACAAAACCCAAAAAGCATCATTAGCCACTGTCACCCAAAAACCATGACAGAGTTTCCAAAGGATCAATAAAACTGATCCATCATACGATATCCATCAGTATCCCTTCATACAGTTCCCACAACAAGAACGCCGACCACAAATCAACAACATAACAGTGGTCTATATCCAACACATGTATATTCTATGGGCTCACGCCGAACAGGCCGAGCATTCATACTCATTTAAAAATAAATATTTCACATATTTAAGCCAGAATGAATACTCAAGAAATAGAGCCACAATTCGATTTTTAATAAACACCCATCAAGAGGAAATTGAAAAATCGAACCAGAGGAGATACAGTACAAAAAATCAAACAAGACCTCCATAGAACATTATCTATTTACTCATAACATTTGAACAGAGTTGTTCTAATGAAATCACTTGAAAAACAGCAAGATATTTAAAGGTTAGGGCCTAACATGCCTGGATTTTTAATCAAATTTCCGAAGCAGACCACTGGAAGAGCTCAAACTTCCTTTTCTTCTTCCAAGTCAAAGCGACTAACAAAATTTCACTATCTCCATCACATATATATCCTCCATGACAGAGAAAAGAGCTGGATAAGTTCGTACTTGCCATGCAACACAAAGAGGACTGGTGCGAAGAATCAGTAAACAAGCAGAGAGAAATCTGAAAATTGCGACAAGCCAAACAACCCCACAAACTTCCCGTTTGCATGCCTTCTCGCGAGTTCTGGGCTCGTCTACCGAGAATATTGAATGCCATTAAACCAACTTTCCTGCTAAGACTCCACTTCCACCGACCGCCAGAGTTGGCGACAGTCCAACAAAAACTCAAGTTCATTTCCAAACTTAGCGACCTGCCACGTCAGAACAGGTTAGCTACTGCTTAAACCTCCGCCATGACCTGTCCCTCATCCTTATCCAAGCATTAAATGTCATAGAAAACTCCGCCCATGGTTCGTACCCCCTTCCATAGGCCCCTTTCCATTCTCCTCATTAGTTAGGTTAGTATCTTAGGTTAGAATTTAGGGTAACACATATTCTAACCATATTACACATAGATACTAACTTAGGACATTAACACATAGCCTAGGTCTAGGTTAGATTAACACTAATCTAACCCCTAGGTTAGGTTTAGTCTTAGGTTACTAACCATTAATAATTCCAGTTAGGTCTACGTTCTGTACACTCAGAAAAGACCTGTATCATACCTTCTTGAACAGGGTTAGCTCCTGTTCTACTGCAGAATCGTATGTAAACAAATTATTACCTGGTCCACGATCGAGACCTTCCAGATATACTTCCATATCGGGAACCAATTTATTTCACAAGATCAGCCTGAGTCATACTCCTGACCAGCTTAATCAATGTTTCCATACCTTGCAACCTGTTCAAGGTCTGTGATCTAATTCATCACGAACAAATTTAAAGCAATACTTGGATCAATTCTACTGATCCAAGACAAGATATTATAGATGGATAACTCTATAATTTATTCCGAGATCAGATTAAACTCAGATACAAAATGAAATAGATAAAAGAGTCTAATCATATTCTGACTCAGTCAAGATCTGCAATCTACAAAGAAATTACAGTACATATCAAGCATGATTTCTTAATCGAGGAACAAATCCTTATACAAGAAATCACATATCAACACTTGTATGCTTAGGAGAAAGTAACAACAGTTCAAGGTGTTACATGCTTCCCTCCTAAAAAGATTCATCATCCCGATGAATTACATATTAAATTAACCTTCAGGTCAATCAACTTATCAATACACACATAATGTGCCTATTTCATATTTGAATAGTTTCAGAAATCAATGTCACAACACATTTTATTCAACCTGAATAAAGTCTTCCTTCATCTGGCTTTCATAAATACTTAAAAACAATCAGTTCATAAAAGTATATTTTATCAACAGATTTCATTCTGTTGAAAAAGAGAAGAAAAAGCAATTTTCATCTCTTCCAGATTTTCCCAAGTTGCACTTTCTTCGCTAAACTGGTCCCACTAGACCTTACATTTCTATATATCACGATTTCTTAAATGCAATTGGCGAGTTTCCAGCACTTGTGTGGGTTTAACCACGATTATTCCTTGGTCTTGGACCTGCAAGGAATTCCAATTTAAAATATGTGACAGATCTGAAACGTATTTCTTAAGCAAAGAAATATGGAAAACATCATGCATGCGAGATAAAGCAGGTGACAATGCTAAACGATAAGCTACAGGATTGATTATTTCGACTATTTCGAAAGGTCCCACAAATCGAGGTGACAACTTGGCAGCCTTGCCAAAAGTTATAGAACTCTTTCTGGGTTTAACACGCAGGAAAACCTTATCACCAAGCTCAAACTTTCTATCAACCCACTTAAGGTCAGCATAGCTCTTCTATCTATCCGCTGCTTCCTTTAATCGTTCACGAATCAGCTTAACTTGCTGTTTATTTCTGTGAGAATCTCTGGTCCAATTACCACTCTATCCTCAACATTGTCCCAACTAACAGGGGTTCTACACTTTCTTCCATAAAGTGCTTCAAATGGTGTCATCTTAAGAGATGAGTGATAAGTGTTGTTGTATGTGAACTCAACTAATGGAAGATACTCTTCCCATTTATACTGTTGATCCATGCAATACATTCACAACATGTCCTCCAACACTTGATTTACCCTCTCAGTTTGCCCATCCGTTTCTGGATGATATGCAGAACTGAAGTTTAGTTTCGTTCCTAGGGCTGCGTTAAGCGTTTGCCAAAACCTTGACGTTATTCTAGGATCCCTGTCAGATATAATCAGTTATGGTACACCATGCAATCTGAAAATTTCATGTACAAACCTCTTGGCCAGCACTGGTGAATCATCCTTTAGATTTCCAGCGATGAAATGAGCTACCTTAGTCAGTTTATCTATAACTACCAGGATAACATCATGTTTATTTCTGGACATAGGTAGTCCTTGTACAAAATCCATGGTTATTACTTTCCATTTGTACTGCGATATGCTATGAGGATATAACAGTCCAGCAGGGTGCATATGTTCTGCCTTCACCCGCTGACATTCCAGACAATGAGTCACAAAATTTATCACATCCTTTTTCATACCTTTCCAGAAGAATTGCTATTTCATATCAGTAAGCATTTTTGTGATACTTGGGTGTCCTGAGAAAGGTGAATTATGAAATTCTACTAACAACTTCTTTCTCAAATCGTTCAGCACAGGTACATATACCCTGTTTTCATAACGTAAGATTCCTTCATTATCAAAATGAAAACCTTTATACCTTATATCCTTAGGTTCTACAGCAAGCGCTGCTTTTACTTGCTGAAAATATGCATCTGATTCTGAGGCACTTTTTACCTCGTCTTTAAACTGAGTTCTTAATGTTATAAGAGCAGAAATGTGCCTCCTACGACTTAGAGCATCAGCTACTCTATTCTCCTTCCCTTTGATATAGCTGATATCAAAGTCATATTGTGATAAAAATTCTAACCACCTTCTCTGTCTGGCATTCAGATTGGGCTGAGTAAAAATATATTTCAGTCCTAAGTGATCAGTTTTCAACTCAAAAGGTTTCCCAAGTAAATAGTGTCTCCAGACTTGAAGCGCATGAACAATGGAAACAAGTTCCAAATCATGAGGGGCATAATTCAGCTCATGTAACTTAAGTTTTCTACTTTCATAAGCTATGACCTGATCATTTTGTAACAAAACACCTCCAAGGCCTTCCCCAGAAGCATCCGTTACAACAGTAAAATTCCCATTAGGGTCTGGTACAGCTAGAATAGGTGCAGAAGTCAACTGGTCTTTTAGACTTTTGAAAGCCACTTCGCACTTGTCATTCCACATGAATTTCTTATCCTTCTTTTGCAATGAAGTTATTGGTGCAGCTACCTTAGAAAAATCCTTTACAAATTTCCTATAGTAACTAGCAAGACCCATGAAGCTTCTTACTTCGTGCACATTCTTTGGTGCAGGCCACTCAGTTATTGCCACTATTTTTGAAGGATCTATAGTGATTCCTTCTTTACTTATGACATGACCCAAATAGTGAACTTCTGAATCAAAGAAATAACATTTGGATAACTTACCATACAACTTTCTCTTTCTCAAAATTCCCAAAACTATCTTCAAATGCTCATTGTGCTCCTCAACACTTTTAGAATAAATGAGAATATCATCCAAGAATACAAGTACAAACTTGTCCAGGTATTCTTGAAAAATATTGTTCATTAAATTCATAAAGGCTACGGGTGCATTAGTTAACCCAAAGGGTAGAACTGTAAATTCATAATGTCCGTACCTTGTTCGGAAAGCTGTTTTATGAATATCTTTCTCTTTAATCCTTAACTGATGATAACCAGATCGAAGGTCTATCTTAGAATAAACCGCTGCTCCATGCATCTGATCAAACAGATCATCGATCCTAGGAAGTGGATATCGGTTCTTGACTGTTGCTTTGTTCAACATCCGATAATCAATACACAGCCTTAGTGTTCCATCCTTCTTTTTCACAAATATCACAGGTGCTCCCCAAGGTGAAACACTTGGTCTAATCAATCCTTTAGACAAAAGCTCTTGTAACTGTGCCTTAAGCTCAACTAACTCAATAGTAGTCATTCGATAAGGCACTTTGGAAATAGGTTCCATTCCAGGCTTGATTTCAATGGTAAAATCAAATTCTCTCTTGGGTGGTAACCCTGGTAATTCCTCAGGAAAAACATCCCTGAAACCTTGTAGCAGAGGGAATTGTTCCATGAAATCATCATCTTCTTCTGAAGATTCAGATATCTTTACCACATAAAGGGTACATCCTTTATTTTTAGCCTTTTTAAGATGCATAGCTGACAGTTTTCTAACTGAAATTTCCCATTTCACACCTTGAATCTCTGCTGATTCCAGCTGATCATCTAAACATTTTATGTTCTTTTCATAGCAATCTACCTTTGCTTTATGGTCAGCTAACCAATTGACACCGATGACAATGTCATACGATCCCAAAGGTGCAACATAGAGATCAACTTCCATGGAAAAGTTAGGTAAGTCAAGGACTACCCCAAAAAGACACATACTCACTGTATGAACAGAATTATTACCATACTGTATAGTCCAAGATTTATCCATTTTTCCAGCTTTTCTTTTAAGTTTAGAAGCTAGTGTATTAGATATAAAACATTCAGTAGCTCCTGTATCAAAAACAATAGTGACAGGTATGCCGAATAACTTACCCGGAACTTCTATAGGTGTCACTTGCTTTTCATCTTGCTTGTCCGCTACTACAGCATGTATCTTATGCTGCTGATTACAATCATCCTTCTTCAAAGGGAACTGATTTGCATAATGATCTTTACCACAATTGTAGTAGCCTCCTACAGGTCCCTTTTTAGGCTCAAAATTTCCTCCAGCCTTGTAATTGTCACGCTGTCCTCCATAGGACTTCTGTCCATTATTATAATTTTTAGCAAAATTATCCTTTACCTTTCCAGCAGGCTTATTTACTGCTGCTTTCTTATTATTATCTCCTGGAAACTTACTCTTGTTTCCAAACTTTTTCCATGGTCCTTTTCTGGGTGCAAGAGAGGTTGAAGAAGGGTTTGCAGTCTTCTTCCGCACTTCCTCCTTATGAGCAGAAATAGCCTTTAATTTCTGTTCTTGCCTTATGGCCTTTTCAACAACTCCTTCCATAGTGGTTGGACTGTGAACATCGACCTCTCCCCCTATCACAGGATTCAATCCCATGATGAATTTCCGTATTCTGAACTTTTCGTCAGTTTGATACTGCGGTACATACTTGAGGAGTTTTGTAAACCGCTCCCAGTATTCAGTTACCGTTAGCTTCCCTTGAGCTAAGTTCTAAAATTCTATCATTTTCTGATCATAGAAAAGTTGTGGCAGCCAACGTTGCCTAAAATAGCCTTTAAATTGATCCCAAGTAATATTGGTCTCATCAATGTTTAGCTCATCTTTTCAGCTATCCCACCACGAAGATGCTTCGTGAGAAAGCTGATAGGCTCCCCAAATAGCTTTGGTTTCCTCTGAGAAGTTCCTTATTGCAAAGTACTTCTCCATTTTGCTGAGCCAGTTCTCAGCTCCATCTCCTAATGTGGTGCCATCATACTTAGGTGGACTTATCCTTTTTATATCATTAGTGAGTTCCGCTGCCAATCTGGCCTTTTTGTTTTCTGGTTGGACAGGTGCATTTCCAGCATTAACATCAACACCCATTCGGGGTTGTCCTCAGGAGGTTGCTGATTATTATTATCAGCTTCTTCATCCTCCTCATTTCCCATCACCTGCTGTTCAAGTACAGCTAAGCGATCTCTTGTGTCCAACAGGGCAGCAAGGATCTCATCAAGTTTCTGGGTTGTTGCCACTCCTCCTTCAGGTGGAGCATTATCCGCAACATTCCCCCTTGTTCTAACCATTTTCTATTACAAGAAAATTCAGTTTTTTATCAGATTATGGACTCAATAGGTCCAAGAGCTGTAACCTTCAGCTCTAATACCAAGATGTAACATCCTCATTTTATACTTTAGAACGAGTGAATTTTTTTTTTTTTTTGATAATTGCATCCTGGTTCTAAATAGATAATTTAGAACTCACAAATCATTAACCATTCATATAACAGACAACCATATGCAGCTGTAATGACTCGGAGCACCTCCGATCTATTCATTCCATGACTCGGTAATCTACCAATCTATTCATGAGTAATAAGAGTTGGTGTTTTTATTTAACACATTACTCTTGCGGTTCTCTTCCCTAATCTAGGATTCAAAATGCTCTGTCCAAGGAATCTAACTGAATAATTGTTACTATCATTCATCGACATCTCATCCCTTAGACTAGGTGAATTAGGACAACGCAATCAGCAGCTTGCGATACTTTGGCCAAAGATTTGAAACATACTGTTTATGTCTTGTATTCCTTAACGGCATACTCATCAATCTGGAATACGCCCTTCACCCCATTCATATGTTATATAGAATGTCCTACACTGACTACTGCCAGTCCTTCCTTTCACAACTGATTCACTCGGAGGCAGATTAACAAGGTGATAATGTTATATGGATGCCCACGAGGATTAGGGATATGGTGACATACTGGTCCAACCTTGCAGTTCAACCAGTGTGTCATGATACCCCGAATCTCCTAGGCAGCCTTATAACATGACCACGTTCTTAATCGGACCCTGAGTAACTCGTGCTAAATCAAGTGTAAATCTTAGCGATCAATGCAAAGGGTGTCGCCATAAGTCATCTGCATTGTTGTAACTTCGAGAAGATTCTAATCTTCTCAGAGGTACAACCCTGCAGTTGTCTTGTGTCGTCAACCTTTAAATCCACCTCGAAAAGATCTACTTAATAACATGCGTTACGCACTAGAGTTTAAATTACTTTAAAGACTTTTCCCTAAGGTTAGCCTTTCCCGATCCCTGGATTCTTCGTCTTAAGACGACCCTCCTCTATAAAACCCATTACATGCTAGAGGTATTAAGGTCAAGTTCTCATCAAGGAGTCATTAGAATACATCTGATTCTAAAGCAACAGAATTAGACAAAAGCCTCATAACCTTTACTTGAGATTGCCATCTGAACTCCATTGATTGTATATCAGTTCTCTTAACTGAATTTATATCATACTTATTAGTATAAAGATATAAATGATTAAGAATCCAAATTAATATTGTCCTATTATACTTAGGACTAGGGATTAGTAATTTAGTCCAACTTACTTAGCGTTCTCTTTAGGCTCATTTTTAACCTATCTTCTAGAAAGACAATTATTTAAATCCAATATTGCTTTCACTAGAACAAATTAGAACTACTAAACACTCTTAAGAATTCAATCTCATTTTCTTACAAGCTTTCATTGACAATCACAAAAGCATCCATATTACACAAAGATAACGTTACCACTCTGGTATATAGACCGGAGAAGGTCAACTATCAGAAATAGAATACAACATATAAGTATCAAACACTTATTTTCATTCCTTTCAAAACTATACAATTACATTTTATGCAACAGCATACTTGATACAATGCTCAATGGAAAAGAAACATCTTTTCACATATAGTACATTTATAAAATCAAGCTGTAATTCATTATAAATCAATTAAACAATCTGATTAGCCTGTCAGATCTGCATTGCTTTTACCTCTTACGGAAACCATCTGCAAAAATAGTCAACATGAGTCAGTTCAATGAACTGAGCATGATAAGCACTAACTTTTAAAACAATTGCAATCCATCAATTGTTTTCATTAAACACCCTGTTTAAATGAGATCAGATATCCACATAAGTAAACATATTCGGACTATGCCCTTGTAATACAAAATGATTACAAATATGTAACTCTAACATTGTTACAAAAATAGTCTTAATCACTTTCTAATATTTCATCAAATATTAAAAGAAATCAAGGAACGAATGTACACAAACAATCATTGAATCCAAAAACACAACATTGGTCAGATTGTTTCATTCATCCAAAAAGGGAAATATCATAACAATTCGGGATTCCTCCAATATGTTACAAAACAATTCCCACTATTAGACAGATATCCTCAATTAAGCAAAAGAAGAGAAAGAACCAAATCATTCATACTTCCATTCACATTAGTTCATTACTGTACTGCTTTCACATATGAAAACATTCAACCAGTTTGTATATGAACAAGACAGACAAGCCACAAGAAAGATCATTGTTTTAAATCAAGAAATAGAAACACAACAAAACTCCTGTACATCAACTATCACATCAACAATCCATATATCAACCTTAAGCCCAATACTAGTTCCTTTTAAACACAGTAAGGCTTTTAAACCAAGTTCGAAATCAGGAACCTCTAGCATATCGCTGGTCAACAACAGACTTATTTACATCAAGCAATTGATGCTTCTATAAGACCATACAGAGATTACCTTACAAATGCCGTAATATACACTACCGCATCCTATTAGGAAATCAGAAAGGAACATAACATCCTGTATATACATCTGTGCTAAATCGGAGTTGGTCAAAAAGTACTCACGATTCACTTATACAGAGTCACGTTACTTGATATAGACCATTACTCAGACAAAATGTCCAATATCAAACAACAGTATATCAAGTCAAGTTTCAACTGAGACAATAGAAGATACAGGTTAACTTCCACAATTCTCTAAACCCGAACAATAGTGGATTGACAAATGATTGCCAATGTTTCCCTCTGGACAAGTAAATAGTGTACATAATAAAACTCAGGAAGAACTTTTTAATTTACCGATTTCAAATCAAGAAACCCTACTAAGTCTTGCCAATTTTTCACACAAGATTGCAAGGAATGAACATAAAATTACACCCAAGAATCTGTACAACAAAATCCATGCAATACAAAAGTAATTCTAGAAAATAACAGAGGCCTTAGTACGTGTTATTCCTTCAAGTCCCAGGTTCATCAATCACCAACTATTTAATATATTCAACTTGAACAACGGCTCAATTACAAATATAAATCATTCAATCGACTCCTCAGAGTCGTGCAGATTACAACCATTATAAATCCATATATTCACACTGTATACTGTTAACGGGTTTATACCCATAACCGCTGAACCCAACAACAGCGTAAGATGAAATTAGTTGATGAATCCTTCTATGCCAACTATGGAAATCATTCAGAATAAAACAAGTGTAAGCAAATCGAATACCCATTTCAAGGTAAGGAAATCAACTGAGCCTCTTCAAAACTCTCAAACAGCTTACACAAAGAAATGTTAATGCATACCCAGGAAATCTATATCCATTAATCATTACAAATAGTAGTGAACAAAAGACCTGTTACCTCTACAAGGCTTCCACGAAAACAAATAACAAAACTCAAGGATGAATTTATATTCTCAGCAGTGGATAGTAATATACGACTCGATCAAGGACTCCACTGAGTCGTTCAAATAAATCATAGATATATCAATAATGTATACAGTCAACAAATAATCCCGTTACCACAATAACAAGAAAGAACAACTTCCACTGGGTCGTATAGACTACGGTAACACAACAGTTACCTATTTCCAAACAAATTAAAGACAAGACGAAACCCAAAAAGCATTATTAGCCACTGTCACCCAAAAACCATGACAGAGTTTCCAAAGGATCAATAAAACTGATCCATCATATGATATCCATCAGTATCCCTTCATATAGTTCCCACAACAAGAACGGTGACCACAAATCATCAACATAATAGTGGTCTATATCCAACACAGGTATATTCTATGGGCTCACGCCGAACAGGCCGAGCATTCATACTCATTTAAAAATAAATATTTCACATATTTAAGCCAGAATGAATACTCAAGAAATAGAGCCACAATTCGATTTTTAATAAGCACCCATCAAGAGGAAATTGAAAAATCAAACCAGAGGAGATACAGTACCAAAAATCAAACAAGACCTCCATAGAAAATTATCTATTTACTCATAACATTTGAACAGAGTTGTTCTAATGAAATCACTTGAAAAACAACAAGATATTTAAAGGTTAGGGCCTAACATGCCTGGATTTTTAATCAAATTTCTGAAGCAGACCACTGGAAGAGCTCAAACTTCCTTTTCTTCTTCCAAGTTAAAGTGACTAACAAAATTTCGCTATCTCCATCACATATATATCCTCCATGACAGAGAAAAGAGCTGGATAAGTTCATACTTGCCATGCAACACAAAGAGGACTGGTGCAAAGAACCAGTAAACAAGCAGAGAGAAATCTGAAAATTCCGACAAGCCAAACAACCCCACAAACTTCCCGTTTGCATGCCTTCTCGCGAGTTCCGAGCTCGTCTACCGAGAATATTGAATGCCATTAAACCAACTTTCCCGCTAAGACTCCACTTCCACCGACCGCCAGATTTGGCGACAGTCCAACGAAAACTCAAGTTCATTTCCAAACTTAGCGACCTGCCACGTCAGAACAGGTTAGCTGCTGCTTAAACCTCCGCCATGACCTGTCCCTCATCCTTATCCAAGCATTAAATGCCATAGAAAATGCCGCCCATGGTTCGCACCCCCTTCCATAGGCCCCTTTCCATTCTCCTCATTAGTTAGGTTAGTATCTTAGGTTAGAATATAGGGTAACACATATTCTAACCATATTACACATAGATACTAACTTAGGACATTAACACATAGCCTAGGTCTAGGATAGATTAACACTAATCTAACCCCTAGGTTAGGTTTAGTCTTAGGTTACTAACCATTAATAATTCCAGTTAGGTCTACGTTCTGTACACTCAGAAAAGACCTGTATCATACCTTCTTAAACAGGGTTAGCTCCTGTTCTACTGCAGAATCGTATGTAAACAAATTATTACCTGGTCCATGATCGAGACCTTCTAGATATACTTCCATATCGGGAACCAATTTATTTCACAAGATCAGCCTGATTCATACTCCTGACCAGCTTAATCAATGCTTCCATACCTTGCAACCTGTTCAATGTCTGTAATCTAATTCATCATGAACAAATTTAAAGCAATACTTGGATCAATTCCACTGATCCAAGACTAGATCTTATAGATGGATAACTCTATAATTTATTCCGAGATCAGATTAAACTCAGATACAAAATGAAATAGATAAAAGAGTCTAATCATATTCTGACTCAGTCAAGATATGCAATCTGCAAAGAAATTACAGTACATATCAAGCATGATTTCTTAATCGAGGAACAAATCCTTATACAAGAAATCACATATCAACACTTGTATGCTTAGGAGAAAGTAACAACAGTTCAGGGTGTTACAAGTAACTCCGTATAAACGTTTACAAAAAATAGGGCATATAAATATTTTATTAATAATTACTGTTGGTCTTAAAACTTGCACCCACGTCTCGAATCTGGAAGAGCCGAGATGTTTGAGATCAAAATGAAACCATCTCCAAGTTGTGGGACCTTATGCACTTGAGAAAGATCTCCAGAGAAGGACAGCTCATCTATCTATTTCTACTGCTAATACTATTCCTAGTTGTGGAAGGGGAAACTAAATTAACAAATGCCAAGGGACCAAGGATAGAAGGATAACATCAAAATGAACTACACTAAAAAGGTGATAGCACGAGAAAAATAGGGATGAATACTATCTATTTTGAGTGGGAATGAAAAGGGGATGCATAAAAGGTGGCTAGGCACGAGTCACATAGATGAAAACACATTTACCATATCATTCTCATGGAACACAACTAAATAAGGAACTACAAGGGACGTGAAGTGGCACAATCAACATGCAATGTAAAATAAAGGTAAGAATAAGAAATTCAAACATTTTAGGATAGAGAATAGTGACAAAATGATGCTTCTATCACTTCCAAAAATGCACAGAGCTATTACAATAGAAAAAGAGGAAAATATCCACATGCATGACATATATCTAAAGGTCTGTAACTTAGAATATAGAAAATATGAAGTCCTTAGAAAAAAAGCGTAAGGATCCAGAGTATCCAATGTTAATAATGAGCCCAAATATTACATTTATAGATGAATTTGTACAAGGAGAAGAGGAGGAAAAACCCGAATTTGAAATATAACCACCAACAAGAAGCATTCAATGCCTGCATATCCACCTACGAATATATCGAATGCATGTCCCTAAGTCCATTTGGCATGTTGGAGGAGGAAGGAGGGTGGATCATATCAAATCAAGTGGTTGACGAAATCAAATTTTCTCATTAATGACTAGAGAGACATTTTTGAATTTCTCCCCTACCAAATCCACAAATTTTTTTAATTTGAATATCTAGCACTATGGTTGATGTCATTATCTCTCTAAAAAGTCTGGGTGTGTAGGGATTGGAGCTCTGTAGAAAAAGATACAGGTGTCAGGAAATGTTAGAGTTGTCTGCACATGCAAGACACCTGGCGTGCACGAATAGGCTGAAAGAATTGCCAACTATGCAACATATTTTCCATTTTTGCCACGTGTCACTCACTAATTTTTAGCAATGATTCGGCACCCTTTTGGCACACCTTGACTAGTTGCATGTGGCACAGTTAAGGATGTCAAAATATTACCTGGCATAGAAGGACACAAAGGAGGTGTTAGTGCAAAATCACAGCACCCCTGGATGTTGATTATATTTCTAGGTTGATCATACTAACATCCAGTGTGATTTCATAACATTGAATCCTTTCTCCAAGTGTGGGACTTGAAGAGTGAGAAAGGAATCTCCAGAGAAGGCTGGTTCCTATTCCTCTGTTCAGATGCACACGAAATATACAGAGGGTTTTTTTTTTTTTAAAAACCTAATCTAATCTGCCAAGGAGACAAGGTAAGAAAATGCGTAAAAATAAATCTAAACTAATGGAGGTGATGCACCGAGGAATGAAGAACACTTATTTTTTCCAATAAACACAGACCACTTGAATGTGATACAAGATCATGCACAAATGACAGAAACTGCAGTAAAAGACCAGGAGGATGCAAAATGAACACAGAGAGGGTTGAGAATCATCCACAGACATGTATTACTTGCTCCAAAGATTGATACAATACACTGCAGAATACTAAGAGGTAGAATAGTATTACAGTTCAAATGAGAGGTTCGAACTCCACAAATTTGCCTGAAGAAAAAAAAGGGAGAGGCAAAATAGAAAAATGTTCCACCTGAAAAGAAGCTCCTCTTTACAATATATAGAAAGAAAATGAGAGAGGAAAGAGAGGAGGGAAAGCCAAATCTACCCCAACCATCTCTAGGTTGCATTCAATTCGTCCATCATGGCAGAAGCGGCAGATCCTGGCAAAACGGCAGGCTGCCTAACAGAAGCGGTGAACTGTCTGCTGCATTAAAGTTGTTTGTTGAAGCATTACTTCTGCTTGTTATTTCGTGCCAGAGGCGTTTCTCAATTTTCTCCCTCCAGAATGCACCAAAATTTGAGAATAACCCCAGAATCATGTAGAGAATTTCATGAGCTTTCCGTTGATATAAAGAACGTGCAAATCCGAGCTTTGGATCGAAAGATATGTCGATCTGAAGATTTAGGGCACGGAACAGGCGAAAACGGATTTTGAAATATTTTCCCGTGCATTGCCACCTGGATGCCACGTGGCATGCTCTGATTCGCTGAATAATTCTCTCTTCTCTACTTTTCGGCGGGCTTTGCTTTGAAATTTCTGTGGGCCCTAGCTGGGACACGTGGCACTATCCCATAGGTTGGGATCGGTGCTCGAAAACTCATCCTTTGACTTTTTTGACCTTTCTCCTTGTGACACGTGGTGTGATTTTATTGGTTCTCGGTCCTGCCGGCTCTTTCGCGCCCTTCGCATCTATTTGGCCCAGATGGCACAGTGCTCCTTGTGCTGATTTCAGGCGAACCGGCCGGGTTTGCGTCCATTTGTCCCAAATGTCCCAGTTTGTTTCGGACTGTTTGGCCCTTTTTCACCCGGTTCAGCCGGTTCGCCGCCTTTTTGGCCTGCTTGTCCCAATTTGTTTCGGACTGCTTGGCCCTTTTTCACCCGGTTCAGCTGGTTCGCACCTTTTTGGCCTACTTGTCCCAATTTGTTTCGGACTGCTTGGCCCTTTTTCGCCCGGTTCGGCCAGTTCGCGCCCTTTTTGGCCCAAACGTCCTGAGCAACACTTAGCCAATTTTTCTTCCTCCTTCGGCCGGATCGGCTTTTCGCGCCCCGCCGCGTACTTCTAGCCTGATTGTCCCAAATGCAATTTGGGCCACCTGGAGGCTTTTCGGTCGATCCGCGCCTTGACGTCCCAAATGTCCCAGTTGCTCCCTTGAGCAGGACTTAGCCAATTTTTACACTTTTTCCTAGATCAACCTATTTGCCTTTCTGTAACTTTTTCGCATTTTCTCAGAGCTTGCTCCCTCCTTCTTCGGCCTGGGGAGTTAGAAAATTTCCTAAAGGGACCCTAGAAACCTAATTTTGTCTCTGAATCAATCAATTTTCTTGGGATTTGGATATTCTGATGCATGTTATCAAAATTACCCTGGGGGGGTGAATTTTGGATAACAGGAGGCATAAGGGAATGGCGTGAAATAAAATGGAGGAAGGCATAGACAAACGTGCAGGAGACGCGTGTAGAGAAATGAGGCAAATAGGTGACCATAGAATGCATGGTCAAGGTGTAACCATTACAAGATGATGTGTGGGCACGTGCGAGGGTGAAAGTATTCCAGAAAGAAGGTGAATGCACAGAAGACATGCGTAAGGGGAAGATGGAACACACAAGAAAAGGAAATAAAGGGGAAAAGGGGAAGCACAAAAGGGTGCGTGAGGAAAATTAGGGAATGTTCCTATGGAACTTGAGTGTGGACAACCTTGTAATGAAGATCTTAGAGCAAGAAGATGTATACAAGTTATCCAAATCACTAGGAGATTTATTTGGATAATAATTACATTACAAGACTCTTTCTCATCTCCATATAAGCCTTCCTTGATTCACCTCATTCCTTTGAGGATTCTCTCCTTAAAGGGATAACTAACTCTTTAACATTCAATCCAACATCCTTTAATTACCTCTCTCACTAAGACCCAACTAATTTTTTTTCAACTTCCCTATGTCTATACATCCACATGAAGACATTTTGACATCATTTTTTTGTCACCTCATAGTTCATACATATCTTAAAAGACTCATGATCACCTCATAATACCTAACTCACCATGTCATAACTTAAATTATCCCTTTTACACATTGACAAGACCATATTGGCTCATTTACATGCTTTAAATTTGAATTTACAATTTTTAGAGGGAACAAGAATTTGAATTTATAAGCTTTAAAACTCCATCTAAACCCCTTCTTCATGACTTGAGCATGCCTTAACATACTTATTATGACCTCTTAATCTATGATTGAGTGAAAAATTTTCTTTTTTGTTGTTATCATTTGATGACGCTCCTATATCATACTCCCGAGGTGGAGATAATCCTTCATGTACCTTGTTTGAACAATTGAGTCTCTTGCCGAGTCTTCATTGTTTTTTCTTATTCTTATCATTATCCCTTCACTGTCATTGTCATTTTTTTTCTTAAGGCTTACGAGGTCCCATATGGCGTTCCTTTGAATTTAATTTTCCTTGACATTTATTCCTTTCTCCTTACATTCCATCTCCATCTTCATCATTCTCATGCTTCCATCTCTTGTACCTACATGAGAAAAAACAATACCAAAAAATATACCTGCTTCTTCTTGTCTTAATATATCCTTCATCTCTACATAGCTTAAATCCATATTGGTTTCCTTTCTTATCTTGTCATATTACTCATTTTATTCATTTCCTTGGAAATTTGTTTTCTTATTCTCATTCTCCATTACATTGTGTTGCACAAATTCTTCCTTTGGACAAACTTGTGCATTTTATTCATATGTTTTTACTCCATATATGGCATATTCCAAGACTATTATTTCCTTTTACATCTTCTCAAGACTCTCATATGCAAATACATTGTATTCTTCACTATTCATTTGTGATTCTTGAGTCATGGTCCTTGTGATTTCATTATCCTTCATCTCAGCCTCTTTCTCCATACCTACAATCACACACTTGCACACATTGTTATATTCATAAGCTTGAGGCTTGATTACGCCTATAAGGTTTAAATTCCATGTAATTTATTGATCTTGGTTTTGTTTAAACTCTTCTTCTTATACCACTTCCTGAACCCTGTTACCGTCATGTTCTTCTATCTAAAGAGAATCCAAAAATGATTTTATCACATCATCATCAATTTTTTCCTCTATTAGCACCAATTCCTTGAATACCTCTCTTTATTGTTACCTTTTCATCTTATTTTGTCTTTTTTTTTTCTTCTTTCCTCTTGTATTATCATTGTCTTCAATTACATCCTTTTTCTATTCTTTGCAAGCTATCAAATTGGCCATTTTTCTCTCTTTTTCAAGATAAACTCAATCCTATTTGCTTGACTTTCCTCTCTTTCCTTGATAAGTACCACCAGTTTCTCTATTTATTCATCATTTACTCTTTTATTTCTCTCTCTCTCTCTCTCTCTCTCTCTCTCTCTCTCTTTGTTCTTCTCTTTTCCTATGGCTAATCAGCTTGACCAAATTTCTTATCAATTCTTCTTTATCCATCTTTTTCTTTCCTCTTCTCACTCACTTTCCTCTCTCTTCTCAAGTACGTTATTCTTAATTCTCTCTTTAAACCTAACCTAGGATTACACCTAGTCTATTGGAGTCTTCTTACACTCTTATCAGCCTTTTTTTCTTCACTTATTCTCTTAACCCATCACCTCATTCACACACTCAAAAAATCACTTGTTAGCCACAAAACAATAAAATTTAAATTTTAATGAAACTTCAATAAGATCCCAAAATCTGATACCAAATTATGTATTCCACAAATCACATTTAAAATTCATTTTATCATTCATGAAGATATAGAAAATTTCATTCTTTAATTATCCTATTTTCAAGATTTTAGATATTATTCAATTGGACTCAAGTAAGTAATTATTTCGATTCCTCCATAGAGTATTATCCATGCACGAACCTTATTTAATCAGGTCCTTCTAGTCTATCTCATTCATCAACATGACTAAAACCAATAAATATCAACTAACTCACTCCTTACCCTTTACTAGTTCTCTAGAAGTCTTATATCCTTAAGAAAATATCATAGATTCTTGGACATGTTTGGCATTTCCCAGTCCATAATCCTACTTCTCACATCCAAAAAAAGCTACATAAACCAACTATATGCATGCCTCTTGATTTAATTCTTTCTTCTTCATCAATATCTTCAACTTTTTCTTTTAGGTATCTTAATATTTTAGTTTTGGTATGTCCAAGGTTCTCTTAGGATATTAGATCCCCACTCCTTGTACAACTCCTACTACCTCACTTTTGGCTTTTTCTTACTCAAGTAACCCATGAAAATATTTTGTGGGATCTAGTTTTATTTGGATCGGCCTCCAAACCATAACCTATAGTTTTCATAATGCCCATTTTAGAGTTCTTGACGTTTTATAAGTTTCATCATTAGATTCCAAGGGTAACAATCACTCACTTTGTAATTGTGCCCCTAGAATCAAGCCCTCGACTATGATTTTCTACTTTTCCCAACACTCTTAATAAAATATCTCTTCCTTTCCATTAAAACATTAAAATTCTTCTTTAGTTACCTCAAAAACCACCCCATTATCATTACTTCCACTTTTCATGCAAAAATAAATTAATTTTCTACCTCATAATTCATGCCCTAGCATCATCTTGACTGTGCAGCTTGGTAAAGCCTGAGAACTCAATTTTTATCACCAATTTCACTGTGCTTCACTTCAAGGTGCTATATTTGGTCTGTAAGGATGTTCTATCATCTCCTACATGTTTTATTTGACATTGGGTCATGATTATGTCCTAGATATCAACTACACCTTCTTTCTTGAAAGGATTGTGCTGTGCACGTAGGGTTTGTAGATGCACAACATGGTTTCAACTTTAAAATGAATCCAAACTCTCTTAAAATGGTTCTATCATCTAGTGTTTAGGATTTCCATCAATAAATAAAGGATTTAGTAGTTTCTTTAAACTTTCTCATTCACAATAGCTCCTTCTCCATTTATATATTCCATTATAATAGAGTATACTTCATCCCTCTACTAGGTTATCATTAATAAGAATGTTTGTTGCTCTTACTTATATCATGAGATTTCAAAGATACAACACCTTATACATGGCATTAATTTTTGTTACCTTTAAATAAGAAGAAGGGAATGCAACATAAAAATCAAAGCAAAAAAGTATTATTTTGAGCTATAACAATCTGGTAGCACAAAACATAGCATATAATTTCACATCCTCATATTATTTTTTTGCAACTCTGATGCAGGAGAATCACTTACCTAGCTTGTATATAGGGTGATTAAACTAAAGTTTGGATTTCCTAGTATATGGATAGGAGATATAGGCTATTAAATGCCATTTTAAGATTAGGTATGTGTGTTAAGTCCTTTAAATTTTATTTTTTTTTCATTTCCCTTTAAAATGAAATTTGAATCATTGAAGGAATTTTTAGTTATAATTTGTGTTCAATTTTATTCTTACAGTGTATTGATGGATGCAAATTAGGTGGGTTCCAGAGCACCAAAAGGTTTCTGTTGGTCAAGATAAACATCACAAAATTAGGAAAGGAAAGGTTGGTAGGCTAAACAACACAAGTAACTTTGTCACAAGGTACAACAAGTATGAGAATTCAACTATCAAATGGGCGGGTTTGGGTTGCGTTTATAGGTGAGGCCATGTGAAAGGCCAAGGCGTAGGGAAAAAACATGACCCTAAGTAAAATTAAGGAGATGAACAAGCTGGGAATGCTACTAGGTAAGCATAATAGGGTGATGGTAAGACTCTTGTGTGAATAAAATGGTATCGTACAACAAAATTTGTGCAAAAGGACCATAATTGGGGTAGGAAAGGTGACCAATACCAGTTGAGGATGAACTAATGACGGTTAGCGTAACCTATTCCGATTACTTAGGGCACGAGATTGACATCAATCAGGAAATAATGGGTTTAAAAATGGAAAATCCATGTTGAAAAGGTTTCATTTGTGATTTTCTATATTTTGAAAATGATAGAGATATGAAATTTAGGATTTTGATGTGGGAGAAAAAGACAAGACTATTTTCCAAGATGAGATGGAGAGTGTTGATAAGCTGTAGGAGTGGAGTGTTGTGGGCCTACTAGATCTTGAAGAGTGATTGGATTGGGTGATAGCTGAGGGGGCGATTTATTCATGGTAGAGGTAGGAGAGGGGGATGGAAGACCTCTAATTCATAGACAAGACATCCTGTCGTGGAGATGATGATGAGTAGCAGAAGGATTCGACCTTTATTGGTTTTTTTATTTAAAACTAAAGTAGATAACTGAAGAATTTTTTTTGAAATTTTGATTGGAACTTTGGGTAGAAGAGGGTAAAATTTGGTATGGGGAGAGTAAAATGTAGGGTAAGTAGGTGGTAAATTCAATTTAGGTGTAATTTGGGGGGTTTGGGGTAGTTATTTAGGTATTTTTGTTAATTTTTTGAAAATTGGGGGCTTCAGGGTTAGCTGTAGGGCCAAACTAGTGACCAAAACTAGTTGGGGATCAACCAACATTGTTGAGCTATCCAATTTCATTGGGGCTAAATGGAGCTCAGTACTGGTCAGGGTGACAGAATTTGGTCTGTGTTAAAAGTGGCAAAGGCCTAAAAATGGGGGTTGTGATGGAAACATTTAAAAGAGTAGGATGATTGAGTATGTTAGGAGGTAGGCATAAATGGACTAAGAGTTTAGAATGAATGAATTGGATGGATTTAGAGTTAATTTAGGAAGAAATGGGTGATTTTAGGTGAAATTTGGGTAAATCAGTGAAGGAGTGAAAAGTATGAATCAAAATATGTGTGAATGTTTAGGTAATGTAAAATATATGGTAGGGGAGAAAATGGGGTACAAGGTAGTTAGGCTGGTAAAATCGTAGGTGGGGTGTGACTAAGTAGGATCCATTAAATGATCACAAGGGGTAGTTTATTGACAATTTTAAAAGGTAATGATGCAGGCGCGTCAGCAGTTGACAATGTGAGACTAGGTGCCACCACGTTTGGTATAGATGTAGCCTAGTGTTATAGATGATGAGTGATTGCATATGTAGGATGTTGGGCTCAATGTTGTGAGGTGATACTGGTGCATTATACAATATTATAGTTTGATGATCACTCTCATTGATAGATAGGACTAAGCGACCAACACCTTTCATTTACTTACCAACAAGATGACGATAATGTTGGAGGATATCTACAAGATTTTGAGGCTACCAATTATTGGCGATCCTCTCTATCATATTTCTTCATAGGCGTTGGTTAATCCTCTAGTGAAATTATTTGGTGAGGTGATGATTCAATTGAGATACCATAGTGCTAACATCAATGACAGGGATATGTACATTGCACATCCTCAGGGGACTAGATTGGTAGTTCTGATGATGGTAGAAGTGGGATGCTATGCTCTCCCTGATTTAAGGGGTGGGAGATTTCCTTGGGCCTTGATGGGTGTATTGGAGGATATGATAGAGCAGATAGTGTGTTTTTCTTGGGTGTTATCCTATTTGGAACATTTATATAGAGAGTTGTGGGAGTATCAGAGGATTCAGTGATTTGGTATTTGTTGCACTTATCTACTGCATTGTTAGGCATATGAGCACATAGTATGTGTGTGCCCACAAGGATTTCCATGGCAATATTGGCATGTGGGGTTCTACAGGGCTAGATATAGCATGTGGGTACCAATATAGGTACATACACGAGTGGAGGATGCATCACATGATGTGACATACTATCAATGGATACTATAGGGATTATATACTTTAGATATTGTATGGAAACTGTATATTGATTTCCCTTTCTATGGAGGCATGGAAGAGGATTTGGATGAGTTACAACTTGTTAGGTGGATACAAGGATAAAAGCCTTAAGAACATGAGATGATATTGGTTGACCTGGTTAAATAGAAGTTTAGGATTTGGCAGGATGTGCCTCCACCATTTCCAAAGTACCACAGGGATGATCTTCAGAGACCATTGTCTCCACCACTTCCAACAAATCCTATAGGGAAGAAGGATTAGTTGGATGATACGTGGATTGAAGATGCTAGTATTACTAATGGATACATGCATTAGTGGATAGCCCAACTATAAGAAGTACCATCGAGGCCAAGCTAACCTGATCAAGCCATAGTAATAGTATAAAGGGACCATTTATAAGGGCAGTTGACTACCCTACAGTTATATCTTACTTAGGCACAAGAAGAGGTGGCCACCCTTCAGGAACATGTGATTGGGTTACAGGGGAAGCTAATGTATGTGTAGGCTTAGATTCAAGCTCAGAATTCTACATAGTTACTGACAGGAGATGGGAGATAGGTTTCCACATTACAGGAAGAGGTCATTGGGTTACAGGAAAAGGTAGACATGTTACTGGCTCAGTTGGCACAAGCTCAAGAAGGGGATGGGGGGTAGGTTACAGGGGTGCAAGAACAAGTTGCTATAATACAGGCACATGTTTCCACTTTATAGGGCCAGTTGGCATAGGCTTAGGCACAAGTACATGAATTAGAAGTAGGAAAGGGTATCCTTCTATAGATAACAAGACAAGGTCCACTAGTATAAGGAATAAGGCCATTATTACTAGGACATGGTCCATAGGTTGGAGTCAGAGTGATGGACCCTCCTTAGGTAATATATATGGATAGTTATAGAGATGTAGTGTCAGAAGATAGGTATTACCAGGACTATTTCATGAAGAGTGAGATCCTGTACATGACTTGTGGTGAGTATAGAGTGCAACAGGTAGCTAGTGTGAGGACCATCTCATAGACTCATAGTTATAGTAGCTCACAAACTCATTAGACTTGTAGAGATAATCAGGGAGAGGTGAAAAGTTCACAATGACAAAGGCCATGCAAGGGTACTAGGGAGAGTAAAAGAGGTACCAGTCCATCTTAGATTTGATTTGAATTATGTTATGTATTTTTTATTTTTTATATATATAATGGAATATGTGTCAAAGACGAGAGATGTATATGAGAGGTTTGATAGACTTGTATTTATATTTGTATATTCATTGTATTGATATACAAAATTTTCAATGTATAGATGGATGTTTATATTTATAGATTATGCACTTGATTTATTTCCATTGTATTGTTATCATGGAAGTTAGATGTGTAGGCATGGTTTGGATGATGTATGTTTATTTCCATTACGTTGGTGTCATGGAAACTGGATGTAGGTATGGTTTGGTTACGAGATTGAATGTTTTAATTTCCACTGTTTTGATGTTATAGAAACTAGATGATTAGGCATGGTTGAGTTGATGTTATCACAATGTGATTTCATTCCCATTATATTGATTTCATGGAAATTATATGAGTGATAATGAGATATTTATATTTTTATTTGCAAGTTATTGTTCTTATGGAAACTAAGTTATTTAGGCATGGTTGAGTTTGATGTGAATTTCCAATTTATTGATGTCATGGAAATTAGATGTAGGCATGATCGAGTTTTGTTTGTTTCAATTTATTTTACAAGTTGTTGAAATTATGGAAAGTAAATGATGACATATATTTGTGATGTATGGTATTGTTTATGATTCAATTTCAAAGATATTTTTTTGATGGAAACTAACTTAATTAAAAAAAAAAATTATGTGGAAAAATAAGTGAGGGAAAAGGGTGGGAAATGAGGAATGGGAAAGATTGAAAAATCTAACCTCCAAAGGCCCCATGTCCTTGGAGTGGTGCCTACGAAGCCCTAATGAAAGGGGCCTCAATCCGATGTAATTCTCCCATAATCTAGGGAATAATTGATATTTGGTTAGGTCAGATGATTATGTAAGTTGGATTGATAGGGTGGTTGGGTAAAACATGTTTTGAAATAGGAAAGGTTGAATATTGAATACGTAATAGGAAAGGTGAGTTAGATGTAGGTATAGATGAAGGAGTCATGGTTAAATCAATTTTGATGATCTTGTCCTATTGCACAAAAAACAAGGTAAGCAGAGGTGAAATGAAAAGAAGTGAAATAACCTAAGTTAGAAAAGACCATAAATATTATACCATTAGAATTATTAAATGTAAGGCCCTAGATACATTTCATAATGGATAGGTCTATAGGTGAAATAAGTGGCATGATCGCAATGTGTAAATTACATGCATTGTCCCTTGAATTTGAGTTGGAAGATATTTATTAGAGGGTAAGGTGGAAGATTTTTTTTAGTGTAACCTTGTTGTGGGACAACATGCCCCTTTTTCAAGATACCCAAAACCAAAATAGGCAAGTCCATGACCATTTTTTTGTATTTTTCTTGATTTTTTCTTTTATTTTCTTTTTGTGTATATAGACTGATTGATGTGGGAAGTATATAATGGGATAAATAGGTTGTCCTTGAGGTATTCTTGAAGTTGATCAATGTAGGAATCTCCAGAATTATTTTATTTGAAAGATAAAATTTATTCTTCTTTTTTTATAGACTAATTACAATAAGTGGCCGGATTTTTATAGTTGTCCTTAGAAGGAGTATTCTACTTATAACAACAAGAAAGAGAGGTATATTTGATTTTGAGGGATTCATCTATTTGTGAGAAGTTTGATTCAAGGAGTTGAGATTTTGGTTATCCCATGTATATTCTTGCTTTTTATTTTTGAACTTGAAGTCATAGACAAGGCTATAAAGGAGTATAGGCATCTTTTATGAAGGAAAGACCATAACACAAAAAGGTTAACTATGAAAAAGAGGTTTTAAGTGAAAAATGACTATGGGACTCCATCCTTAATAAAATATGAAAAGTATCCATAAGAATCATGCCATGAGTATAGTTGTGGTACTCATATTTAAGACAAGGTTGAATAGTGACAGATAATCACACAATTCTAGTTTAGTCGTTGGTCCTTAAAATTGGTAGATGGAGGAAAAATTTTCTCAAGGTACGAGCATATAGGTGAAATAAAGTGATGTAGTAATTTACTCAACAATAGAATGATCAAAGATGTAAGGAATTAACGGGCTTAGATTCAGGTTTACCTTCAAGACAAGATAAATGATAAGCACTTGATCCATAGGTATGGGTGACAATGTAGGGTCCAAGCTACTTAGGAGCAAACTTTCCTCATTTTCTTTTCTCTGCTTTGGCTACGTGTTGATTTTACTTTATGACAAGATCACCAATCTTGAAATTTCACTCATGAACACATTTTTTGTAGGCATGCTTGATTCATTTTTGGTAGCTCTGAAGATGGTTTGGGGAATTTAAATGATGTTCATCTACGAGCTCAAGTTGTGCCAAACATTGTTTGTGAAACTCATCATCAAACAAAATATCCTTAAGTGAGATACAAAGAGAGGGAATTTGGACTTCAAGAGGCAAGATGTCCTCTGTGTCATAGACCAAAGAAAATAGTGTAGCATTGGTGGAGGTATTAATGCTAGTACAGTAAGCCCATAAGGTGAAAGGAATGTACATGTGATAATACTTTCCAATATCATCGACGAATTTCATAATAATTTGATTTAGGGTTTTGTTGGAAGATTCGGCTCGACCATTGGTCTGTGGGTAATAGGGTGATAGAAACTTAGTTGAATGTCAAAAATATCACACATTTTATGGAGGGTTTTGTTTTTAAATTATTTTCCATTGTCATGATGAACATCAAATCGAAAAATGATGTGGTGGTTTATGAATTTGTATATTTTCTCTTATTTTGTAGAAATGAGAGGGAAAAATGCCACCCATTTAGTGTAGTATTTGGTTGCTATGATGATCCATTGATGACATTGAGAAGAATGAGGGTTAATATCTTCAACGAGATCTAAACCCCATTGGGATAAGTTCCAAAAGTCCCTAGCGAATTGTGAGGAATGATTAGGAGTATGGTGAATGTTAGTATGCCATTAACATTTCACACAACATTTGACATATTCACAACAGTCTTGGTTAAGGTTTGGACAATAATAGCCAAGACGAAGTATGCGCTTGGAAATGAAATTTCCACTACAAATCCCATCATGTATTTCTTTAATGGTATATGAAATTTCAGAACTAGTGAGGCACATGAGTAGACTCCTGTCAAAGCCATGTTTGTAGAGAAGACCATATATGATGACGTAATGGGAGACCTTGTGGAGGAAGGCTCACCAACCATTACAAGTGAGGTCTGGGTGTACAATTGAAAGGGAGAGGTAATCAATGAATTTATTATACCAAATGTCATGTGGGTTGGTTTTGATACATCTCATAAAATTAACATCGAGAATGATGTAATAAGGAGAGTAAAACCATTGTACAATGACAAATATTTTTGAGTCAAAAGATGAAGTAGATATTTGTGAGGTGAGATAAACCATGGTATCCATGAATTTGTTGGTGGATCGTTGAGTAGTTTGAATGAGATAATGGTCAAAGTTCCTCAAAATTAATTTGACATGGAATTTATAATTTTTAAGGACCTCGCTACAGCACTAGTATAAACCATTGAATTAGTCCACAACAAATTGGGAATCACCAAAGATATTAATAGTTTTAACATCTAAGGCTATGGCAGTTTGAAGGCTTGGGACAAGTGCTTCATACTTAGAGATGTTATTAGTGCAGTCAAAGTATATTTTGAAGGATAAAGGAATATGTTCGCTGTCAATAGGAATGAGGATGACCCTTGCACCACCCCCACATTGACATTTAGAACCGTTAAAGAATAAGGTCATTTAGTTAAAGGTTGATTCATTGAGTAAATCAGCAAGGGAAATGTGGCTATAGATTCATCCGGGAAATCAAAATTAGAATATTGATGTCTAGGAAGCGGAGCATCTAGAAGTTGATTTGCAATGGTTTTTCCCTTGATATACTTTTTATGAATGAATTTAAGGTCTAGGTTAGTGAGGAGCGTAAGCCAACGCAAGGGACATTGATGTTGGTAAGGTTTTACATACATACAGTGTAGAGGGTTGGTATTAGTGATGATGAAGGTTTTATGGCTAAGTAAGTAGCGGAAAATTTTGGTGGCCACGAAGACTAAGGATAGGAACATATTTTCAACATGTGTATATGTAGTCTCATAGTATAAAATTGTATGACTTATGTCATAAACCACTTGTTCCCTGTGTTGATTATCACGATGAGTGAGCATGAAACCCAAGGAATGGTTAGTGGAAGAAATGTATAGGTAGAAAGGTTTTTCATCTTTATGTGGGATGAACACATGTGGTTGAAGAAGGTATTTCTTCATCACATCAAAGGATTTGTGGCACTCATCATTCTAATTGAAGGAGACATCCTTTTTAAGAAGATGATGAAAATGGTGACATCGGTCAGAAATTCGGGAAATAAAGTGTTGAATGGATTAAAATTTTCCTTATAAACTAAGAATTTGTCAAAAGTTAGTAGGTGGGGGCATCTCAAGAATAACCTTGATTTTGGCAGGATCGTCTTCGATACCCCACAAGTAAATGATGAAACCAAGGAGTTTTCTAGAGATAATTACAAAGACACACTTATTTGGTTGAAGGAGAATGTGGTATTTGATGAGATGGTAAAAGATGATCTTGAGAACTAGGATGTGTTCAACACAACTTTTGGACTTATCAAGAAGTTCATCGATATAGTCTTCCAGTATGTCATGCATGATGTCATGGAAGATATAGGTCGTGGTGCATTGATAAGTGGAATCAACATTTTTCAAGCCAAAGGGCATGAATTGATAATAGAAGGCCCCCCAAGGGGTCATGAAGGTGGTTTTGTGTCATTCTTCCAACATGAGTAATATTTGATTATAACCCGAGAACCCTTCCATAAGAGATAACATCTCATGGCCGACTGTTAAGGTCATGAAATTCCATGTAGATGCGAAGTCCCCATGTCACCTTAGTGAAAGGAACAATGTTATAAATCCATTATAGATAATCGATATGTAGAATTAAATAAATAGAAAGAAGGCACTAGAGTTATTGTTTGAAAAGAAGGGCAATGAGTGGATGCATTTTTTACATCTTCTGTATCACAGGTTTAGCATCAATGATAGTAACGATATTTTTCACCATGATATTTGGGTAAATACTAGGCATATAGGTGTAAGACCAAGAAAAAGAATTGTTACGATCTCAGAGGAAAGAGGTGAAGGCTTCTTGTTTCATAGAATATAAATATTGGCCTATATTTAGAATGCGAGGGTTGTCATGAGTGTGAATGTTGATCTCTATGGTCTATTCATTCAGTATGGTTTGTGTCTCAGAAGGTAACGACCGGTGAATGTAAGAATCTTCTGTAGCTAAATATGTGAGAATTGAATAATCATCCTAACATTGAATGACACTGATAGAAGGTGTGTATTCCTCTAAAATTTCAAGATAAAGAAGAGGAAGAGAAGAGGGTGCTTCACCATCATGATGATAGGTCATAGGTCCTAAAGAAACAGTGTTCATGAAAAAAAAGGTTATGAGGGATGGATTTTGGATCTATGAACTCTATGGGTGAAGGAGTTGTGATAGGTGAAGAGGGTGGAGAAGGCAATATAATAGGTGAAGAAAGTTGATCTTCCTCAATGAGGTCGACTCTAGCCTTCTTAGGAATAGGTTGTTTAACAAAGCTAATACCATGATGGTCTTTGTGTTTACGGGTTGTGTAAGGAATAATTGTTTGACAACCTTTTTCATAAATACTAAAGCCAAAACCCTTCTAAGAACAATGATGAAGAAAGGTGTGGCTGAAGCATTGGTTGGTGAGGTAACATAATTCAGAGGAAAAGGGTCATGTTTGAGTAGGTTGTTTGGGAGAGTAAGAAGAAGTATAAGGTCCCATGAATGTCAAGTTGGTGTGAAAGTGGGGAGGACCATATGGAAAAAATTATACCATATGATGATAATAATGTGGTTTCTAATGAATGTTTCCATACTCTTACAGAGTTTGGAAAGTTTCGATGTCGTGTAGTCAATACTCCTTAAATGTAAGGTGTTGAAAAATACTTGCCAAAGGGTTAGAATTTTGCACTTGGGTGGAAATAATGGATGAGCTATTTGATTTTTGAGAAAAAGGGTTAGTAGATGGGATAAGTTTGGAATCTAAGAAAAAATTGGGGATAGATGGGATATTTGAGGAAAATGTAGTAGTAGAAGTGGTAGATGAAACAATAAAAGAAGATTGAGTGGCAGTGGTAGTGGATGAGGTGGCAGTGGTAGTAGATGCCTTAGCTAGAATAAGGACATCATTGGGTCGATACATCATGTTACATATTTTGAAAGGTGAAGGATCTACCTTAATAGTGTAAGGGTGTCCTTCATATTCAAACTTGATGTAGAAGTAAAGGATTAAAGGTACACACCCCATGACATTGATCCAGGGTCATCCAAATAACATGTTTTATTGGAATTATCCTTTGAGAACATAAAATAGTTCAAGAATGTTGTGGGGACCAATGTAGATGTGGAGAATAACAATGTCGAGAGTAGAATTCAAAGCATCATTTAAAGGACACAACATAAATGGGTTATTATGCATGTAGTTGGAAGTTATGAAAAAAAAATTGTATCCACAGGAAGAAAAAATATTAATACTTACAACTTCATCAATTATAATGCATCTGACTCAAGTATCCTCAATGTAGAAAGAGATGAAGAGGGTATGATCAGGATCCTTTGAATGGTGAGGAGAAATATCTTAGTTAGAGAAACTACCAAAAAAAAATTGGTGAGTGGTAGTGGCAATAGAATTTTTAGGTGAAGCAGTGAAAGCGGCCACATAATGAGGGGTGAATATGGCAGATACGGGCATAATGTCATTTGATAAAACCTCAATATTTTGTAGGATCTCGAGGAGGACCTAGAAATGAGACTCAAAGGTTTGGATGAGGTCATACAAAGATATTTTTAGAGGATATTGATGTATTTTTTTGATCATCGTACGATGTGTGACCCCATAAAAAATTGGATAAGTCAGCCCATGGATCGGGACCTTAGGGGTAGGTGCACTAGATGGGTTACTGGCTTTCTCTTTTCCTTTGTGCTTTTGTGATCACGTAGAAACTTGAACCATATTGATTTCAAAGACCAGAGGTGGAAAATATGGTTGTGGAGATGGAGGTGAGGGCCGTTGGATGGTAATGGGGTTAGGTCATGTGGGGGCGGGCGAAGGGGGAGTATAATTCTCCTCAAATTTTTCATATTCTTACAAATATGAACTATAACCTTTCTAAGGGCCATAAAATCTTCAATATCATTCCCTAGAGAGTGATGATATGTACAAATCTTAGAATTTTCAAACTTCACTAATTTAGGTTTGAGCGGATCGTAAGGTTTAATGGGTAGTAATGTGATAGGAGAGGTTTCTAGTGACCTATCATAGACATTGGAATCTGATCCTGCCAACATATCATAATGTCAAGTCAGATTTGGTTTTTGTGAAGGAAAATGTGATTTTTGTAGAAGGGGTGTTATTAGAGGTGGCATAGATGGGGCTACCTTTTTGCTAGGTAATGAAGGTTTTGTTTTTGTTTTTAATTTAGGTTGCACCTTCTTGGGTAAAGGTATATGTGGGGTATGTGAGGTAGAAGGACATGCAAAAGATGAAGGCATTCTAAGAAGCCAGGGTGAAAGTGGCAGTTTTTGTTGTAATATGGTGGTAGGTAATGAAGAAGATGTAGGAAAGGGAGATTATGAAGGTATAGGCATGTGTACATGATGAATAGGTGGAGAAGGAAAAGGTGTGGGAAAATGAGGTTATGAAGGTAAGGGTGTGGGTAGATGAGGTGATGAAGGTGTGGACATGGGTTTTCATACCTTGGACTTGCCTTGGTAAAGCGGTTGTTTATAGAAGGTTTACGGGTGTGAGACTAAGATCAATGAAAGAGGAAAGGGTGAATAAGGCCTAGGATATTGCATATTCTTCTTAGGCATGGGAGTTGAATTCATCTTGGTTGTTTGTTTAGTATTCAGGTATAATTTAACTGTGAGATGTAGTAGACTAGGTGTAGGATGGACCCCCAATGTAGCATTAGTTTTAGGTGTAGGTGAAGGTTTTGGTGTAGATGTAGTTTTGCGTGAAGGTGAAGGTTAAGGTGAAGGAAAGGATGATGAAGAAGATGCTAGTATAACTAGATCTGGTGTCATGGTCTTAGTTGTTTGGAATATCTTTGGATATATGGTAGAGGTTTCTGGGGAAGCATATTCATTTGTGTAGGTACTGGGAGATGTAAGCACCCCTAGAGTGTGGTGTGGTCCACATACTCTAAATGACCAGAAAAATGAGAGAATGTCATAGAGGTAGAGGAGGAGGATGATAAATTGGTGGTAATACTTGTGAAAAATCTAGATGTATACGAGACAAGGAAGTTTTTGGTTTCTAACTCTATAGGTAGAAGTGATGCAAGATGATTAAGAGGATCCTAGTAGAGTCTAAGAGACACATCACTGATAGGAAGAGATTATGAAAGTGGCTCCTCTATGGGTCAAGGAGGAAGCAAGGTAGGTAGTGTAGGATCTTCCTTGGGTGGGGAAGAAGATGAAATAAGAACTTCCATGGGTAGAAGCATGGATAGTGTGCTTCTTGATAGGTGGGGGGATAAGTGGGGTATTCTTTGGGGTAGATGAAGGAGTAGGTGAAATAGGCAGCTGGGTAGGTAAAACAATAGGTAGGTTTATCTCTTCTGTGGGGTAGAATAGTAGGTGAGGTAGGCTCCTCCATGGGTAGAGGAGTAGGTAAAATTAGGTTCCTCTATGGGTAGAGGAGCTCGTACTACGAGAATTTTTCCTCAATGGATGGGATGGAAGGGAAACTGATGCAAAAGAGGAATAGGTACCAATATCGAAGATGACATGTGAATCTCATGAGCATGGGTTTCACTGTTAGAGGTTTCAGTTTCCTGGTTGGATGAATGATGTATAGTTTGGGAATAGGCTTCTTGAAGATGTGAAGGTTTTGATTTACTAGGTGTATTGAAGTTATTGAAGATAAGATATCCATTATCCATGCATTTCCTGGATGATGTTTTTGAAAGTTTTACAATTACTCATCACTATGACCTCTAATGCGGTGATAGTTACAGTAATCATTCTCCTTATACCATGCGGGTATAGGATGGGAAGGGGTCAAAATCATATATGTGATTTGACATGAGTGGAAGGCTGATGGCTCCCACTTTCAACAACTTTTCTAACACTAGAGGAGTACGGTTCTCCTATGACAGTATATCATTTGTTGTTCATGCTTGTACTGGAAATTTTAAACAAGAGACAAGATTAAATGGAGGTTTTTGGTTGGTTTTATGGATGAGATGGGCCATGGCTTTCAGAACCATCACACGTTGGTAGAATCCTTTTTACTTTAGAATGATTATTTTGTGGTTTAGAAGAAGAAAAGACGAATCATTCGATTTAAACGGAGCACTCTTGTTGCGCAATTATAGATTCTTATATTCTGATAGCATGTATTTCTAGCTTCTAATCCATGGTGAATACATCATCAAATGTTTGAAATGTTTGTACCTGGATAGATGGAGAGACGTTCCTGGTACAAACCCTAGGTGAACAACTCTGTCAATTTTGGTTTGAGGAAGTTGGAACGTAAGTTGATTAATAATTCCCCATGTATATGTGTGAAATGAAATATGTGATAGACTCTTCCTCATATTTAGCGTATTGAATAAATATCAGTCATGGTGACTTTATTAGTGATGTTAATCAAGAATTTGTGCCTAGAAGTTCTAGGCCAATTGATTGAAGGAAAAATACTAAATTCCTAGGTAAAGCACTATACCAGTCTAGGGTGGGTCCCTGAATAAGGACATAGGGAAAGGTCCTAATAAGTAAGGCGTCATCGTGGGTGATTAGATAATAGACGTGTTTGAATGATCGATAAATGTTGTTGCGGATATTCCTTAATATTAAATCGGTTGAACTTAGGCATCTCCCAATGTGTAGGTTAAGGATGAATGGGAATGGATGGATGAATACGCCTCATTATAAATTTTGTTATAAGTCAAGGTATTGCGAGAGCCATAGAGACAGATGCTTCCTGGGTTTTCATCTTATCCATCATCATCTTTGATCAAGATCCATTGTCGAGAATTCAGATTGAGGGATTTCCTCGTGCAAACCATAAGGACGGTGGATAAGATGAATAAGGCATAGTAGGGTACACTCCAGTGTGTGGTGGTGTTGAAGTAAGAAAACTGATGATAGGGAGGTATGTAGGATTAGCGAATAGATAATGATGGTATATATCCTGAAATGGGACATGAAGAAGCAACAGGTTGGTTAGTCGGGGATAAGCTGTAGGTGGGGAGGGGTTTGTGTGAGAGACCCTTGTGAGTGATAGTTGGTAGAGTCTGTAGGTATGGAAAGGACTAAGTTCTGGAACGGGGGCTATGAGAAGCAAACACCAAAGGGGGTTGGGAAGTAATAGGTATATGAACATGCTGATGATGTGGGTATCCCTACACTAAGAGTGGATAGATGATGATGCATGGTGGACATTCGAAGGGGTAAATAGACCTTCAAAGGTGCGATAGATGACATAGGTGTAATAAATATCAAAGATGTAGGTGATGATCTAAGAAATTACAGGATTCGTAAGGTAGAAACAGATAATGCTACAATAGTGTTGGTTTGATGCAGAATTGGGGAGCGAGAGTGGGAGGAATGGATATAGGCATGTCATAAATGAGTTATACCTAATGAGTCAAACGTGGGTAGAATGGGCGAGGTAATACTGCAAAGTTACAAGAATGCGATCAAGGATTTTTTTCAAACTCCTCTGTCACCTGTCCGGTATAGTGGTAGAAGAAGTGGGGTCTATTGGTTGAAAGAAATAGAATGCGTGATGAAGGGATATGGAGGTAGTGGTTGATGACAGCTAGTATGAAAAGACTAGGGTGTTAGGATTGTTGAACGAGTCAAAACCATGTGAATAGTGGAATAATAGGTAATCTGGAGCTCTGAATATGGTACATAGAAACATAAAATAAGAAGGATAGGGAGAATATGTAGAAAATGCAAATGGTAAGTTGTTATTTTGACAAGGAAAATAAAAACATAGAAACTAACGACATTGGTTAGGTAACCGTTGACGCTGGTAGGATGAGGTAACCAATGTCAGTCACTCCGACCGATGCCGAGTTACTTTAGAATAATCAGAAAGATTTGATAAATATAGTAAGATGAAGGGTACAAAATAGATGAAACTAAGGGTTCTGTTAAGTGGTGACAGAGACTCAGAAAGTGAGTGTATTAGAAGAAACCAGAACAATGGAAGTGACATGAAGTGTATGAATATGAGATAGAATATATGTTTTTACCAGATAATGAAACCAAACATAGTTAAAAATTGATACTAGTTCAATGGTGACTAGGTGCCAGTTATGACGATGGTAACTGATGTCAGTAACTGAGACCGATGTCTGATTACTGTGAAAATTTGAGAACACTGATGAAAATTTCAAAATTTGGGATGTTGATCTAAGTCAAAAGAACACCAATCCCATGAAGAGGCTAAGTATGAGGAAATGAGGAGTCCTAATCAGACTTAGAAAGAAGCCAAAATAATTCAGTTATGATTACAGAGTGTGAAGGAAAATAAAATATAAGATGATATGAATCATTCTCACAACTCAAAACGAAATGTAAATCAGAAAAAAAATTAACAAAACACACAAAATCCTAGGTATCCATATTTTTAATGTTAAGTGGCTTATGCTTTTTTTAAACTGACTATGAAGTAGAATATATTTTTTTGGATCAATGAGGGTTCCCTATAAGAAGTCTATAGTTGGTTTCAAGTTCAGTTTTGGATTAAGGTGGATCCCCAATATATACCTTCTGCAGTATGCGTGGTCTGAAGGTCTGATATGACAACCTGGCCAGAACACCAATCAGTTGGATCCATCATCAATGGGTTGTTATATCCTTGACAGACTTCTTCCTAGAAAGGAATAATGTTCAAGAAGTGATGTAAATCATTCAACTGATTTGGACCTAGGGGTGAGTGTGTACACAAAGTGTGAACTACACTTAATTCCCTCCAATCACTAAGCTGGTCATGACCTCCATTGTGTAGATTGCTAAATTAAATCTAGGTTGATCTAAATGCAACAACTCAAAAGAATGAAATGCAAATATTTTTAAAACCCCAAATCGACAAGTGATTTTCGATGAAGAAAATGGAGAAAATGAAGAGGAATTATCTATCACTAAAATGTAGTATGAGAAGAAAATCAGAAGAAATGTTCATTTTTAAACACCAAAGATAACGAGTATCCTGATTAGACAAGCAGAAGGAAAGAAGAAAAGGTTTCTAGGAGAGATACATTTAATGTGAATTTTTTTAGAAAAGAAAGAAACACACAAAAATTACCCTAATATGAACAATGTAAAGAACCCACACAGGATAGGGTCCCACCGGAGCATGCCAAAATGTTTCAACAAAAAATGTAAGAGATAAAATAAATAATATTTAATGGGCGTAGGAAGATATACCTTGTGATAGTCAAAGAATGGTGTGCGTGCGCACGTAGAATGTTGACCAATATGTATTATAGAAAACTTCCTTTTTTAGCTTGTAAGGAACTACCTGAAATAGAACACAAGACCAACAAAATAAGATTACAATACAATAATTGGTGGATTGCCTAGCCAAAGCTATAGATCTAGGAAGTGAAGATGACTTCCTAGAAGGTTGTCAATCCTAATTTTAAAAAATAATTTAAATGATGATAATAAACATGAAATAAATAGGCCTACTGTAGTTGTATAATTTGGGTATCCTACACAAGCACAATAATTCAAATCTAGTCTAATAAATGCATGCAAGACTAAATCTGGGAAGGGTGGTTGATTTTTGAAGGTCTGCATGTGTGATAGAGGCTGTAAAGGAGGTGTGGAGAAGATTTGGTTAGGTTTTGGGATGTTTGGAAAGAGGTATGATCTTGTTGGTTTGGAAATATATTACCAATCACAGAGACTGGTATCAGTTAGGCAAGTGATGCTGCTACTGGTAAATGACTAATGCCGGTTGGGTGACAGGTGTTGGTAGGGGCAATATTGGTAGAAATGTTAAAACTGGTTGTTTTGGCCCTCTCTATGATTACACAGAGAGTAAGGGTGGTTTAGTTAGGGTAGGACCCGTGTTTATGAGTTAGGGGGTGATAATATGAGTTATTTGGGTAATGTATGAAAGATAAATAATACACACAGATATGGTTATCTTCAGGTGTAGGAGAAATCGGATAACAAGTAAATGATTAATCTACTAAAAAAAATGACAAAGAAGGAACACTACTTAATTGTGTAATAGAGGTGAAATTTTTGTGATGGTGAGGGTTGTAGTAGAAGGTGGTCTTGAATGAATGCAGCAACAACTGGAAGGAACGGTGCTTCCCAGAGAGTGCACTGGAGCTTTGGATCTACCTTTGGATGGTTGGTATGGTCTCTGAATGTACTGAGGACCTCTAGTGTGTTGCAAAGTTGTTGGATAATGTACGTCGAAAAAGCGACAAGCGAGCATGGGAATCTACAAGTGACTCTTCCGCGTACACCGACCTCCTGAGGTCATGCCGAGACAATCCGGTGGGGGATGGAATATAGGTAGACAAACTAGTTAGGCAGTCTAATGTCTTCGACATGCACTAAGTGGTAATTTGCGAATCTAAGGCAAAGAAGGCCCTTCTAACTTGGACTGGTGTGATAGATCGATCAGCAAGGATGACTGCTCGAAGGCTCCAATCAATATCGAGCTCTGGCGTGATTCGATCTATGGTGTTGCGGAATACGTGGAAAATGACCTAGGATTGTTTCGTGTATATCTCCTGATAAGGTCATATAGTGGATGATGAATATAATTGACTATATGGGTGATTTTCTGGCCTAGTCCAGAATTCCCTAGCTTCGTTTAGCCGCTATATCTAGTAAGGACAACTGTTCGAATGATGATAGGTGGAAGTCAGGAGTGGACCTGAAATACCAATGATGCGTAGGCCAGTGTCTATGTCTAACTGACTTGTGGATTCGTTGGGCTGTGGGATCTGTGGATCACAACCGTAGACTCTTCGTTGTTGCGGTCCTGTTATGGTCATACACGTGAGATCAAGTTCTAATCCCTAGTATCTAGTAATCGTATGCTTTCTCATGCTTCTATACATTTAGAACCAATAGTTGTGCAGATCTTCTCAGAATACCTTACAGGCGTTCTCGCAACCTAGAATTCTTAAGCTGGTATCTATATCTACGAGGGGTGTCTCCAGCGTCTGGCTGTGGAACTAGAGGATCGCACCTGAATGTTTGTTCTCTTTCAAGCCCCTCTACAGTCATGTGGATATTTTCTAGGGTAATATGTAGTTTGGCTGACTTGACCAAAACGCATGTGGCTTGGTCGTCTTCTATGTTTAATCCTCTTAACTGAGAACTGATCAGTTGTAAAGTCTGTATGGTTGTTCGGAATACTTGTATCCTAAGATTTTGGTCTATGTCAACTATTGCTGTGACTACGATATTGGGTTGAGGCACGATTGGCTCGAAATATATATCTCCCTGGGCTCCTTGAGGTCCCGTGATTGTCGTAGCAAAAGTAGTAGTAATGCAAATCTAACTGTAACGAAAGTAAATTCTAACTACATGAAATAAATCTAACATATATATCTTCCTTATTCTTCTAAGAAATATTCTAATAATTTATAAGGAAAGCAAACTATTTTAAGCGTATCTAGAAATAATAACTAAACTAATAATTTAAAAACAGACAAGATAACCGAGTGTAGTTATTTATCCTATGCGATTTTGTAGAATCTACTCTAAATAACGAACAGTTTGTCTAATCTACCGGCAAGATTCTCGATCCTACCTCAGAAGTGAGGAGTGAAATCATAGTTTCTCAGAAAACTATCAATCCCCATAGCTTCCCTGGCAATGTTGAGAATAGAAAATGAAATGAAATAAAGTGTATTAACTACTCTATTTGATATGAATCTGACTAGAACTTTGAAATTTAAAACCTGGACTCCGCAGAACAGTGGCGAATCCGATGGTGTATGTGATCTCGTCCCCTCAGTATGATCTCCTTGTTCTTTTGTGTTCACGTGGATCTAGAAAAGTGTTGTAATGCTAGCACTGATACAAGAGTAGATATTTGGGATCAATGGACAGCCTTCAGAATGCAGACCGAATAGAATGCGAGTAGGAGAGGGATAGCGCAAGAGTATAGAGCTTGGCTTATGCGATTCCTAGCGGGATTTTACTGTGAGTCATGCAACAATGATATGCGACCAAAACTTAAAAACTCGTCCTATACGAAGAGCAAAACCTGCAACTTTAATGGCTTCTTAAGCTATTCTGTTCCAAAATGCAATTACATACTGCTTGCACAAGTTGGATATGTGGCTTACTAACAGCTGAATAAATGCAACTAACCATGTAAAAGCATTTATACTATCAAACTTAAGAAAACTAGAAGACTGAACTACTGAAAGTGACGAGTTTTTAAAACAAGAATGAGGGGGCCATTTACATGTGCACAAACCATGCATTTATAGGAATTCAAAAGACCTAAAGATCAGAGGCAAACTGAACTCCTAAACAATAAACAAAGGAAAAACACTATTCCAGGGGACTGAGATAACATTAATGCAACTGCTCAAGTCGGCAAGGAAAGATGGTGTGAAATGTGATATTTCACGCGGGGTCGCGCCAACTGAGTAATTCTGGAAAACACGCACAAGACCGCCACCCCTGCTCAGTGGTGGCAATTATAGGACCGCCGCCCTGTTCAGGGGCTTCGGTCACGAGACCGCCGTCCTGTAGGGCGGGCGGTTTCGTCACTGAAGGTTCAAGAGGGCCAAGGAAAGAGGGGAAAAAGGGGGAAAACAAAGGGCGCGGGGGTCTAAGCAGGGCGATGTGGGATGTTAATGCATACTCCAAAGGGCTCTTTCCGGATCCCGAACACCTTGTCGAGGAGACCTGTATCATCATCGGGGCACTTGTTACACCATTCTGGCAGTACCGTACCTTACAATTTTGGGTACATACATATTGCCCCCCTCGGAGAAGCGTTTTAGCCATGAAGAGGCATAAAACGTTGGGTCCGAGTATGGCACGTCCCAAAATGGGGAGGTTAGAAGCTATACCTTACTACGTCCGTTGTGTTGAAATGACGCCATTCGAAATTCCCGCTACCTGTAAAACGAAAAGAGAACTCAAGTGCAGATAGATGCAATAACTTGGAAGATAAATGCTAAAATAATAGGGGGAAAGGAGAATGTACCATTCAGTGCAGAGGATAGAAACTTACCTCCATCAGCGCTGCCAAACCTGCGAAAAAGTCATTTTAATAACGAAACAGAACGATATATATATGAAAGTGGGCCCATTTTCCTATTCATTTGCACGAGTTGATTTGATTGGTTTTGAGCTCTGGGGACCCACGGTGATGGTTTCTCACACGTAGTAGAGTCGAAATGTTCGCAGCGAGATCGTGATCATGCCTCCACATGTGGAACGCCGACCTCAGCGAGATCACAGGGTTGGTTTTTTCTTCAATTTTTGTGTTTTTCCCCCTTTAAAATTGAAATGTTAAATTCGTTATAATGGGGGGGGGTTAGTTTTGAAAATGTTAGGTTTCAAAAGGTCTACCTAGGGGGGGGGGCACCTACTGGGTAGGCTTTGTTTTTTAGTTTAAATGGTCGTATTTTTGCTAGTTTTTTGGGCTTTTTGGGGTTAACAACCCACGCAGGTTTTCGGACCGGCGACCCGCCGCCCTGGTCTAGGGCGGCGGTTACATGAGCGCCGCCCTGTTCAGGGTGGCGGTTACGACGACCGCCGCCCTTCAAGGCGGGGCAGTTACAAAACTGCCCCCCTACTCAGGGCGGGCGGTTTTGCACAGAATGCAAAAGAGACTTAATTTTTGAAGACCTGCACTTGTATTTTTATCATTTGTTATATGTTTTTTATGACTCTCTCGATATTGATTAGATACTAACTTGCCCTATTTTGTGTGTTTTTGGGTGTTATGCAGGCGAAGGGAGGAGTATATCAGATGGAGCCGGGAGAGAGAGAGTGTGATTGGCTTTTGGGGGTATTGGATGCCCTTTCAGCAAGTTGAGGAGGATACATTACAGAGGGGCCGGCATATTGCGTATATCACGCGTGTCCTCATGTTGCACACCATCCAGTCACAATACTTTGTGACTTGTTTTCATATTGGGATGTAGATCGGAACACTTTCTGACTGCCAGGGGTCCGTGGTGAGTGGACCATCACTTTGGAGGATGTCTACCGTATCTCTGGGGGTCTCGATTATCGGGAGGAGACTCACACTGGAGACGGCAGGGTTCACAAGCACAGATTACACAAGTGGGCAGGCATACATGGGGGATGCAGCCATCTCCACGGGGTCGAAGAAGGGAGTGAGAGTTCGATCCATTCCTTCTTTGCCCATCCCCATATTTCGACAGGCTATCATGGGGGATCCTTGCCATCGAGGCTGATCGGGGACAAGGGAGAGGAGATACTTTATTATACTGTTGGGCCCCCATCATTGCACAGATAGAGGGGCATGGCCGGATATATGCCTGGGGCGTAGATATTCTGGGGGACCACCTACCATGACTTATACAGGGTGGTCCATTTGCAGGGACAGTCATTGAGCCACCTGACTCTAGTCATGAGTTGGGTGTACGAGCATTTTATTCCTTATGGCAGAGGGGTAGAGGTGTGGCAGACCCAGGGGCTGTGAAATGCAGCTAGATGGTCAGATATGTCGGTGCTTAGAGCACCTCACCAGCCAGTTGCCTCCCTTACCACAGTAGATATGGAGGTGACGTCGTACCTGGCTTATGGCCGGCATATGGGGGTGAGGAGACCCTTACATTGATCTCCTACTCCACCACAGGGTAGCTTATCGACCACGTGGGACAGGTGGATGGTACACCCTTTTCAGCAGAGTTCCTCAGCAGTTCGGCCTTCCATATGTGGGCATGCTTCCCCCAGCGGCACCAGTTTACAGATCAGTCCGCGAGGCTAGAGGGGGGGCCTAGAGGCCGTGGTTGAATAGTGGTTACCCCTGGCATTCCTATTGCAGCCAGGGGGATAGTTCGGGCCAGAGGGAGAGCTGGTGCGCCTCGGGCACCTTTACTTCGGATTACCGCGGGTCTTGCTCATAGTAACGATGACCCTATAGATATTGAATCTGATTCTAAGGAGTCCACAGAGGGGGGTCAGAGGAGCAGACAGACGAGAGTGATCCTGAGTGGCATGATACTCAGGATATCATGCAGGCAGAGAGGGCGGAGCGGAGCGCAGAGAGAGAGACTCTGGTTTCCGAGGAGCCACTCTCCCGGGGCCATGGTGGAGATGATGAGTCCGTTGCGGGGCGTCATGTTGCCCCAACTACAGGAGCAGCTCCTCAGTCGACGGTGGCATCTGTAGTGGGTGCTGGCCCTAGTGACCCATCTTGGAGGCTCGGTGACCCGAGTAAGTTATCCTTTCTCCCTTTCAGTGTTAGTTTGATTTTTTTTGACTTGTTTTAACGACTATCCCTCCTTATATTTGTATCTTGTATATTTTAGCCTCTTGCCTAGTTTCTAATTCGTCTTTCTTCTTTGTTTTGCAGAGACTGTTGATGAGTGGCGGGATCTAATCCGTAGGGTATGTACTGATTCTCTGATGATCCCTATGGATAAGACCCGTGCGGAGCTATCCGTAGATGCCGGGGAGCCCTCAGCAGCTGGCAGGCATACCGATGTCTTTGCTCCCATTTGGCATGTGGCCAAGATGGTGTCTACTCTCCGTACAGAGTTGGTAGGCTATAGGACAGCCGAGTGCCTTATGAGGAGCCGTTCTCATGGCGAGACCACAACCGCCCCTCGAGACCCTGAGCCTTCCGTCCATTCAAAGCGCCAGCGTAGTCGTAGTCCTAGGCGAGGGCGCGCACCTTCAGCGGGATCACGTAGGGGTTGAGAGGCCATTTGGCTCCTACACTTTTTGTATTATGGATTCTTTTGTGTATTACGGGCTCTTTGAGCATTTTGACCATGCCTAGTGCATGATGGTATTGTATACAAATATTGACTATTTATACATATGCACCGATTTTTGATCAAAACTTTGTCACTTGTGTCTTCCCTTTCTGTTCCAGCTTTTTTGTGTATACTATGATGTATGTTTTATATGCTTTCTAGAATGTATGCAATGGAAAACAAATGATGCAAATGTTTGCTTTCTTTTTGTATTTCATGATGCTCATACATGATATTGTAGATATATATTGTGATCTTGAATCTTAACTTTTGTTTAGCAATTTGGATACCTCATGATTTGTTTTGGCAAAGTGATGAAAACCACCAGTATGATGAACAGATTAGCTTGCCCCACCCTTAACTCCACGCAACTAGTAAGATGCGAGAGCTCATCACCAAGAGCCAAGAAGGGTGCAAGTTTATGAAATATGGTGAAGTGATAGTGATGAAAGACAGACGAAGCTTTGGTGGAACCAAATTGAAAACTACAAGCTTACTCTACCTGAATGACTTCATAGTTTTGGATGTAACTTACCTTGCGGTTTATCCAGACTTAGACCCGTAGATGGCCACATAGTAGACAAAATCTGGGTTTTTTAGGATTTTTAACTCTTTTTTTGGAATTTTGAATATTTGATTCATTCATTTTTGACTCAAAGTTTGAATTGTTTGTTTATGACCTTTTAACATTTACTTTGTCTAGAGGACCCCCTACACTTTGCCCCGTGCTACCTGTAAGAAGCATGGGTTTATCACTGTGGACAAGGCATAGGCGAGTAAGGGCATTTCCATCCTTTCCCAACCCTACGTCACTAGTAAGAGACGCAAGCTCATCACCGAAGGTTGGTGGGGCAAGGAAATGTGTAAAATAAAATTTTCTGTTTAATCACTTCTTGACTTGTTTGTTTGAGTAAGATGTCAGTATATTCTTATTTCCAAAGAGATGTGCATATGGGATAGATGTGACACCATGAAGCTTCTAGAACAGACCATAGGCAAGACACCTATCCTAAGAAGAAACCAAAGCGAGAACAAACTTGCAGAGCTTGGTATGGTTACCGTTAGGACTTCATCATGTCTGATTTTATTAGATAAAAGATTCTGAATTGATTGATGATATCGAAGACAGAGAAGTATGATTAAAGAACTTCATGCCAGAAACATCATGAGTTTGTAATAAATTGCTTTGAGAATAGATTCCTTGATCACAATTTGTGTAAGAACAAGTGGACAAAATGATCCTAATTTATATGAAAATGCGATGTAGATAGTTATATAGGCAGCGCTTGCTGCTTATGCATAGAAACGTTTGAGGTGGAGGGAATTGAATGTTTCGCCAAACTCCTCACCTTCTAGTGTGGATAAGAGATAAGCACCATTCCCGTAGTCTTTCATGACTCGGTATGGGCCCAACCATTTGGGCCGGAATTTCCTTCCTTCGCCGGTCTTCTTGTCGATCTGACTGTCTAACCTCAGAACTAGGTCACCTTCGTATATGTCACATTCATAGACTTTCTTGTTATACTGCCGGCACATTCGGTCGGCATAGACACTATGTCGTTGTTCAGCATTTAACCTAGCTTCATCCAGGATTTCTAATTGAGAAAGACGTGCTTCTCTGTAAGCGTCCTCATCCAAAATCCCTTGTAGCGAAATGCGGAGACTGGGGATTTCAACTTCGAGTGGGAGAACTGCTTCTGACCCAAATACCAGGGAGAAAGGAGTTGCTCCTGTCGAAGTTCTTATTGAGGTTCGATGGGCCCACAAGGCTGGATATAATTTCAAATGCCAATCCCGCTTGTTTTCTTTCACTGTTTTAAGGAGAATGGCTTTCAGTGTTTTGTTCGTTGCTTCAGCCTGCCCATTGGCTTGGGGATAGTACAAGGAAGCCGTATGATGGCTGATTTTAAATTTGTTGCATAGCTCACGAACTTCTTCATTCTTGAAAGAAGTTCCATTATCTGAGATAATAATTTGCGGGATACCGTACCTGCAAATGATTTGGTTCAAAATGAACTTAGCGATTACAGAACCAGGTATAGTTGTAAGAGGCATGGCCTCTACCCATTTAGTCAAATATTCAGTGGCCGTGATTATAAAATTATGGCCATCTGTGGATGAGGGAGAGAACTTCCCTGTCAAGTCCAGGCCCCATGTAGAAAAGGGCCACGGAGTAGCGATCGGTTGCAAAGCTTGTGTCGGCATGTGGATCTCATGAGAGAACTCCTGACATTTATGACACTTGCGTACAAACTCTATTGCGTCATGTTCTAGAGTGGGCCAGAAATAGCCCATTCGATGTATTTTTCGAGTGGTGGCATGGTTGCCGAAGTGGCCTCCACATATACCGCTATGAGATTCATGGACAATCTTCTTGGACTCTTCTGTGTCAACACACCTTAAGAGCATTCCATCAAATGCTTTCCGATAGAGCACTTGCTCTATAATTACGTATTTAGCTACGATAATGCGTAACCGCCTTCTTTGTTGAGGTGTAGCTCCTTCTAGGTATCTATGGTCCATGATATAACTAATGATATCAGCGTACCAAGGGCACTCAGATATAGTAGGTCAGGTTTCGACGTAGTACACGCATTCGTCTGGAAATTCTAAGTCTACTAAGTCGCCTCCGTCTAGCGGGTTATTAGCTAACCAATCTACGATGATTTGCCCTTTAATTGACTTTTGGTTTACAAAAGTTAATTCGAACTCTCCCATTAAGGTTATAAAGCATCCCGCCTTTTTAGACAGGGACCCTTGTGTGAGGAAGGTTTGTAAGTGGTCAGTTTTTACCATGACCCTTGTCTCTTGATTTAGCATGTAGTGTCTTAGGCGTTTGGTTGCAAAAACTATGGCAAGGCATTCTCATTCTGCTTGTGTATAGCGCGTTTCGTAGTCGAGCAATGTTCGGCTAATGAAATAAATTGCACGCTCTCTCTTGTCATCGTCTTCTTGGGCTAGCATGCAAGCTAATGAAACATCAGTAGCCCGTGAGTATAGAATTAACGGGCGATCTAGCTTAGGTGGCATTAGCATAGGTGGTGACAGTAAGAAGCGTTTAACTGCGTTGAAAGCTTCGTTGCAGTCTTCAGTCCAATCAATGCTATAGTCTTTCTTGAGTAAATTATTGATTGGATGAATAATGAAGCTTAAATCCGGGATGAATCTCCGGATTGCGCCCAGCTTCCCGAGAAATGATCTGATTCCATATTCACTCGAAGGTGGGACCATTTCGAGGACAGCCCGAATTTTGGTTGGATCAACGTCGATCCCTCGTGACGATATGATGTAACCTAGGAGCTTTCCTCCTGTTACACCAAAGACGCATTTTTCCAGATTTAGCGTAACTCCGTATTCTATTAAACGTGAAAGAATGACACAGAGTACTTCGGGATGGTCACAACGCTTTTTGGCTTTAGCCAACAAGTCATCTACATAGGATTCCATGATTTTATGAATTAATTCGTGAAATATATAAGTCATAGCCCACTGGTACGTGGCACCAGCGTTCTTGAGACCGAATGGCATAACAGCGTAGCAATAGGTTCCCCAAGGAGTTATAAAGGTGGTTTTAGATTGATCTTGCTCAGATATTCTGATTTTATTGTATCTCGAGAATCCATCCATGAGAGACAAGAGCTCAAACCCAGCTGTTGCATCAACGATGACATCGATAGCTGGCAATGGGAAGTCATCCTTAGGACATGCTTTGTTAATGTCCCGGAAATCTATGCAGATGTGTATCTTTCCATTCTTCTTGAGAACGGGAACGATGTTTGATACCCATTGGGAGTAGTCAACTGACTTGATGAATCCTACCTGAAGGAGTTTTATTACCTCCTCTTTTACCATAAGGGCTACCTTGGGCTTCATAGGTCTTGATTTTTGCTTAATTGGCTTCGCATCTGATCTAGTGACGAGGTTGTGCACCGAAATATGGGGTGCGACTCCTGTCATCTCTTTGTAATTAAATGCAAATGCCTTCTGATGTTCTTTGAGAACCTGAGTATGTATTTCTACTTCTTCTGGGGTTAATGAAGAACCTAGTTTTAATATCCTTGGTTCATTCTCTGTCCCAATGTTGACATCGATTGTTTCTTCGATTAAAGAGGCGTTACCCTCTTCAAACTCAGGTGGTGCTGGAGGTAGATCTATATCATCCCCATTTTCTATTGCGTATATGCTAGATTCCCTTTGCGAGGGAAGATCCGTTACGGGATTTCCGAAGTAGGAAGATGAATGCGGGATCAGAGATAAATCATGTGTGTGACAGGAGCGATGTAATGTTGCATAGGCATTTAAGTAATCCAAAGTAGCCGCATCATTTCCAACATGGTCTAGGATGGTAGATTCATTTTCGCTTGAAAGAGGATTTGTCATTGTTTTTATCAATGATTCGTTACGAATGGATACTGTGAAGTGAGTATCTTCTAGCTCATTGCTTGGAGTGAAGCGTGATGCCGAAGTTGCTATTGAATCAGCGAGAAGATTTTTCCCTCGTGGGATTGCTTCAATGGATATGAAATTAAATGCTTTGCTTAAATCTAACACACCGTCTTTGTAGAGCTGTAAATGTTCAGCTTTAGTTTCATATACTTCAGAAACTTGGTTTGTTACTAATTGCGAGTCTCCCAAGACTCTGATGTTATCAATACCAATCCTTCTGGCTAAGGTGAGGCCAAGAAGGAGGGCTTTGTACTCAGCACCGTTGTTTGTGCATTCAAAGTTCAACTTGAAAGAGAATGGGAGGACCTTTTCCTCGGGCGAGGTAAGAATTATACCTGCCCCCACTCCATAGCGGCATTTAGCTCCATCAAAATGGAGAGTCCAATATTTAGCTGGGAGCATAGATGTAGGTGTATCTACTGTATTTGCACATTCTACTTCGACCATGCAAAGATCTTCTGTTGGAAGAGAGCCAACCCCTAAGGAATATCCTATACCTACCGAATCAAATGGTAAGAACATTGGTAAATCTTGTTCTATTAATTCAACGATTTTTGCAGTAGTCCCTAATGATACAGTTTCTTTAGCTTTACCGCCAGGAATTGGGGTTGTTTTGGTTACGCTGATGGTTTCAAGATCCGTCGTAGGTACCAAATTTTCTTTTGACTTTGAGTTAGTGGGTTTATTAAGTTGGTTTGTTGGAAGTTCGAACTCTGAGTGTACACCTGGTCTCTTCTTTAAATCAGCTAGGTGTACGTCAAACGACTTTGGATCACCTTTGGCTACAAATACCTTTCCCAGATGCAAGAATCTTACTTCTTGAAATAGCGTGGAAGGGATTGCCTTCATTCGATGTATCCACGGCCGGCCGAGGATCATATTATAGTTAGTTTCCTGATCTATAATATAAAACTCAGTCAGGATTGTTTTAGGTCCCAAAGTGACCGGTAGTATTATGGTTCCTATCGATGTGGCTTTAAGGCTATCGTAGCCTCTCAAGGTATTTCGAGTAGTGGAACAGTTTGTTTCACCATATCCCAATTTTTGGAGAAAAGAGAAAGGGACTATGTTAACCGCAGCTCCATCGTCAACCATTGCCCATTTTACATAATTATTATAAACCTGTACTTGCAAGTGTAGGGCTGGATCGCCTCGGCGTGCGATCTCGGCATCTGTAGGCATTTTACTTATTTCGAATATGAATTCGACATCCCTATCCGCCTGTCCCAGAGGATAAACATCAAAGTCTATATGGTTTACTTGTGCTTCTGGTGGTGGAGTGATACTAATTAAATGACCCAAACCTAACGCCTCTAAAAGAGTAGCCCTGTAAGCAGGGGAATTCTTTAGTAAATCAAGGAATGAAATGTGCGAGAAGGTTTTTGTTAGATCATTAATTAGATCGTAAGCACCCATAGGTTTTGCTACGGTTTACTGGATGTTATCTGCTTCCGGAAGATGGCTTGGACTTGGTTGAGAGAAATACTCTCGTGTCCTCGTAATTGCTTCAATGGGTAATTCAGAGTCTAACTCCACTAATCCAACTACCTTAGGTCATGGCTGACTTCCTAGTTGTGGCGCGACTAACGAATTTAGCGAAGTTGAGGCCTCGTGATCGTTGTTTCCTGTTAGTGCACCTTTGTTTGTTCCAGTTGGTTTCAACCCATCGTTATCATGATTTGGGAGTGGATCATTAAAGATCTTGAGAGGGGCATTTTGAGGGGAAACTGCCCCTGTGAAGGTACTTGCCGTTGGTGACGTAGGATCTGCTAAGAACATATCCATAAAGAATTGTTTTTGTTCATTTGGAAAGCGTTGCATGAATTTGTTGTAGTCACGACACGTTCTAGTGTCATGACCCCGAATTTTATGGAAACCACAATAAGAATTGGGATTATAATTCCCATTTTGTTGGTTTGGTGTGTATTGTGGCCTAAAATTCTGATCAAATTGTTGCCTATTAGGACCAAAGTTTTGGAATTATTGTTTTTGGTTTTGACTTTGGTTTTGGTAACCAAATGAGTTTTGGCTTGGCCCTTGTATGGGATTTCTCCGTTGTTGTTGTGGATTATTAAAATCCACCGTATTGACCGTCGGGGTAAAATTGTTGTTTCTTTGGTTGTTTGTTTGTGATGGAGTATTAACGACATTTACCCTCTTGGGCTGGTCAGTTACCCCATTTGTTGTTACCCCACGATTTTTGTTAAGGATTTTGGGTCCTTGATTGACATTTGTGGTAGTTGTAGTATTTTGAGTGGAGGTGATTAACCTCCCATTTGGTCCATACGTCTTACGGCCACTATCTATTGCTGCCTGGTCTATTCGTAGAGAGCTCTCAAGTACTTCGTCATAAGTCCTTAGTGGGAACTTCTGGACTTCTTCCTTCACTTCTTTGCTAAGAGAATGAAGGAATAAATCACATAGCTCCATCTGATCCATGTTTGGAGCGATTGCCGAGAAATAAAGGACTGTGCGCCACCTTTGGATGAAATGGGTGATAAACTCATTATGTTCTTGCTTGATGTGCAAGAACTCCCTGATTCCTGTCCTTAACAGTTTGTTCATGTCGAAGGCTTTGATGAACTCAGACACGAGTTGTTTGAATGAATGTATGGAAGCCTCAGGTATTCTGTAATACCAATTGAGGGCAATGCCTTCCAGCATTTTGGGGAATATTTTAGCAACGACCCCATCCCATGGGAGTAATTCTTGAATGGCTGTAGCGTAAGCTTTGATATGCGCATTTGGATCTCCTTCACCTTTGTATTTGGGCAAATAGGGAAGAGGCCTTGGAAGCATAACGCTTCTTATGGTGAAATCTAAGGGATCCTTTAAATATTCTGAATAATTCCCTATTGCATACGTCTCAACCATTGATGGTGCCTGTTGAGGAGGTGGTGGCGGAACGGATTGTTGATATGGCATAACGTATGTGTTGGCAGGGGCATAAGGCAATCCCTGCATTTGAGTAAACATGCCGGGGGATGAGTACATATCCCCTTGTGGCGATTTGGAATACATTTTTAAGTACGAAGGGGTACTATCCAGGAATGGATTGCTCTGTACCGGACCAGGAGGAACTGTGCTACCGATAGTGGGTCTAGCTGGTACTTGTTGTGAATACAGAGGAGTCATACCTAACGTGCCTACTCCTGTGAGGAGATCTACTTGGCTAGGATGGTGCGGAGGATTAGAACTCCCTGTTTGTATGAATTTCAAATTTTGATTTGCTTGGGCAAGTTCTAATCCTCTAACCTTTTCTATTAGAGTTGAAATGACTTCATTTGGTGAAGTCACGATATCATGCCTTGGTGGCGTTTGTTGTATATCCTGGTGTTGTATAGGCATGTGATAGCCTGTCATGAACTGATTGCTATCTTACCAAGTTTCTCTGAGAGTATTTCCTATACGTGATGGCATAGAGGTATTTTCTTGAGGAGAGAACTCGGGCTGTATTTGCAAAATTCCTATAGGTGGGTACATGCCTTGAGAGCGTTGTTCATTCCTAGGATAACGTATTGAGTACTCGTCATCTAGAACCGAGTATGGATCTGATTGTCTGCTAATATGTGGTCTAAGTAGCACCTGAGGAGATGAAGCAGATTCTCCAGTCAATGTCATATTGTTTGAGCTTGAAGGCTCTGTTTGTGTTTGAGTGAGTTGTTGCTCCAACCCCTCTGCTTGGAAGGACGAACTATATCTAGTCCTTGGCGTTTGTGTTGACAACTAATTAGTTGAATAGTTGTCACCCCACATTGAGAGTGAGGGTGATGATTCCCTATTCTGTTGGGAATAGTATGCCTCAAGACCCAGGAGGGGTCTGCCATATGCATCGAATCCTGACATATTCGGGGGGTATATGAATACCCGCAGAATAATGGGAAGGAGCGAAGGTGATTTGTGAAGGGAAACGTGATATTTATGACTCCGAACGAGAAGGTAGGAAGTTTTACGTCAGCTAGTTAATTTCGTTTGTTTCACGTCAGGTTCACCAATTTTGTACCTTGGAAAAGCAACAGGCGAACGTGAGAATCAACAAGTGACTCTTCCACGTACCCGACCTCCCAAGGTCGTGCCGAGACAGCCGGTGGGGGTAGAATATGCAGACAAACTAGTTGGGGAGTGTTAGTGCAAAATCACAGCACCCCTGGATGCACATCAGGCTTCTAGGTTGATGTTTAGGCATCCAATGTGATTGCACAACATGGAAACCTCTCTCCAACCGTGGGACTTGTGAAACCGAGAGAGGAATCTCCAGAGAAGGCTGGTTCCTGCTCCTAAACTACCTGCCACAAGCTATTCCAGTGCAGGCAATCTAATCTAATCCTAATCTAACCATGCCAAGGAGACAGAGAGAGAGAGAGAGAAGGGAAAAACAGCAAAAGCCTACACTAAAACGGTAATACACCAGAGAAGGAGGATGTTGAACATCTATCAAAACTGCCATGGGACAAAGAGAGGTGAGCAATGGGAAGGATGGACAGCTGCATCACAGGCCCAAGGATAGATTTCACACAGAAAATGTCCCAAAACTCCATGAACACAGCTCCAAACCTGCAATGAACATTTAGACATGCATAGATACCTACAAATGAAGAGAGGCAAGGAGAGAACAAGCAAAAACGAGAGAGTATGGACAGATGCATCACAGAACACGTTTTGTTGCTCCAGAAGTTTACACAGAACATCATTCCATTAGTAAAAGGCAAAAAATGCCATTACAGAGCAGGGAGGAGGCTCGAACTCCATTTTCAACCCTAGAGAAGAAAAGAAGGGAGGGTCGAGCATAAAGAATGAACAACACTTTTTTTTTTAATGAGCCAAATCTGGCTTTTACATTGCATGGGTTGAGCCCAGGGGACAGAAACGTATAAAGGCATGGGAGCTCATTCTTCCTAACTGCAGGTGCATTAAAACGACATGGGGAACCTTACAAACCCATACCCTGTCACTTTGACCAAATTACAGGAGAATGCGACCCATTCTGCATTAAATTTGGCCGCTGAAATGTCACTTCTGGCCGTGCACACGTGTCAGATCCGTTTCTTGATTTTCTCCCTCCAGGATGCTCCAAAATGCAAGATTGACCCCTGAATCGTGTAGAGAATTTTACCAGCTTTCCGTTGATATAAGGAACGTGCAAATCCGAGCTCTGGATCAAAAGTTATGGAGGTCTGAAGTTTTAGGGCACAAAACAGGTGAAAACATGTTTTGAAATCTTTCCCGTGCTCTGCCACTTGGATGACACGTGGCACGCTCTGATTGGATGAGAAATTCTCTCTCCTCTGTCTTTCGGCGGGCTGTCTTTTTTTTGAAATTTCCTTGTGGGCCCCAGCTTGGACACGTGGTGCCATTTCATTGGTTCGCGCTAACCCTTTAAAACTTGCCCTTTGACTTTTTGACTTTTCTCCTTGAGACACGTGCCACGATCTCATTGGTTTTCAGACCTGCCGGCTCTTTCACGTCCTTCGCGTCTTTTCATCCCGAATGTTCTAAATGCTTAGTGCTCCCTGTGCTGATTTCGGGCGAACCGGCTGGTTCGTGTCCATTTGTCCCAAATGTCCCAGTTGCCTTTGGACTGACTCGCCCTTTTTCACCCGGTTCGGCCGGTTCGCACCTTCGCGGCCCAGATGTCCCAATCACTTTTTGACTGCCTATGCTCATTTCGGCCGATCTGTCTGGTTCGGGTCTTTTCATCCCAAACGTCCCGAGCAACACTTAGCCAATTTTTCTTCCTCCTTCGGCCAGATCGGCTTTTCGCGCCCTTCGCGTACTTCTGGCCCGATTGTCCCAAATGCAATTTGGGCCGCCTGGAGGCTTTTCGGCCGATCCGCACCTTGACGTCCCAAATGTCCCAGTTGCTCCCTTGAGCAGGACTTAGCCAATTTTCACACTTTTTCTGGATCAACCTACTTGCCTTTCTACAACCTTTTTTGCATTTTCTCAGAGCTTGCTCCTTCCTTCTTCGGCCTGGGGAGTTAGAAAAATTCCTGAAGGGACCCTAGAAACCAGATTTTTACTTTGAATCAGTCAATTGCCTTGGGACTTGAACATTCTGATACATGTTATCAAATTTACCCTGGGGGGTGAAATTTTGGATAACAATTTGGCGACTCAGCAGGGTCATCTACCTACTAGATGAAAAGACCAATTTCCTGAAGCAATCCATTGGGCATGGAGTCATAAGTAATAGCCTAAAAACTGATCTGAACTTTGAAAATCTCCCCTCTGAGCCAGTTGGAAACCCACCGGGCATGGATTTGTTCTCACCAAAAACCACTGAAATGAACTGTGTAAGAGCAAAACCAGCAACACCAAAAACTATGTACAGAACTGAAAATCATACATGTCCCAAATGGAACATGTAGAGTGTGCACAAGCACTTCTTCTGCTGAAAACAAACCTGGCTACTCTACTCTAACTGGAAGAAAAGGCAAGCTAAACAAACCCTGCAACTGGTTGTGAGAAGTAGCTTCCTTTCTTCAAAATTGGCAGCCATGCAATTGATTTGGCACTGATCATGGCTTTTTGGATGGATGGAAAATCAACAAGAAGCTGGACTTCTATCCAAATCATCAAGGTATCAACTGAAAATTTCAATGCCTCTTTTAACTTCTCTGCATTTGGATTGAAGAGGCCATGGTTATCCTTAGCATTCTAGGGAGTAATTATAGGTTAGAGGATACATTTGATTTCCTCTCTACACTACTTCAACAAGTGGCATTGAATCGCCCAAAAAAATAGGCTGTACAAAGATCTCTTCACACATGACTTTAGGGAAGTAGTTATAGGCTGGAGAATAACACGGCTTTCTCCCTACACTTCTTCGGTCAAGGTGGGCGTGAGATTGCCCAAAAAACTTGTAGTACAAGATATCCTCTCCACACCCTTTCTCTCATCATAGATCAGGCGCACGTGTTTCTTTTTACATTTTTCATTTCCATTACATACTTTTTACTATATACATGTGTCTTTTACATGCGTATTTGACTACTTGATAAATCTTCTTCCTTGTAGGTCCCAATGTATGAGAAGCGTGCAATTCAACAACATCAACATTCAATGACATCGACAACTAGAGGGCAATACTTTGTGGCAGCACACACCCTTCTACTAATTAGCTGCAAGTATATCACATCACGTCCGGAAACTACACATGTGTTCTCCGACCCTAGGTTCACTCTCATCACATTTTTCTCTTTTACCATCATTTAGGGTTTCCACGCTCCATCATCAAACTTGTCAGCTCCACACTTTGTCTAGTCCTTTGGCACGTTTCTTTACATCATTGGCTACATGGACATTAGTTGTACGCATCTCTATGACTGACTTTATGTTACCAAGAATTCCGCTTCACCAACATGGAAGCAGGGGAAAATGTAAGAGGACTAAATCACGCACTTTGGGTATTATTCAGTCTTGATCTCATGACTATTATTCATGTGGTTGTTAAGTGAAGAAAGTACCAATTAATCTCCCATCTCTTTGGAGGAGGGGGTATTTAATGTTAGCTCTTCTGGAGGGGATCACTGTTTGGAACCTCCCACACAGGACATACCCAATCTATTTTCGTCGTTGATTAGACTAAAAAATGTAAATGATGTATGCATGGTTAATCTAATACTAAGAGGACATAAAAACATAGTAAAGAAGCATATAAATGAGATGGTGCTACATCTAATGTAATGAAAAGAAAAAACCCTAGATGATGCAAGAGTAGAACTTACCCATTGAAAAACTCAGCTGAATAACAGATGTTTGCAGGGACTGTGTCATAGAGGTGACTAGAAAATATGTGCAAGTAGTAACAGCATCTATGTAAAAGCTCATGAAAGGATGGATCTGGATTGATTCCCTAGACTGGAGCACTTGGGAAGGGACTAGCCTACGGGTGCTCTGGTCTATGGAAATAGGCAGTCCTGGTCTACATAAAATCTCTGAAAACTCTAATCTCAGCAGTTGCTCTGGAGGTGGTCTAACATCTCCACCTCCATCTTTTGGATGTTTGTCCAACATTACCAGCATCGTTGCATCTGATGGTCTAGATTGTCATTCATACTCTTGCTCAATATGAAAGAAAGACCTCCAAAACCCTAAACTGAATATGGCAATCCCTAAAAAATAAAAAAGCATATGAAATGGTCAGAATGACCTTACCTGCCATAATGGTGGACTTACTAACTAAGCATGTTGCACTACATTCCAGACCCAAATACTAGTTCTATGTGTGTAAATGTGAGTCACCCCCTGATGGAAATGAAGTCATTGTTGCCAGTCACACTTCATGTGAATGGTAGCGAATGCTAAGGGATGTGAAAGAAGGATGAATGTAATAAATGGATGCATATGGATAGAATAGGAAGGTCCTGCAACTTCAGAGATGGTTGTCTATGATGCAGATGGAGTCGCCATATATGTTTGCAAGTTCCTCCATGATGGAGAATTGTGTGGACAGGAACGATCATCCAACCTGCAATATATGAAGTGAAAGACCTCTAAGGTCCCACCGAGAGTGCCATAGTAGTGTTAGTGCAAAATCACAGCACCCCTGGACACACATCAGGCTTCTAGGTTGATGTTCAGGCATCCAGTGTGATTGCACAACATGGAAACCTGTCTCCAAGCGTGGGACTTGTGAAACCGAGAGAGGAATCTCCAGAGAAGGCTGGTTCCTGCTCCTAAACTACCTGCCACAAGCTATTCCAGTGCAGGCAAGCTAATCTAATCCTAATCTAACCATGCCAAGGAGACAGAGAGGGAGAGAGAGAAGGGAAAAAACAACAAAAGCCTACACTAAAACGGTCATACACTAGAGAAGGAGAATGTTGGACATCTATCAAAATTGTCATGGGACAAGGAGAGGTGAGCAATGGGAAGGATGGACAGATGCATCACAGGCCCAAGGATAGATTTCACACAGAAAATGTCCCAAAACTCCATGAACACAGCTCCAGACCTGCAATGAACATTCAAACATGCACAAATACCTACAAATGAAGAGAGGCAAGGAGAGAACAAACAAAAATGAGAGAGGATGGACAGATGCATCACAGAACACGTTTTTTTGCTCCAGAAGTTTACACAGAAAATCATTCCATTAGTAAAAGGCAAAAAACGCCATTACAGAGCAAGGGAGGAGGTTCAAACTCCATTTTCAACCCTAGAGAAGAAAAGAAGGGAGAACGGAGCTGAAAGAATGAACAACACTCTTTTTAAAAAAAAAATGAGCCAAATCTGGCTTTTACATTGCAAGGGTCGAGCCCAGGGGACAGAAAATGTGGGATAAACGTGCATGGGAGCTCATTCTTCATTGACTGCAGATGCATTAAAATCAGCATGGAGGAATCTTACCAAACCCAAACCCTGTCATTTTGAGCATGGATTGGAGGAGAATGTGACCCATTCTGTATTAAATTTGGCCGCTAAAATGTCACTTCTGGCCGTGCAGAAGAAGGAATGCGACCCATTAGCATTAAAACGGGTTGTTGAAAGGTCACTTCTGGCCATTATCACACGTCAGATCCGTTTCTCAGTTTTCTCTCCAGACTGCACCAAAACTCAATATTGACCCCTAGAATCATGTAGAGCATCTCAACAGCTTTCCGTTGATATAAAGAATGTGGAAATCCGAGCTCTGGATCAAAAGATATGGCGATCTGAAGATTTAGGGCACGAAACAGATCAAAACGATGTTTTAAAATGTTTTTCCACGCTCTTCGCCATCTTGGACGACACGTGGAACACGTGCTGATTGGATGAGAAATTCTCTCTCCTCCGTCTTTTAACGGGCTGTCTTCCTTTTGAAATTTGCTTGTGGGCCCCTTAAACTTGGACACGTGGCGCCATTTCATTGGTTCGCGCTGACCCTTTAAAACTTGCCCTTTGACTTTTTGACTTTTGTCCTTGAGACACGTGGTGCGATCTCATTGGTTTTCGGACCTGCCGGCTCTTTCGCGTCCTTCGCGTCTTTTTGTCCTGAATGTTCCAAATGCTTAGTGTTCCCTGTGCTGATTTCAGGTGAACCGGCCGGTTTCACGTCCATTTGTCCCAAATGTCCCAGTTGCCTTCGGACTGACTCGCCCTTTTTCACTCGGTTCGGCCGATTCGCGCCTTCGCGGCCCAGATGTCCCAATCACTTTTTGACTGCCTATGCTCATTTCGGCCGATCCGTCCGGTTCGGGTCTTTTTGTCCCAAACGTCCCGAGCAACACTTAACCAATTTTTCTTCCTCCTTCGGCCAGATCGGCTTTTCGCGCCCTTCGCGTACTTCTGGCCCGATTGTCCCAAATGCAATTTGGGCTGCCTGGAGGCTTTTCGGCCGATCCGTGCCTTGACGTCCCAAATGTCCTAGTTGCTCCCTTGAGCAGGGACTTAGCCAATTTTCACACTTTTTCCTGGATCAACCTACTTGCCTTTCTGCAACCTTTTTTGCATTTTCTCAGAGCTTGCTCCTTCCTTCTTCGGCCTGGGGAGCTAGAAAAATTCCTAAAGGGACCCTAGAAACCTGATTTTTACTCTGAATCAGTCAATTGCCTTGGGACTTGAACATTCTGATACATGTTATCAAATTTTCCCTGGGGGGGTGAAATTTTGGATAACAGGGAGTCTAATGTCTTCGACACGCACTAATGGTATTTACAAATCTAAGGCAAAGAAGGCCCTTCTAACTTGGATTGGTGTGGATAGATCGATCAGCAAGGATGACTACTCGAAGGCTCCAATCAATATCGAGGCTCTGGCATGATTTGATCTATGGGTTTTGGGATGTGTGGAAAATGACTCGGGATGGTTTCGTGTATTTCTCCTGATAGGGTCATATGGTGAATATAGTCAACTCTATGGGAGGATTCTCTGGCCTAGTCCAAAATTCTCTAGCTTTGTTAGCTGTTGTGTCTAGTAGGGACAACTGTTCAATGATGATAGGTGGAATCGGAGTAGACTGAAATACTAATGTGCGTAGGCCAGAGTGTCTATATCTAACTGACTTATGGATTCGTTAGGCTATGGGATTTGTGGATCACAACCGTAGACTCTTGGTTGTTGCGGTCCCGTTATGGTCATACGTGAGATCAAGTTCTAATCCCTAGTATCCAGGTAGTCATAAGTTTTCTTAGCCTCTACGTTTAGAATCAGTAATTGTATGATTTTCTCAGAATACCTCATAGGTGTTCTAGCAACTTGAATTCTTAAGCTGGTATCTATATCTACGAGGGTGTCTCCAGCGTTTGGCTGTGGAACTAAAGGATCGCACCCGAATATTTGTTCTCTTTCAAATCCTTCTACAGTCATGCGGATGTTTTCTAGGATAACCTATAGTTTGGTTGATTTAACCAAAATGTGTGTGTTTGGTCGTCTTCTACGTTTAACCCTCTCAACTGTGACCTGATCTGTTGGAAGTCTTTGTTGTTTGGAAGACTTGTATCCTAAGGTTTTGGTCAATGTAAGTTACTGCCACTACAATATTGGGATGGGGCACAATTGGCTCGAAAATGTATTCCCTGGGCTCCCTAGGTCCCGTAATTGTCATGCAAAAGCAGTAATGAAACAAACTATAATAAAGTAAAATCTAAGTACACTTCTAGTATATATAATTCCTTTTTTTGTATTTTCTGGCAATTTATAAGAAAGCAGCTATCTAAAACATTTAGAATTGACAACTAAACTAATAACCTAAAACAAACAAAATAGCCGAGTATAGCCATTTTATCTGTGCAATTTTGTATATCTATTCTAAACAATGAAATAACTAATATATTTGCGAGATTCTCGATCCTACCTTAGAAGTGAGGAATGAATCATAGTTTCTCAGAAACTATCAATCCCCACAACTTCACTGGCAACATCGAGAATGGAAAATAACTGTAATAAAGGGATTAACCTACTTTATTTGATAAGTTCTAACTAAAACTTTGAAAGATGGGAACCTGGATTTTCGCAGAACAGTGGCGAATCCGACGGTGTGTGTGTTCTTGTCCCCTCAGTATGATCTCCTCGTTCTTTGTGCTCACGTGAATCCATAAATGCATTGTAATGCTTGCATCAATAGGAAAAGATATTTGGATCAATGGACAGCCTTCAAAATGCAGACAGAATAGAATGCGGATAGGGAGAGGGATAGCGCAAGAGTACAGAGCTTGGCCTATGCAATTCCTAGCGGGGTCTACTGCGAATCATGCAAAAAAAATGCGTCCAGAACTTGAAAACTCATCTGTATGAAGAGAAAAACCTGCAACTTTAATGGCATGCCTAAACTATTCTACTCCAAAAGCAATAATACTGTTTGCACAAGTTGGATCTATGGCTTACCAACAGCTGGGTAAATGCAACTAAGCATGTAAAAGATTTAAACTATCAAACTTAAGCAAACTAGAAGACTGAACTACTGAAAGTGATAAGTTTTTAAACAAGAATGAGGGGCCATTTGCATGTGCACAAACCATGCATTTATAGGAATTCAAACACCCAAAGATCAAATCCAAACTGAACTCCTAAACAATAAACAAAGGAAAAACACTATTCCAAGGGACCAAAAACATTAATGAATGCTCAAGTCGGCAAGGAAAGCTGGTGATACGTGATATTTCACGTGGGTCGTGCCAAAAGAGCATTCTGGAAAACGCGCACAAGACCGCCGCCCTGCTCAGGGCGGCGGTTACAGGACCGCCGCCCTGTTCAGGGCGGCGGTCACGAGACCGCCGTCCTGCAGGGCGGCGGTTTCATTACTGAAGGTTCAGAGGCCGAGGAAAGAGGGAAAAATGGGAAAACAAAGGACACGGGGGCTAAGCGGGGCATTCGGGATGTTAACGCATATCCGAAGAGCTCTTTCTGGATCCCAAACACCTTTCGAGAAGACCTGTATCATTATTGGGGCATTTATTACACCATTCCGCAGTACAATACCTTACAATTTTGGATACGTACAGTGACCGGTGTCAGTGGGAGCAATTTGGTAGGAATATAAAAAATAAGGTTTTGGGAGCTCTCTGTGATTGTAGAGAGATTTGGGAAGGTTTTGGGTAGGGTTGTGGGATTACTAGAAAGATTTAGAGATCATAAGAATGGTATTTGGGAAAGATATGGAGGTTATGTGGGAAAATGGTCAGGTGGAGGTGTTATAGGAGAGATCTACGTATGAGAGGTGACAAAATGAAATAGATAACTAGTAAATAGGTAATCTACTAAAACCAATGATAAAGAATAAATAATACTTACTTGTGGAATGCAGGTAGAGAGAAGGTGGTGGTGATGGTTACAGGAGAATTTGATCCTGAATGAATGTAGCATCTGCAGGAGGACATGGTGCTTCCCCATGAGTGCGATGGAGCTCTAGATCAATCTATTGATTAAATTTGTGGTGTATTAACACTGTAAGGGTCTCTGGTATATAGCAAGATCACTAAAAATCTTGAGTGTTAGTATACAAGGTCACAAGAGTTAGAAAAGAATATTTAGAACTTGAAAAAAGAGTTAGAAACTCTTATTTAAGGTAACCGACATAAGTTAGGTGCCCGATGCCGACTGAGGGATAACCATCATCGGTTAAGGACAAATGGTCTAAATTTCCAAAAAAGGGGTTTTGTCCCAAATTTGGGGTGGTCTTTAGCTTAGTTTGGGTTTGGAGTGTTGAATGACGTAAATTAGAGCATGGAATTAGTTAGAGGATTAATAGGTCATGAATAGTTAGGGTTGGAAAGATTCCTAATTGGTTACGATAAGTGGGGACTTGGTCTAGGGAAATTAATGAGCTTGTAATAGGTCTAGGGTGAGGTGGAGAGGTGAGATGGCCTATCTTAAATGGAGGGGTGAAGTACATGATTACTTTAACTATGGTAATTAAATTAATTAGAATGTGTGCAAGGGGTCATGGTTAGGTGTAGTGTAGATTTAATTAATCAAAGGGAGTTTAGAGGGTTACGACCCAATATTGGGTGTCTACAATTTCATTAAGCTTTTAAATTCATAATAACTCCTCCTCTATCTATACATTCCATTGTAATAGAGTGTAATTCATCCCTCCACTAGGTTATCTTTGATAATAAGGTTTATTTATCTTACCGATCTCCTAAGCTTGCAAATATGAAACACATTATACATGGCATTGATTCTTATTTACTTTCAACAAGAACTATGGAGTGAAACATACAAAACAAAGAAAAAACAATCTTGCCTTGAGCTATAACAGTCTGTTACCACAAAACTGAACATATAATCTCACATCCACATATTTTATTCTTACAACTCAAGAAAATTTCTAAGGTATTATCAAGAATATAATTGGATGTCTTAATAACAGTACATGAACCATATTATTTCATCAAGTAACTCAATATAAACTTATATAAAAACAATGCATATCAATATTTTATTAATAATTACATTACATAAATCTTTCTCATCTCCATCTGAGCTTTACCTTCTGCACCCTCCTTTCTTCCATTGAGGATCTTCTCCTTATAGGGATAGCTAAATCCTTAACATTCAATCCAACATCCTTTAATTCCCTTTCTCACTAAGACCTAACTATATTTTTTTTTCAACTTTCCTATGTCTATGCATCCACATGACGTCATTTTGACATGATTTTTTTGTCACCACAGAACTCATACATATCTTAAAATACTCATGATCACCTCCTAAGATCTAACTCACCATTTCATAACTTAAATTAACCCTTTTACACATTGAAAAGCCCATATTGGCACATTTACATGCTTTAAATTTTGAATTTACAATTTTTGGAGGGAACAAGAATTTGAATTTCTAAGCATTAAAAATCCATCTAAACCCCTTCTTCATGACTTGAGAATGCCTAAATAGATTTATTATGACCTCTTAAACCATGATTGAGTGAAAATTTTCCTTTTTTTTTTATCATGTGATGATTCTCCTTCATCATACTCCTGAGGTGGATAGAATCCTTCATGTACCTTGTTTTCACAACTAAGTCCTCTTGCCGAGTCTTCATTGTTTTTTCTTGTTCTTATCCTTATCTGTTCACTTTCACTGTCCTCTTTTTTCTTAAGGTCTATTGGGTCCCATATTGTGTTCCATTTTTCTTTCATTTTCCTTGACATTTCTTCCTTTCTCCTTGAATTCCATCTTTATATTCATAATTATCATTCTTCCATGTCTTTTACCTACATGAAAAAACACAATAACAACAAATATACTTGGTTTTTCTGGTCTTAATATCTCCTTCATCTCTATAGAGCTTAATTCCATCTTACATTCCTTGTCTATCTTGTCATATCATTCAGTTTATTCATTTACTAGGCACTTTGTTTGCTTTTCCTCATTTTCCATTACATTGTGTTGCACTTCTTCTTCCTTTGGACTAAATTGTGTATTTTCTTCATATGTTTGTAATATATATATGACATATTCCAATACTATTATTTAATTTTACATTTTTTCAAAACTTTCATATGCAAATAAATTATCTTCTTCACTAGTCATTTTTGGTTTTTAAGTGATTGTCCTTGTGATTTCATTATCCTTCATCTCCCCCTCTTTCTCTATACCTACAATCACAAACTTTCACACATTGTTAGATTAATAAGGTTGAGGCTTGAATTCCCCTATAAGGTCTTCATTACATGTCATTTCTTGATATTGGTTCTCTGTAAAATCTTCTTCTTCTACCACTTCCTGAACCCTATTACCATCATGTTCTTCTATCTGAAGGGAAGCCAAAAATTCTTCTATCACATCATCATCAAGCTTGTCCTCTATCAACACCAATTCCTTGACTTACTCTCTTTCTTGCTGCCTTTTCATCTTATTTTGTCTTATTTCCTCTTGTCTTATCATTTTCTTCACATGCATCCTTTTTCTATTCTTTGCAAGCTATCAAATTGGACAATTTTCTCTGTTTTTCAAGACAAACTCAATCCTAGTTGCTTTATTGTCATCTCTTTCCTTGATAAGTACTACCAACTACTCTATTTATTCATCCTTTCCTCTTTTATTTTTCTATCTCTCTATTTTTTTTCTCTTTTCCTGTGGCTAATCAATTTGACTAACTCTCTTATCAATTCTTCTCTATCCATATTTTTCTTTCTTCTTCTCACTCACTTTCCTCTCTCTTCTTAAGTATGTTCTTCTTAATTCTCTCTTTACACGTCACCTAGCATTACCACCTAGTCTATTAATGTATTCTCACTCTCTTCTCAAATTCTTTTCTCTTCACTTCTTCTCTTAACTCGTCACATCATTCACACACTAAAAACTTCACTTGTTAGCCACAAAACAATCAAATTTCAATTTTTAATGAAAATTCAATAAGATACCAAATGATGTAGCCCATAAATCACATTTAAAATTCATTCTATGATTCATCAAGATATAGAAATTTTCATTCTTCAACTATCCAGTTTGCAAGAGTATGGTTATTGATTAATTGGATTTAAGTAAGAAATTATTTTGATTCCATCATGTGGTATTATCCATATTATCCATACATGAACCTTATTTAATCAGATCCTTCTATTTTATCTCATTCATGAGCATGAATGAAACCAAGAAATATAAACTAACTCACTCCTTACCCTTTACTAGTTCTCTAGAAGTCTTATATCCTTAATAAAAAATCCTAGTTTCTAGGATATGTATGAAATTTCCCAATCCATAATCCTACTTCTCATATCCAAACACTTATACATAAACTAACTATGTTCATGCCTCTTGATTTAACTCCTTATTCTCCATAAATATATTCAAATTTTACCTTTAGGTCTCTTAAGAGATAACTCTTGGTATGTATAAGGTTCTCCTAGAATCTTAGGTCCCCACTCCTTGTACAACTCCTACTACTTCGCTTTTGGCTTGTTCTTACTCAAGTAACCCAGGAAAATATTTTGTGGTCCCTAGTTTTATTTCCATGGGCCTCCAAAACATAAAATATAGTTTTTATAATACCCATTTGATATTTATTGACGTTTTATAAGTTTCATCATTATATTCCAAGGGTAACACTCACACACTTTCTAACTGTGCCCCTAGAATCAAGCCCTCGACTGTGTTTTTTTTCCTTCCCCAAAAATCTTAAAAAAATATCTCTTCCTTTCTAATGAACCTTTAAAATTCTTCTTTATTTACCTTAAACACCTCCCTATTGTCATTACTTCCACTTTTCACGCAAAAATAAATTGATTTTCTACCTCATAATTCATGTCCTAGCACCATCTTGACTGTGCAACTCAGTTAAGCCCGAGAACTCAATTTTTGTCACCAATTTCATTGTGCTTCACTTCAAGTTTCTATATTTGGTATGTAAGGATATCCTAGCATCTCCTATGTGTTTTCTTTGACAATGGTTCATGAATATCTCCTAGAGATCAACTACACCTTCTTTCTTGAAAGGACTATATTGTAAACATAGGGTTTGTAGATGCACAACATGGTTTCAACTTAAAAATGAATCCTAACTCTCTAAAAATGGTTATATAATCTCATGTTTAGGATTTCTATCAATAAAAAATGCTTCAATAGTTTCATTAAGATTTACCAGTCACAATATCTCCTCCTCCATATATACATTCTAATGTAACATAGTATACTTAATACCTCCACCAGGTTATTATTGATAGGAATGTTTCTTGCTCTAACTTATCTTATGAGCTTTCAAACGTGTAACACCTTGTACATCGCATTGATTTTTATTTCCTTTAAATAAGAACTAGGGAGTGAAACATATAAATCAAATCAAAAATACTATTATCTTGAGATATAACAGTTTGGTACCACAAAACAAAGCATATAATTTCACATCCTCATATTCTTTTCATGCAACTTTGATACAGGAACATCACTTCACTAGCCTGTATATAGGGTGATAACACTAAATTTTGTCTTTACTACTATATGGATAGGAGATATAGGTCATTAAAGGTCATTTCAAGATTAGGTGTGTGTTAAGTCCTTCAAAATTAAAATTTTGTCATTTCCCTCCAAAATGACATTTGAATCATTGAAGGAAATTTTGTATGTAATTTGTGTTTCATTTTATTCTTGGAGAATTTTAATGGATGTGGAAGATTGTAACTATCCCTTTCTAGCTAGAGGAGTCTTAACTAGGTCTTATTAGTGGATTAGTTATTGGGCTCTACAATATAAGGCTAAACTAGCCTTTCTAACAATACAATAAAAGACTAAATCATGGAATATGAAGGGTATAATCAGAAATTTTCGGTTTAAAAAGGCATGGGAAAGTAGATATAGACCTCAATTTAATTGTTTTATCTCATCATTCGAATGATCATTGAATAGAAGGAGAGATTCAAGATTGTTTAATGGTGAAAAACTGTGTATACACAACTTGTGAATGATGTTGAATGGTTTGTAAATTTTATGAATACTTGAGAATATTGTTTAGGTTGTTTTGAATCTGATATAGAAAATACAAATATAATATTACATGTTCATAGTGCTTAGTAATTAGTTTTCATTGATGCTTGTCAAGGCCAAAGTTGGATTAAACTACAACAATACTATCAAAGTATGTTAGGAGTATTTAGATAGTGGAATTATAACATGCTTGTTTCTAATCTCTAAACCTTTTCATGGAATGGATTAGGTACCTCTAAGATCTTATACTCTAACTTAAATACAAGAAAGACAAAGCCTTGAGTTCACAGTGAAAAATTCGGTATAGGCAAGGGAACTCTATGCCACAAAAGAGAGTAGGGGAAAAAATAATATACAACGAAGACTGAGGAAAATTTCATCATCAATGGTGAGGTAGACATGATAAGGAGAGTTTCATAATTCTATAAAAAAAGTTTCAGGTCTTGTAATGGAGGATTACTGGTTTGAAAGAGAGATCTACCATATCGGGACTGGGAGAAACCCTTCCTAGGGTTTGTGTAAATATTGTTGTTTCTTGATTTCTATTGTAAGGAAAAAATTCAAGCTAGAAGTATATCATCCAAAGAATATTCTATAAGTCATTTCTACACCATTGAGCCTTAAAGGGTATTTAATTGCAATAAACTAGTGTCAGTCATCTACAGGTGTGCAAGAAAGTAAAGGAGACCTAAGTAAGAAGAGTGAGACTAAATTTTTTATTACATATCAGGAACCCTAAAGGGTATTGGAAAGAGGTTTTTTTTTGAGTTATGAATTTATAAATATCTCTAACCTCTAATTTAGAAAGGACAAGTGCTTAAGAATCTTAGATAAAGAAGGTTTTCTAAAGGAAAGTCCAATTGAACTTCTGAGTTGTTTTGATCCATATTAAAGCTTAAATTTACAAAGGTAAGGGTTTAAGAATGTTTTGAAGAGGTTGGCTTAGTGAAAAAGAGTTTTAAAATCAAGAAATTACATGTTGAGGGTGAATGAGAACCTAGAATAAAGTTACTCTTGATGTCTTAAGAAGCATAGTTGTATAATTAGACATTTATAACACTGTGGATTGAGATGATTGACTATTGTACTACATCATAGTGGTATTAGAGAAGGAACTTATTTCTTGAAAGGAAAAATATATTTCTTTGACAATGATTATAGGAAAGAGCTATAAAATGGTGAAAGTAAGGGAGATGAAGAAGTAAGTTTGGGAAGTGAATATGGAGAGGATGATGGAAGCTATGTTGTGCAGGTTAGAGAGCATGGAAAAAAGTCAGAGAAAGATGGAAAAAGATATGATATATATTAAAAGGAATGAAGCAAATAGGAAGGTACAATTTACAAGAAGATGCTATAAGGGGCATCAATATGTGGGACATAAGGCATATGAGTGTAATGAGGTGAATGTATGGATGAGAAAGGATAATAGAGTTTTTGATAAGGTTGTACAAGATAGAGGTAATTCATTATTGTGTAGAAGAGTTCTTTTAAGACCAAGTAAAGATATGCAACATGTGACTCAAAGAAGGTGCTTGTTTAGAGCTACATGTAAGGCTATAAGAAAAGTTTGTAAAGTAGTGATAGACAATGGAAAGATTGAAACTCTTGTTTCATTTGAGATAGTAGAGAAGCTAGGATTTAAAACTACTATGCACCCTAACCCACATTAGGTATCTTGGATGTAAAAATTTACATCACATTCTAGTTAGGGAACAATGTTAGGTTGAGTTTCAAATTAGGAGATATAAGGATAAGTTACTAAGTGATTTGGTTTTTGTTATCAAAATAACTCTCCTAGTTATTTGGAAAAATTACATATATATTATGGATAAGAGAGCTTCCTTGGAGTAGCGTACACCTTGATTTTCTTATTGGTGCATTCGCTTAGTCACTATCTCCTCGCATGCCCTTGCATGCTTCCCATTCCTCCTTTCCATTTTCCTTTTCATCTTTATTACACTCTTTCCCTACACACATCTTCTATGCATTCACCTTCCTCCTAGCATCAACTTCATCCTAGATGTTTGGCTTGCACTTTATTCAATTAGCTAATTCCATGGACCTCTTGCACACCCATCGCATTACCTTGTCATAGTTGTGCCTTGACCATATGTTCTCTACTCATTATTTTTCCCCATTTCTTCTTTGTGCATATCTTTGGGCCATCATGTACACCTTTCTGTGCCATGTCATTCTGAAACTCTTGAGTGTGCCATAAGAAACTTATCAAAGTGCACCAACAGGGCACAAAATCCCTGCAACAAATTAATTGGTGAGACATGGTAAAAACAACAAGAACATTTACACAGTTGGTCACCCTTTTAGCTAATCCATGCTCACTATGTGTCTTGTGTGCACAAACAACTCTAAATTTTTTCTAACAACCACATATTTTTCTATAGATCTCTAATCATTGCATGCCTAATCTTAATTGATAGATGTTGACATAGGATAAAATACTAGATATTCAAATTAAAATTCTTAGCGGATCTGGTAGGTGAGAAATGGGAAAACATCTTTATGGGAAGTAACGAGTAGATTTTGTTTCTCCAACCACCCTATTTGATTTTATCCATCCTCTTCTCTTAATAAACACACTAAACAAAGTCGGGGAAATGTATTTGAAAGATTTGTAGGCATTAAATGATTCATGTTGGTAGTTATGTTTCGAATTTGGGATTTTCCTCCTTATTCTCTTCTTCTTCCATGAATTCACCTATAAATGAAAGAGATGAGCTCATTTTTTATGTTGTACATTTTGGATCCTTACGTTATTTTCTAAGGACTTCTTATTTTATGTATTCCGAGTCACAAACCTCTAGATCTAGCTCGTGCATGTGGATATCACCCTCTTTCAACATTGTAATAGATGTGTGCATTTATGGAAGTAGGGGAAGCATCGTTTTGTGACTATTCTCTGTCCTAATGTGTTTTTTATTCCTTATTATTGCATTTTATTTTTCATTGAGTGCTTTTTGTGTCATTTTACATCCCTTGTAGTTCCCTTATAGTTTTGCTCCATGAAAATCATCTGGTAAATACATTTTAGTTGTGCTACACATGCTTATCCTTATTTCATGAATTTCCCTTCATTTTCACTCAGAACATATAGTGTTCATCCCTCTTTTTATGGTGTTATCACTATTTAGTGTAGTTTCATTTCATTTTATCCTTCTATCCTTGGTCTCTTGGAATTGTTAATTTAGATTTCCCTTTTAGCACTAGAAGTAGAAGTAGCAATAGTAGGAGTAGTAGAAAAAATAGAGGAACCAACCTTCTCTGGAGATCCATCTCAAGTGTACAAGGTCCCACAACTTGGAGATGATTCTATTGTGTTATCAAAATACTCGATCCTTCCATATCTGAGACATGGGTGAAAGTTTTATGACCAACAATTTTTGGCACACCTAGTGGGACAAACAGTGAAAGTTTAAATTATATTGCTAGGTTCTGGTGTGTGGACTTAGTATTTCCAACCTTTGGAGACTTATTCCAACACATTTGGTGACTCCCAACATTTCCAGAACTACTATTTTGCAATCCTGAATGCCTTTTATGAGAAGAGTGCACACCAAATAGAGTGTTGTAGCCTAATGATCCTTTGAATACCTCCAATATTTTCTGAGAAACACATGTAGTAGATATACCATACGTGTATCCCTATCTCCAGCGTGTCACGTACACTCTACTTCTCCTCAATATATACCAATGCACCTTGTCATGACACTTCAACCTCCTCATCCTCCAAGGAACTTTACAAACTTCACTGGTGGAAGCCAACTTAATCTCAATGTTTAGCATGATATGCCAGTGGTCGTGCTCAAAATTATTCCATACTTCACGTGAAAAAATCAAGTCACCCCTGTTGAACACATTCAATATGTGTCCAATATGTGTTATATCTATTTGATTGAACATGATGATGTTGCTGTCAGGTTGCTTGTAGCCTCTTTCAAGGGGAAAGCACTCCAATGGTACCATGGCCTAAGACTTGCATCTATTGCTATTTGGGATGAGCTTAGAACAACTCTTTGCAAATAATTTGAAGATAAATCAGATCATTTATCATTGGTGGAGCATCTAACCAACACAAAGTGCATGCCCAATGAGCAGATGACTAATTTCAATATCAAGTTTCAGAAAACTTGGGAAAAAATTCATCAAGTGGTAAGGCCTACAACCCAACATGTTTTCTTGTAATATCTAAGGGCTTTAAATAGTCACATTTTATTCATGATTCAATCCAAGTGAGGTAGAACTTTACCTATTGCATACAACATTGCAATAAGGGCAGAAAATAATCTTATTCTGGATGGTAAGTTAGCACCTACGCCTCATGTGCCCTTGTTCCCAGAGATTTCTCTCCTACCCCAAGTTTCTATTGCTCTAGTTCCAGTGAAGAGCGTGTAATCAGTTACATCTACATATTACTCCCTTGCATAAAAAAAAATAAGATGATTTATTAAAGGCCTTGATTAGAAATGTATCCAACAAGGTTATATCATTAGAGAAGTAGTAGGTGCAAGCCTACAAGAGCAATTCCAATCAGTTGCAAGGCCAGAGAAATCAAACATGTTAGAATCAGTATGGAAATAAAAGGTATGGATAAAAATAATAGAATGGTAGATGGAATGCTAATGCACACTTTCCTTTACAAGTTATCCCTCCTGCACAACCTCTTCCAATGCCCACCACAAGTCATGTGATTTTCCTAGTCCTGAACAACATGGCGCAGGAATCTGAGTGATGTTTTCCTTGTAATATGCCTCATAGCTAGTATTATTGTGCTAATGTTGCATGTGTCCAAGCCTACATGATTCAAAATGCTTCTAGATGTGAGCCTTCAACAAGCACACCTGAAGTAGATAAATAAGAAAAGATAGAAGATCCTCTAGAGGAAAATTTGGCATTATTCAGTGATGAAGACTTCAGTGTAATCATCCAAGTTGTAGAGAAAACAAGTAGACTGCGTGCCCAAGTTGTGGAAAATACAAGATACACGAAGAGAATTCTCGAGTCCTGTGTATGCGTCACAATCCCAATAACACAAGCAAACCCTCAAAACTGAAAGGAAACATCTAAGACATCTAGTAGTAAAATCCCTCAAGCTCCCATACATGAGGCTCCAAATTAAGATCCTTCAAAAGTGGAATGTTCCCCTCCTTTAGTAAGTCAAGCCTCTGTGCCATCTTAGGTTCCTACTTCTGTACCTGACCAACCAAACAAGGATGTTGTTGTTCATCAAATTTGAAATTCAATGGGTTTTCCATTCAACATTGTGGACTAGATGAAGAAGACAAACATAAATGTTACAATGTGGGATTCCCTAATGATCCATCCTAGTACAACTTGTTGCATGAATCTCTGGCGTACCTCCCGTGCGCTAATCAAACTATTCACAAAACATTCCCTTTTATCAACATCTGCCAAGAAAAGGAGAATAAAGTAATTAAATTTTTTAAAACCCCACCCTTCTATATGCCTTTGATCATAGGAAAACATATTGTCTAAAAATATATGACTGACTTGGGTGCTAGTACTTTTTTCATGCCCAAGAAGATTGCTTATGTATTAGGTTTTAAGTATAGCACCCTAACAAAAGTAGTCCTACAACTTGATGGTTCAACTGTCACTATGCTATGAATCATCAAGGATCTTGAGAAAACCCTCCATACATGTCCTAGTATAAAAATCACTCAAGATGTGTCAATCATTGATCTACCCCCTCTATTTTCCTTATGTTTGTCAAGAGATTTTATTGCTAAAGTGGGTGGTTACTTATCTTCTTATTGATCTCATATATTACTCAAGACAAGATGTGGTACTTGGTTTACCATACAGGCTAACCCAATATTTTCCTATCATGTAGAGTCATATGTCTCATACCCTCTCCAAGCCAACTATTTAATCCAAGAAGAACAAGCTTCATTTCCTAAAGAGCAGCCTCTTCCACCTTTTATTCTTGATCAAGTACTTAATGAGTGGGTAGAGAGGTACCATACATTTGACCCATATGACAAAGAACTAGAAGCTTATGAAATTGGGCTTGGTACCTACTACATTCTTGAAGAAGAAACTATGTTTTCGTGTGTGCTCAAGAAAAAGGAAGAGAAATCTGGTCTATGGAAGTTATACTTTGATAGATCCAGAAGTAGAAATTACATGAGAACAATATTCATTCTCATTTATCCTAAGGATGAGAAATTCTTCTTCTATCATAGATTGCATTTTGCATATTCTAACAATGGGGCAGAGTATGAAACATTGGTGCCTGGTATTATTATTACTGAGAATATGAAGATTAAGGCTTTGTAGATATTTGGAGATACTGAGTTGGTTATCCATTAAGTCACCAACATGTGCGAAGTAAATAATAATATTCTCAAAGATTATAAACATAGATTTTGGGACCTCAATGAGATCTTTGATTTTCTAAATATATAGGTGATGCCACACAAAATGAATAAGGAAGCTAATCAAATGGCCACACTTGGTTCGAAATTCTCTCCTGCTAAGGAATTTGTAAAAGGAAACACTCAACACATTAAGATCATAATTAGACCATCCTTTCCTGATGACAACACCATCTAGAAAGTTTTTGACAGTGATGTGCATATCATCCAGTTCATTTAAAATGAAGATGAGTTCTCATAAAGCATGCAAGCTAACTTGCATGAAAACTATGGTGACCAAGTGATTCAAATGAAGTCAAATAAGCTACCTAAAGGGCTAGTCACCTTAGAGAAAATTTTTATCCTTGATTATGAGTTCAAAGGTGAAGAAAATTATATGTGCATCCTGTAAGAAAATTGCTCCCCAATTACTATTACGTGTGGAAAAAAAAAAATTCTCAGTAAAGCTTGCACACATGATGAAAAACATGACTTCATATCTCTCTATCAAAAATAGAGTGATATCTTCTCATGGGATTATGAAGACCTCAAAGGTTTTGATCCATGTGTTTTTTAACACTCAATTGACCTTGATCCTGGTATCAAGCCCGTCAAACAAAAGTAGTTTCCAATTAATCCAAAGATAAATCCCCTCATGAGAAAGGAATTATCCAAACTCATTGAGGTGAAGATTATTTTTCCTATTAAGTACTCCAATTAGGTCACGAATCTAGTTCTGGTGCATAAAAAAATGGTGAAATTAGACTCTTTGTTGATTCCATAGATTTGAACAAGGAAACTCTAAAGTATCATTATCCTTTAGCTTCAATGGAGTAGATTCTTCAGAATGTGGCTTGCACACAAAAATTCTCAATGTTGGATGGGTAATCGGGTTTCAATCAGATCCTAGTTAAAGAGGAGGATCAATTCAAAACAAAATTTACAACCAAGTGGGGAACATATGCATACCAAAAAATGCCATTCGGTTTTTCAAATGCAAGTGCAACATTTTAATGTGCCATGGACATTTCCTTCAAAGGTTACATCAATGAGTTCATCTTGGTTTACCTTAATGACATTAGAGTCTTCTCAAAGTAGAGTGTAGATCATATGGTACACCTGGAGAAAGTATTTGAAAGGTGCTGGAAAATTTGGGGTATCCCTTAACCCCAAGAAGTGTAATTTTTTGTGGTGCAAGGAAATATTTTTGGCCATGAGGTTTTAAAGGATGGCATCTCAATTGATCTTGAGCACATTTTAGCCATTGTGGATCTTTCCATATTGGTGCATAAAAAGGCCTTGCAGTCCTTCCTTGGTAAGATTAATTTTGTTAGTAATTTTATTCCTAACTTTTTAGGACTGGTAAGGCCAATCACCCTGATGCTAAAGAAGGACATAGCTCTCAAATTGATAACCAAAGGAAAGGATAGCTTCAACAAAATCAAGCAAGAGATTGCTATTGTTCCATCACTCATTAACCCAAATTACTCAAAGGATATTATATTTTATGTTTATGGCACTGATGTGAGTGTTTTTATTGTCCTAACAATAGAAAATGAACAAGGGCTAGAACAATTGGTGGCTTTCTTCATCCATATGCTGAAGGATTATGAATTAAAATACAGTCACAAAGAGAAGAAGGTCTTCACCATCATGTGCATGCTCAATAAATTCAAGATTATGTTCACAAAAAATCATATTAAGATGTTAGTCTCCAATTATTCTATCATAGACTTCATCATGGGAGAAGAAATCGGTGAAATGAGAGCATGATGGGTGACCAAAATCATGGAATATGATGTAACTATCAAAACCAAAAAGTTGGTAAGAGGTAGCATGCTCTTTAAGAAACTTGTTGAGGACACACAAAATGAATTTGAGACTTCATTATTTCTTGATGAAGCTCTCCCACACATAGAACTTGAGCAAAATCTAGATCCTAGCATGTGTGACTAGTTGAAGGACATGATCACATTAATTTTTGAGGGTGCATACCCTCCTGGCTTAAACAAGGAAAGGAGAAGACATCTAAGGTTACAATCTATCCATTATGTTATTATTGATTGACTTCTCTTTAGAAATAATCTTTATGATGTGTTGTTAATGTTTATCACTGACGTGTAAACTAAAAAGGTGTTAGCAAAATTTCACGATGGATTCTCTGGTGGACAATTTTCTTCCAAGACTACAATAATGAAAATCATAATGGTAGGTATCTTTTGGCCTACTATGTTTGAAGATGCACAAAAGTGGGTCACAGAATGCAAGGAATGTTCTTTCTTTGAAAAAAAGAAGAGATTGAAAACAATTCCCCTTGGACCAATCTAGGTGGATCAGAATTTTGTGCAATGGGGTCTTGACTTCATAGTTATGATAAATCCACCTTCAAGCACTAGACATAAGTGGGTGCTGACCGCTATAAAATACTTCGTTAGACGGACATAAGAAGTCACACTCAAGGAATCAACTAAGTCAGTCATCCTTAAGTTTCTCAAGGGTATAGTCACAAGGATTGGAATTCCTCAAACCTTTATCTCTGATAATGCAAAATACTACCTTAGCACTAAAATCAATGATTGGGTTCTAAATCGAGGCATTTACCTGAATACTCCTTCCAACTATTTCCCTCAAGGCAATGATCTAGAAAGGTCAACAAAAAAGAACCTGATCAGGATCGTGAAGCGCATAATGAACATTAGCCAAAAACAATGGCATAAAAAGGTCTCGTGTGTACTCTGAGCAAATAGGATCACAATTAATTAGGCAATATGAAATTTTCCTTACAATCTTTTCTATGGCTTCCAACCAATCCAGGTGGATAATAATTTTATTTAATTAGATCTTGACTTCATAGGTATGATAAATTCATGTTCAAGAACTAGACACAAGTGGGTGTTGACAGCTATGGACTACTTCATCAGATGCACAGAAGCGGTCTCACTCAAGGAGTCAACCAAGTCATTCATCCTTGATGTTCTCTAGGGTATAGTCACAAGCATTGACATTCCTCAAACCATCATCTATTATAATGAAAAAGTCTTCTTTGGCACTAAAATCACTTATTAGGTTCTAAATATAGCTAATGGATGCTCTGAGCTACTGATCTACTTCATATAGCAGGAATATGGCCCCAAAATTCACCAAAATGTTTATCCAAAATAACTCTCCTGGTTATTTTGACAACTTACACACATATTATGGCTCAAATATCTTCCTTACAGTAACGTGAAGCTCATTTTTCTTCTTGACACATTTGTTTGGTCACTATCTCATCATGCCCTTACTTGCTTCCCCTTCCTCCTTTCCATTTTCCTTTTCCTCTATGTTCCACTCTTGTCAAGCACACATATTTTGTGCATTATCCTTCCTCCTATCAACTACTTCATCCTATGTGTGTGTCATGCAATTACTTCAATCAGCTAAGTCCCTGGCCCTCTCGCACACCCTACACATTACCTTGTTATAGTTTCTCCTTGACCATATGTTCTCCACTCATCATTTTACCCCATTTCTTCCACGTGCATATATTTTCACTCTCCTTTACACCTTTCCATGAAAAGTCATTATGACATGCTTGAGTGTTCCAAAAGTAACTTATCAAAGCTCACCAACATGGCATTGAATCCTTGTAACAAATCAATTGGTGACACATGGTAGAAACAATAAGAAAATTTACATAGCTAGTCACTCTTTCATCCAATCCTCACGCGCCATGTGTCTTGTGTTCACATATAACTCTAAAAAACTTTTGATAGCCATATATTTTTATATATAGATATGATCGGTGCACGCATAGTCTCAATCAAAAACTATTGACATAGGCTACAGTGTTAGATATTCAAATTCAAATTCTTGGTGGATCTGGTACGTGAGAAATGGGAAAAATTCTTTATAGGAATTAATGAGTAGATCTGATTGCTCTAACCACCCAATTTGATCTGATCTACCTTCTTCCCCTATCCAATATGCCAAAAAAATTTGGGGGAAATATATTTAGTATATTTGATGGCATTGAATGATTCCTGTTGGTGGTTGTGTTTCAAATTAAGGTTTTCCCTCCATTTCTTCTTCTTCCAAGAATTCACCGATAAATGAAAGAGCTAGGATCATTTTTTATGATGGAAATTTTTTATCATTATGCTCTTTTCTAAGGACTTCATATTTTATGTATTATGAGTTGTATACCTTTATATTTGGCGCATGCATGCAGATAACATACTATTTAACCATTGTAATAGATCTATGCATTTTTAGAAGTAGTGGAAGCATCGTTTCATGACTATTCTCTATCATAACATGTTTGTATTCCTTCTTATTTAATTTTCTTTTGCGTTGAGTGTTTTTTTGTGTCATTCTACATCCCTTGTAGTTCCCTTATAGTTGTGTTCCATGAAACTGATCTTCTAAATATGTTTTAGTTGTGCTAAACGTGTCTATCCTTCTTTCATGTGTTTCCCTTCACTTTAACTCAGAACAGATAGTGTGCATCCCTCTTTTTCTTGTGTTATCACCTTTTAGATTAGTTTCCTTTCATGTTATCCTTCTATCCTTGGTCCCTTGGCATTGTTTATTTAGCTTTCCCTTTTAGCACCAGGAGTAGTAGTAGCAGTAGAAATAAATAGAGGATCCATCCTTCTCCGAAGATCCTTCTCAAGAAAAGAAGGTCCCACAACTTGGAGACGATTTGATTGTGTTATCAAAATACTTGATCCTTCCAGATTTGATACGTGGGTGAAAGTTTGATGAACAACAGTTTTTGGAATGCCTAGTGGGAAGATCATTGAAAGATTAAATTTCATATTGCTAGGTTCTGGTGTGTGGACTTAGTATTTCCAACCTTTTCAAGCTTATTCCAACACAAGTGGTGACTCCCAACATTTCTAGAACTCCTATTTTGCAATCCTCAGAACCTTTTATGAGAAGAGTGCACACCAAACAGAGTGTTACAGCCTAAGGATTGTTTGAATACCTCTAGTGTTTTATGAGAAACACATGCAACAGATATACCATGATTACATCCCCATCTCCAATGTGTCACACACACTCTACTTCTCCTCAAAATATACCACCCCACCTACCATGGTGCTTCAACCTCCTCATCCTCCAAGGAACATCACCAACTTCACTGGTGGAATCTCACCCAATCTCAATTTTTAGCATGATATGCCAGTGACAATGCTCAAAAGTATTCCATACTTCACTGTAAAAAGTCAAGTCACCCATATTGAACACATTTAAAATGTGGCCAATATGTTCTATGTCTATTTGATTGAACATGATGTTTCTGTCATGTTACTTTTAGCCTATTTCAAGGGGAAATCACTCCAACGGTACCATGGTCTAAGACCTACATGTATTTCTACCTGGGATGAGCTTGGAATAACACTTTTCAATTACTTTGAAGATAAATCAGATCATTTATCACTAGTGGAGAAGGTACAAAATAAAGCGTGGTGCCCAACAAGAAGACAACTGATTTCAATGTCAAGTTCCATAAGACATGGGAAAAAAATCCTCAAGTGGTAAGGCCTACATCCCAACATGATTTCTTGTACTATCTAAGGGATTTGAATAGTGACATTTTAGTCATGATTCAATCCAAGGGAGGTAGAACCTTACCTGCTGCATAAGACATTACACTTAGGCCTCCTGCGCCTTTGTTCCAAGATATGTCTCCCTTGTCCCAACCTTCAATTGCTTCAGTTCTAGTGTAGAGCACATAATCAGTTGCATCTACATCTTACTCCCCTGCACATAGCAAAAAGAAGATGATTTATTGAAAGGAATTGATTAGAAACTTATCTAACAAGGTTATAACCTTAGAGGGACAACTAACTCCTTTATTCCTTCGAGGATCCTCTCCTTAGAGGTATAACTAACTTGTTAACATTCAAATCCAACATTTTTAAATTCCCTCTCTAAAAATACTTAACTAACATTTTTTTCAACTTCCATATGCCTATGAATCCACATTAATACATTTTGACATCATTGTTTTGTCCCCTCACAACTCATAGACATCTTAAAAGGCTCATGATCACCTCATAAGACCTAACTCACCCTTTTCATTATTTAAATTATTTCTTTTACACCTTGACAAGCCCATATTGGCACATCGACATGCTTTAAAACTTGAATTTATAATTTGTGGAGGGAACAAGAATTTGAATTTCCAACATTTAAAACTGCATCGAAACACCTTCTTCATGAATTGAGCATTTCTTAACACATTTATTTACCTCTTAAAATATGATTGAGTGAAAAATTTCCTTTGTTGTTGACCTATGATGATGCCCCTTCTTCACATCCCTTGAAGGTTCTTTATATGTTGTCATGTTCATTGATGATTTATAGCTTATGATTTACTCTTATTTTATCAAATAGAAATAAGATGTCTTATGTAAATTTAAAAAAATTTAAAGATTTAGTTGAAAAATTTCTAGTTATAAAATTAAGAAGATTAGAACTAATAATTGGAGGGGATATGTTAGTAAAGGATTTGAATCATTTTGTGTTGAATTTGGTATTCAAAGAGAAATGACTACTCCCTACTCCCCTAAAAAATGGTATTTTGGAATGGAAAAACCATACCATTCTCAAAATTTATAGAAATATGTAACATTCAATACAAGTCCCTAAATTTCTCTGGTCTTAAGCAATGAGCACTGGTTTTCACATTTTGAATAGATTACCAGCCAAAGACTTAGTTAACTACACTCCTATATAAAATTGGTCAAATCAAAAACAAAATTTGTCTCCTTTGATAATATTTGTTATCCCTTCTTCTATCATCATTTTGAAATAAAAAATGAAGAAACTAGATCAAACCTCCTATCCCTATATATTTTTTAGGTTATGTAGGTAAAACTAAAGGCCTTAGGATCTATTATCCTTAAAAAAAGAGAAGTTATAGAAAAAAGAAATGTTAAAATATTGGAAAAATATTTTCGTTCTTTTTCATCCTCTTCTATTTCTATTGTTCATAATGAATCTAATGAAATTTAAAATAATGATATTAACATTGTTAATGATTTATGTGATGATGAAGTTAATAATGAACCTATAGTTGAAAAAAGCATTAGTTCCTATTTCCTCTATATCCAAAAGACCTAAATGGGGCCGAGTCTATTATTCAAGAATCTAATCCTTAAAACCTTCAGATAATGAGTAGAAGTCAACATACATATCATGATTTGATGAATATGTATAAACATGAACCCATATCTTTTGAATAAACTTCATCTGATGAAATATGGGTAGATGCAATTAAATCTTAATATAATTCCTTAATTAAAAATTATATTTGGGATATATTACCTTCTCTTTTAAAATTAAGTATATTCGGATCTAGATGGTTATATAAGATCAAATATAAAGATGATGGCAATGTTGATAAATTTAAAGATATGTTAGTAGCTTGAGGGTTCACTCAAAAACCTGACACTGACTACATTGAAACCTTTACACTAGTTACAAAAATGAGCACTGTAAGGAATTTGATTTCCTTAGCTTCCCAATAAATTTGGGAAATCCATCAGATGGGTGTCAAGGTAGCATTTCTAAATAGTGATTTAAAATAGTAAATACATATGACCCAACCTAAAGGATTTGAAGAACCTAGTAAAGAAATGTATGTTTGTAAATTAAAAACTCTTTATATGGATATTGTGATTCTGACCATGCTGGTGATGTGCTAGATAAAAATTATATAGCTAGATATGTGTTCAAGTTTGGTGTAGGTTCCATATTTTGGAGTAGAAAAAATAAACCAACAGTATTCCATTTAGAATTCTACAGAGGTAGATTATAAAATGGCAATGGAAGTAGCGAAAGAAGCCATGTGGATTTTGAAAGAGATGCACATGGAAGCTAAAGGAAGTACTCCTCTTCTATGTGATAGCCACTATTTCATTTCTCACACTAAGAATCCATTTCAACATCAAATGAAAAAAACATATAAAGATTCATATGTGCTTTATCTGAGAAAAGGTTTCCTATGGTGATATAAATCTCTAGTACTACCTGACTGAATATCAAGTTGCAGATATATTTACCAAGCTATTGTGTACTATAAAATTTAGAAAGTTTTGTGAAATTCATGACCTTTCAAAGTTTCCATTAAGGGGGATTTTGCATGGAAATTTCACCTCCTAATGGATGTCTGATTGATCTCTCCTTCTCCTCTATATTTTTTCTCCATTTGTAAAGCATTGTAAAAAATATATTTATGATCTTTTGTAATCTTATTAGTCTAATTTTACGGTGTATAGTCCAATGTTTTGCATCTATTTTTAAAGGAGGTCCTTTAATTATAAAATGATCCTAGAGATGTAGTTTGATATTTTTTCCAATGAGAAACTATGAGAAGTAGTCTCAAAAATCATGTTTAGCCTAAATCATTACTTCTAATTTATGGATTCTAAATCCTTTTGTACCAAAAGGTAGGTTGAGCATGATGAAGGTGTTATAAATCCTATAAAAGTGATATGCTAGCCTAAACCTTCACCAATGGTTTATAGGTTTGTAAATATTGGTATAACAAACAGGTAATTTTGGCATATGGTTCCCCCACTTGATATTAAGTGGGAGTGCTAAGTTGTAATATTAATTTCCTATAAAATTTAGTTTATAATTATATAAGATGAAATGATAAGGATAGTTTCATCATCAATGGTAAGGTAGAAATGATAAGGAGAGTTTTATAAGGCTATAAATGAATTTTCATGTCTTGTAATAGAGGATTAGTGGTTTGAAATAGAAATCTACCCTATTGAGATTGATAGAAACCCTTCCTAGGGTTTGTGCAAATATTGTTGTTTTTTGATTCATATTGTAAGCCAAAAATTCAAAATGGAAGTACATCATCCTAAAAATATTCTATAAGTCATTTGTACAACATCTAGCCTTGAATGGTATTTAATTAAAAGAAACTAGTGTCAGTTATCTACACATGTGAAAGAAAGTTAAGGAGACATAACTAAGAAGAGAGAGACTAAAAATTTGATTACATCTCAAGAACCCTAAAGGGTATTGGAAAGAGATTTCTAGTTGAGTTGGGAATCTATAAATATCTCTAACCTTGAATTTACTAAGGACAAGTGCTCAATAAGCTTGGATAAAGTAATTTTGCTAAAGGTAAGTCCAATTGAATTTTTTAGTTGTTTTGATCAATGCCAAATCTTAAATTGACAAAGGTAAGTATTTAATAACATGTTTAAAGAGGTTGGATTAGTGGAGACGAGTTTTTGAAATCAAGAAATTACATGTTGAGGGTGAATGAGAATCTATAATGAAGTTAGTCTTGGTGTCTTAAGAAGCATACTTGATTTATTAGTGATTTATAACAATGTGGATTGAGATGATTGACTTTTGTACTAAATAAACTCAAGAAACTTTATAAAGTATTATTAAGAATATAATTAAATTTCCAAATCACAGTACATGCAGCAACGTTCTTTCATGAACTCCATATAAATTTCTACATAAATAAGGCATATAAATATTTTATTAATAATTACATTGCATGGATTTTTCTCATCTCCATATGAGCCTTACCTTTTGAACCCTCGTTTATTCCTTTGAGGATCCTCTCCTTATAGAGATAACTAACTCCTTAAAATTCAAATCCAACATCATTTAATTCCCTCTCTCACAAAGACCTAACTAACTTCTTTTCACCTTCCCTATGCCTATTAATCCACATGAAAACATCTCGACATAATTTTTTTATCCCCTCACAACTCATACACATCTTAAAGGACTCATGGTCACCTCATAAGACCTAACTCACCCTTTCATTACTTAAATTATTTCTTTTACACCTTGACAAGGCCATATTGGCACATTGACATGCTTTAAAAATTGAATTTATAATTTGTGGAGGGAACAATAATTTGAATTTCCAACCTTTAAAACTCCATCTAAACACCTTCTTCCTGAATTGAGCTTGCCCTTAACACCTTTACTGACCTCTTCAACTATGATTGAGTGAAAATTTTTGTTTGTTGTCCTATGATGATGCTCATGCATCACATCTCTTAATGATTATTTATATGTTGTCACGTTCATTAATGATTTTTATCTTATGATTTTATCTTATTTTATCAAAAATAAATAAGATGTCTTATCTAAATTTAAAAAAATTAAAGTTTTAGTTGAAAAAATTCTAGTTATAAACTTAAGAGGCTTAGAATTAATAATTAGGGGGAATACGTTAGTAAAGGATTTGAATCATTTTTTTTTAATGTGGTATTAAAAGATAAATGACTACTCCCTATTCCCCTAAAAAAATGGGATTTTGGAATGGAAAAACCATACCATTTTCAAAATTTCTAGAATTATGTTACATTCAACACAAGACCCTAAATTTTATCTGGTCTTAAGAAATGAACACTGGTTTTCACATTTTGAATAGATTACTAACCAAATCCTTATTAACTGTACTCCTATAGAAAATTGGTCAAATCAAAAACAAATTGTGTCTCATTTGATAATATTTGGTATCCCTTCTTCTATTGTCATTCTGAAATAAAAATGAAGAAACTAGATCAAATATCCTATCCCTCTATATTTGTAGGTTATGATAGGTAAAAGTAAAGGCCTTAAGATCTCCGATCCTTAAAAAAGAGAAGCTATAGAAAAAAGGAATGTTAAAATATTGGAAAAAATATTTGCGTTCTTTTTCATCCTCTTCTATTTCTATTGTTCATAATGAATCTGATAAAATTTAAAATAATTATATCAACACTGTTAATGATGTATGTGATGATGAAGTTAATAATGAACCTATAGTTGAAAAGAGAGTTAGTTCCTATTTCCTCTATATCCAAAATACCTAGATGGTCTGAGTTTTTTCTTCAAGAATTTAATCCTTAAAACTTGTAGAAAATGACTAGAAGTCAACATACATATCATGATTTGATGAAGATGTATGAACTTGAACCCCAATCTTTTGAATGAACTTTGTCTAAAGAAATATGGGTAGATGCAATGAAATCTAAATATACTACATTAATTAAAAAATAGATTTGGGATATATTACCTCCTCTTTTAAAATGAAGTATATTCATATCTACATGGCTATACAAGATAAAATATAAAGTTGATGGCAATGTTGATAAATTACAAGCCATGTTAATAGCTTGAGGGTTAACTCAAAAACCCAACACTGACTACATTGAAACCTTTGCACTAGTTGTAAAAATGAGCACTGTAAGGAATTTGATTTCCTTAGCTTCTCAATAAGGTTGGGAAATCCATTAGATGGATGTCAAGAATGCATTTCTGAATAGTAATTTAAATGAGAAAATACATATGACCCAACCTAAAGGCTTTTAAGAACCTAGTAAAGAAATGTATGTTTATAAATTTATATATATATATATATATATATATATAGATATTGTGATTTTGACCATCATGATGATGTGTTAGATCAAAATTCTACAACTAGATATGTGTTCAAGTTTTTTGTAGGTTCCATTATTTGGAGTAGAAAAAAGAAACCAACATTATCCATTTCTTCTACTAAGGTAGGTTATAAAATTGCAATGGAAGACGTGAAAGAAACCATGTGTTTGTTAAAAGAGATACACATGGAAGCTAAAGGAAGTACTCCTCTTCTATGTGATAGCCAGATTTTCATTTCTCTTACTAAGAATCTATTTCAACATCAAATGACAAAACATATAAAGAATAATATGTGCTTTATCTGAGAGATAGTTTTGTACGGTGATATAAATCGCTAGTACTACCCGACTGAATATCAAGTTGTACATATGTTTATGAAGCTATTGTCTACTATAAAAATCTAAAAGTTATATGAAATTCATGGCCTTACAGAGTGTTTGGCCCCTAAAATATTGGCTAAGTACAAAATGGTGCATATGCATGCAAGGCCTAGTTGAAGAAAGGCGTGTAAGGAGAAGGTGCATAGGGAAGGGTTTAAGGAAATCCATGGTGCACACGTGGACAAAGAAAAGGTTCCAGGACTTAGCCATATTGGGCATTTTCAGTAGTTTACAAGGAAAACATGACCCTACTACACATGCGGAGTGGATAAGGTGCCAACCTATAAATAGGTTGGACTAGGAAGGAATATTCCCTATAGTAGAGGCTTCTATAGGGACATCATGGCATAGAGTGGTGAGCTCAGGCTTTTAGGAGCATGTGCTCCTAGAGGATCACATTTAGACACTTGGTGATATATCTAAGGCCACAGGATAATGAGTTAGAAGATCAAAGATGCTATATATACAAGTGTTTGTTGAAGTAAACAATACATATACAGAGAGGGCGGAGCTCTGCATAAATACTGCAAAGATTTTGTTAGCTTGGGAAATTAAGGTTAGGAAAGGATGTATCAAGGGTTGGGAGTTCTAAATTTTCTTTTGAGGGCCTAGTTATATAAGTCCATCTATAATGCAGGACTACAGTCTACCTTTCTGTGACATTCTGTAATGGCCTAATAAATGTAATAAGGTTACAAAGTTGATATGAATATGAGCATTAATGGTTCTAATACATACATCCTTCTTCAAAGTTCTTTCTCATTTATGTTTATGAACTAGTATGAATGATTTTATGATTTCCTTTTCGTATTGGTGTAAGTTCTTTAATTTTTTAAGCACTTTATGTCAAGAATAACTATAAGGATATAGAAGCTGTTCTGAGCTCTATGGTGCTTGTATATCTTATTTCCTTTCAAAATATCTTACACTCAGATCATAGATGATGTTTCCCATTAAAATCAAATAAAATAGACACTCGGTGCCCACACATGCCTCGGATGAGCGCCCAACTCCCACTGGGTGATAGGTTGACACACATGGGATTTATTTCCTTTGTGATGGGAGTAAAAATGACTACATCCTAGTTCCGTTGTCAGGAAATATTTTCAAAGTTGTAGTGATAAATGGCATACATCATGATCTGCGTAATGAGTAATGACAGAATGTTTAACTCTAGAAAGTGTTGAATCATGGTTTAAGAGAACAGAGGATGAATTTTCTTGGAGATTCAACAGTGGACCTGAGTTTGATGCATGTAGGTGGGTAGAAGAGAACCTCTACCATGATTTATATGAAACATTTTTTTTTTGCTTCCCAATAGAACTATATTAATGGCTCTCAACATATGTGTTTAGATGAAGCTAGTATTATAGATCACACACGTAGACCCAAGAAGAATACCAAAGGCTGCAGGATGTAGATATGTTGTGGAATCGTGCTGTGGATGATTAGTGGAAGGGTTTGTTGGGTAGCTACACTTTTGAGTACACCATTTCTACATATTATTTCCTAGAAGTTGCTAAGTTTGAATTTCTATGGGATCTAAAAGAATCATTTCTACGTGTTATCCCTCTCGAAATGAAGATCTTGATTATTACTTTGAGTTTAGAGGCATTTCCAATGGCTTGCTAAACCATTCTGAGCGCAAGGCGAGGAAGCTAGGGTGGAGGAATATGGAAGATATTAAAAAGGTGAAAGAAAGGGAGGAGACACATCTTAAGTATAATGAAGCATGTGAAAGGGATATTGCTAGACGACATGAGGTTGTAAGTGTGATGGATCTATGAAGGTATACACTGCAGGAAGGAGTTGAGGTTCAAGCTGAGGACATGGAACCTCAGTAGTCCATACTACCCCATGTTGGCAAGTGCGTAAGAGAGACCCATACAAATTCTGATGAGAGTTCATAATTCAGAGAGAGAAGATTCATTGGCATGTATCTGAACCCACTTAGTGACCAAAATCTAGCACTTGGTTTCCTAGATCAAGGAAGGAGTATCATTGACCTAGTTGGTATCAGTGGAAGTGACAAAACTGTGCCTAAGAGATATAATTTTTTAGTTCCCACTTCTATGGCTATGCATATTCCATTATTCAGAGGATTATTTGGACAAGGAGTAAGTACACAAGCCTTCAATCTCACATCTAGGAGTGGTGCGAGGTACAATAGTGGTAGTGGGGCATTATCATAGACCGTCGGTGCACAGTTTAGTGGAACCTTGGGGAAACTTGGCACGAATACTATAAGACCTGGTGGACCTAGTGGTTCTAGTGGATTTGGTGGCTCAGGAGGCACAAGAACTGGTGGACCTTGTGGATCCGACGATGGAGGAAACGCCAGAGGGAACCAATGCTCTAGATCAGGAGGACAAGGGCCCTAATCACCCTCTCAAGTATTCTTTCAGATGTCTTTACATTTTCTAGATTACAAAGGTATTGAAGATGCTACAAAACATGTTCACAAGTGTGAGCTACTATGGCATGTAAAGGGGATCACAACCTTGGTGTGGTAGGTTAGTCAGTTTGTAACTATGTTGCAGGGGTGTGTGCATAATTGGTATAGGAAATATGACCCTCATGAAATAGTGGTGGAGTATACTGCTTCAAAGAACACCTTCTTGGTAGAATTCCATATCCCTAAGTTTGAACAAAAGAGCATCAGCACCCTGAAGGAGATTCAATAGGGAATGGCAGAGAGTGTGTGAGAGTATGATGCATGCTTTAAAACTCTCTTGTCTAAACTATCATATGATATTCACCCTTCACAGCATACTCAGTGGTTTTTTGGAGGATTTATCACACCTTTTAAAAGGGCCTTATCTAATAAAACTTTCATATACCCACGCAAGGTGCTAGAAGCTACTCTGCACACCGAGGCTATTGACACTATTGACATTAGTATCAACCTATTTTTGGAGGCTCATATTACTGCTATGGCTAAGCAGTTGGAAACGTTATATGCAAACTCAACCAATGAGACTCGTAGTGGTTTATGGTGTACAAATTGTGAAGTATAGGCGTATGTCAAGGATAGTTTCCCCCATAGGACAGTATGCACCATGATAGTAGAATGTGAGATTTGTCATGAGCACCATGATGTAAGTATATTCCCCTTGTTACAACATATAATTAAGAAGAATGTGTCTTTCTATTGTAATATTTGCACCTCTGCAACCCATGATACTAAGGATTGTATGTTTATTGATCAAATCCATGAGGCGTTGATCATGGGATGCACCAGACCAACATTGCTAGCAGTTCTAAAGGTGATGATCGCCTTTATGAGGAATGCATAGATGGAGGCACGTGTGGAAGGGGATTTCGCAGAGTATTCCATGGTCTTGGTAACTGTGGAGGAAGAAGTGAGTTCCCACGTGGAACCTATTTTAATTGGGGGTCTACAGAGCATTAAAAATGAGAGTGCCTAGACCTATTACAGTGCTCATGGTGTGGGAAGAAACACAACTATAAGGAGTTCCCTGAGTTATTTGAGCACATGAATCAACAACAACAGAAAGACAAGGGTGCTGCAATGGTAAGTGTTAAGAAGATAAACACATAATGGATGTCACAGGTAAAATGTGATGAAACCTTAGAAACTGTTTTAGTAACAAAAAGAGTAGAGGCTACATGCGCAAAGGAAATACCAAGGCAAGGGACTCTGGTTTCAAGAGAAGAAGTGGTGCATGGAAAGTATCAAGATACCATGGATGTCATTCAGAGTTTACAAGGGGAAATCCAATATATAAAGGGGCAGTATAGGAGGGAAGAGGAAAGGAGGAAGGTTGAGGCACCAAGAGATGACTTGGACGAGGTTAGGGAAGTATGTAAAATGCTAAGGTAAGAGAATGTTATTCCCTTGCAAAGAGCATGGTTAAGGGATAAGGTACCACACCCTGGAGAATAGCATGAGAGGCAATTCCTACATGCAAACCTTTCCCCTCACATCCTTAACTATGGTAGGGAAATCACATTAAATGTAGTAGTGCATGGATGACTGCTGACTAATATCCTCATTGACACATGTGCGGATGTCAATGTTCTCACATTAGATGCATGGCATCAGATGGGAACTCCTGCATGATAACCATATTTGAATGTGTTGTATATGAAAACAAAAACAAAGGCAATTCCCATTGGTGTCTTAAAAGATGTGGCTATCACCTATCGCCATTCAGGGAGCTAAGTTTATTAGGGACTTTGATGTCTTGGTGCTCGCCGAGGTAGACAATTTCCTAGCACTACTTGGGTGCCCATGGTGTTAAAGGAACAATGTGGATCTTTGGTTCAACAAAGGGTACATCAGCTTTGAAAATGAGGAGGAATGAGTCATATTACCATTGGTTAATGGGAAATCAACACCCTATACTAAACCTTTGGGGGAACAGGTTCTAGATAGAATATATGTGCTCTCAATCAAGGATCCAGAGATAATCCATCCTAGCGACGAGTTATCCAGTTTGAATATTATCAGTTAGTAAGTGAAACCATCAGTCTAGCATGTGATAATTGAGCACATGGGACCTACGAATTGATTAGACAACATTTAAGAGGATTGGTGACAAAGGTGAAAAAGGCATGCACAATCAGGTGCCTAGGAGGAAAAGAGATACCTAAGTACTTAGGAGGATCCTCCCCTGAGGTATTTTTACAGATAAGGGAAGCTCAGTGGAAGGAGTAAAATGAAAGAAGGGGGATGTTAAGTTACGTCCTACCAGGAACTGCTACGTGTTGGTGGGAAACACATTGGGATAATCTATTGGAATGGAATAAAGTGAGAATTTCCTTATGCGTTCATTTCTCTAGAAGCAATACGTCCACTGCCATCAAGGACTACCATGGTAAGGATCCCACCTCTTTCCACATCCAAGCCTATGAAAGGACGTGGAGGGAAGGTGTGAAAATTTTGCCACTGCCCCTATGGGTGCAAAAACTATATTCTACACTATAGAGTTGTGTGTGCATCGTAAATACACTCTAAGACACCCCGCCAAAAAGGGAATTGGAAAGAAATAGCAACTGACCTAGTTCAAACATTCAAGTATTGAATTACTAAGCCATTAGTTGTTAAGGCATTGCAGGTTGCGAAGTGCCTTACCATGGGGGATAAAGCCATGGCAGAAGATAGGCTACCGGACTTGCTTGGTAAACTAGTTTTAGGGGAGCACTTTGAAGAAGGGGAAATAGCTGAGGATCAGTTTGTACGCATGTGTGTGAAAAATGAGAAAGGAAAGCTTGTTTATGTGATTGATGGGGAGGAAGCAAAAAGTTTGGATATTAACCATTCTGTAGGGACACACGAGATATTGGACAGTGTTGATACTCACTCGAACACCTACCATGAACCTTTAAAAACTAAAAAGGTTAACATCAACTCAAGAGAAATCCTAAGGAATCTGTCATTGGATATTACTGGTTGGAGAAGGAAGTCTCTAAAATTATTGATATTTTGCTTGAATTTTAATATTAATTTCCACGCAGGTACCATGAGCTCAAGGGCATCCACCATTCCTTAGGGGAAATGATGATAAAGATAAAAAATGGTGTGTGCCCGGTTAGGAAAATACCCTACCAGATGAATCCCAGTTTGCGCATCAAGGTAAAGGAAGAGATAGACAAAATGATAGCATCTGGGATCATTAAAGCTATGGAAGAATCGGAATGAATAATTCTGATGGTAATCAACATCAATAAGGATGGGTGGATTAGGATCTATGTTGATTATAGGGATCTGAATGTAGTTTGTGTCATCGATCCTTTTCGAACCCCCTTCACTGACAAAATTTTGGAGGGAGTCACTGGGTGCAAAATCTATTCCTTTACAGATGGATTTTCGAGGTACCACCAAGTCTGGATTGTAATGGAAGACCAGGAGAAGACAAATTTTTCCATTGAATGGGGAAGTTTTACATACATGGTTATGCTCTTTGGGTTGAATAATATGCTTTTTGTTTTCTCACGCATAGTGGTATAGGCATTCTAGGACTTCATCCAAAAATTTCTTCATGTATGTCTGGATGATTAGATGGTGTATGGGCTAGTAAAAGACCATTGTGATAATTTGAGGCTGATTTTTGAGAGGTGTCGGCAGTTGAGGATATCCATCAACATTAAGAAGTGTGTATTTTCTACCCCCTTTGGAACATTATTAAGGCATATCATATATAAGGACGGATTGCTAGTAGATCCTTCAAAGGTTGCAGTGATTATGGGATTGGGGGAACCTACGAGCCAAAGCGTAGTATGTGGGTTTCTTGGACACATGGGATACTATCGGAAGTTCATAAAGGGGTATGCTAAGATCGCCGCACCTTTAGAAGAATTTATCAGGCCTAAATGTGCCTTTTATTGGGTAAAGGCGCAGCAGAAGGCATTTGACACATTAAATGATAGGCTTGTCACCGCCCCTATATTACATTTTCCCTCTTGAGATAAGCCCTTACATGTTCATGTGGCTTCCTATGGAATGACCATTGGGGCAATCCTTTCATAGCCTGGTGAGGGAATTTTTGATCATCCCTTATCCTTTGTAAGTAGGAATTTGACATCAGCAGAGCATAATTATACTACGACCGAGCGTGAAGCATTGTCAATGATCTACGTGATTCAAAATTTTAGACTATATCTACTGATGACTCCCTTTGTGTTTTACACCAACCACATGGCGTTAAAGTACTTGGTGAACAATACCATTCTACAAGGGCGCATATGTTGGTGGGTGTTATTATTTCAAAAATTTGAGTTCACGGTAGTTGTGAAGCTAGGAAAGAGTAAATGTGGACCTAATCATTTGTCAAGGATTGATTTAGGGGAGGAAACACAAAGCATTGAAGAGAAAATTCAAGACATGTAACTGTTTAGGTTGTGGCATGCACCCTCAGATTTGGAGGAGATTGCAGTATTTATAAAGGAAGGTTTGTCACCAGAAGGGATGAAGACATTAGAGAATAAGCAACTAGCCATATGTGTCATGCCCTACATGTTGATCAGTGGGGACTTATATAAATTAGGGAGTGATGAATTTTTACGTAGGTGTGTGCTAGAACATGAGCACCTTGCCATCATAGAGGAAGAACACAGAGGAAGTGCAGGTGGGAATTATGCAGGCAACGCCACCACACGTAAAATATTAATGGCATGCTTGTGGTGGGAAAATCTGTATAAGGATTGCAAGGACTATTGTAAATCGTGTGATAACTTTCAGTCTTTTGGTAAGCTAGGAAGAAGAGATGAAATGAATTTGCACCCTATCCTTAACACTGAAACTTTTGAGAAATGGGCAATATACTTTTTAGGCCCTATTGCACCAATAATGTGTAGGACTAGATCATGCTACACAATCATTTTCATGGACTATTTGACAAGGTGGGTAGAGGCAGCCCCAACTAAAGACTGCACAACGTCTACAACATCAATGTTTTTATGGGAAACCATTATCACAAGGTATGGATGCCCTTTAAGTTTAACCAGCAATAGGGGTACACAATTCTTGAATGATAATGTGAGGATTATGTTAGTAGAGTTCATGGTGGCTCATCACAAGACTACACCTTATCACCCATAAGAAAATGGAACCGTGGAAGCATTTACATAATTACTGAGTCATACTTTGACAAAAAAATTTGATGTCAGAAGACAAGATTTGGATGACAAGGTATCATCCATATTATGGGCCTATAGGAAAACTTATAAAAGGTTGAACAAATCCACATCGTTTCAATTGGTGTTTGGTGTGGAATATGTTTTTCTAGTTGAGTTCATGATACCTTCTCTATGAATCACATACGCAGGAGGGATGGCTGATGAGTAGGCGATAGAAGAGAGAATTGATGAATTGATGAAGCTAGATGAAATATGATCACTCACCCAGTGGAGCCAAATAGTAGAAAAATTAAAGCAAAAAGCATGGCATGATTGCCACATTAAAAACAAGAAATTTAAGGTTGGGAAGATGGTCTTAATGTATGATTCTAAGTTTTTGCACCATCCTAGGAAGTTGAAAGTCCATTGGTTGGGTCCCTACACAATCTCATACGTCCTTGATTCAGGCATGTGCCAGTTACAAGCGTTCGATGGAACGAAATTGCCTAGACACTTCAATGGGAATAAGATAAAGCCCTATTATAAATAAGGATTCTTTTTGTTTGTAAATAAGGCAATTTTGCAAGATAATTTAGAATTTCCTTTATGCATTTCCTTTCTTGTATTTCCCTTTCACGTTTTTTTTTGTTTTGCACCTTGGGTGTTGGTAACATTATTACTTTTTGAATGTTTTGAATGCGTAGATGGCCATGCATTGTTTAAGTGTGGGGTGGAGTGGTGTGAATGAAAGCATGGATAAAGTTCCAAGGAACATTCTATTGAAAATCCTGGTTGAATGTCCATGTTAAAATATTTGCATGAAAGAAAAGGTGGAAAAGGATGGTTGGTGTCAAGATAAGGCTACTTTTAGATCCCACATATAGAGAAGGAAGAAGAACATAAACAACATGAGGTAGGTGAGAGAAAAAATCATGACAGAAGAAGTGTCTTCGGTGTAGATGATGCGTGCACAAGAGTATCCTATCAAGATAGATTGGTTGCGTGATAGAAGGTTGGAGATTATCCACGTAAGGTTGGGCACATAAGTTAGGGCACAGAAGTTAGGATTTGTCTGAAATATCTACTTTAAATGTTAGAAGTATGGTGTTAGGTGAAGTATCATTTAATTCTTAAAAATGGAAGAAACTATAAATAAAGGTTTGGGCATTTCATTATTCACTTTGCGTATAAGGAGAAAGAAGCACTTGTACATCTTTTCAAACTAGGGATTCTAGAACTGATTCGTGTGAATAAAAATTTGAAAAGTGTGAGCGGGAGTCATTAGTTTGGATTTGGAAACCAAAGAGAAGAGATTTCACAGACGTAAGAGAAAAAGAGAGAAGGCACCGTTTATGAAGGAATTATCCCAGTTAGGGTTTGAAGAACTAGGGCACGGGTTTAAGGGGTTTTCTTCACGAGTGAAGGAATTATTCGAGTATTGTTGGGGACGGAGTTGGAGTCCCATTTGAGAAACATGTGTGTAAATGATTACAATCATCATTTGAGCACAATTGAGAAGGAGATGGTGCTGGAGTTAGTGCACCCAACAAATAAAAGGACACTAGAAGGTTTGCCCATCTATGACGATGATGTAAAGGTCTAGTTGGAGAAGTTAGGATTATTAAAAATATTTGATTTTCCCTACTTTGGGAAGCCCGAGCACCTATACCAATGGTTGATGTCACATGTGCATGAAGATTACTTCCACTTCACAGGGTGCAAGATGTGTATTACCCCTTAGTTCATTTTACATTTCACATGCTTGATTTGTGAAGGAGATAGTTTGGAGGACGACCTAAGTGACAAAGAGGAAATTAAGGAAATTTTCGCCGCCTATGCATACAAAAGGGGTCAAGGGAATATGATATAATGGACATCAAGGACCCAGTGATGAAGATGGCCGCACACTTTGTAACAAAGATAAATGGCTAGGAGAGATGGGCCCATGTTAACAAGGCATGGTTACAGGAAAAATTTTAAGGGCACCATCTACAACATTTCTGCATTTATCACAGATGAGATTGTTAGTAGCACGAAGGAATGTCACAAAATCCTTTTTGGTAATGTCTAACTAACCATTTTGTTTTTAGATATTGGAGTGCTGGATGCATTGGAAAAATTCATGTGGGAGTACCTTGATGAGGACCCTTCACCCACAAAGATATTTGAAAAGTATTCCTATGACAGTATGATGGTCGTGCATAAGGCATGTTTGTAGAAATGGTATACACGCATGAGGAACGCATTTGGGGTGGTATGGAGGATCCTTGAACAAATTCCAGTAACCACCAAGGGAGAGGCCGAGTTTGTTGTGTACCATCATTTCTACCTGGGTAGATTCAAATTGATAGATGAGAAATGGACCCCATGGTTCAAGCTCCCATTTTCCTTCACAGCTCAACACTTCCAAGCGGGAGTGAATAGGTTTAGATAATCCAAGAAGTTGAGGTTGGACCTTGGTAATCTAGACCAGAACCATAGGGAAATGTGTAAAGGACTGGTCTACCCTAACATGCGTGCATACATGGAGAGGTACATGTCACATGAGGTCTAAATGGTGAGACCCATGACCTTTCCCATTGCATGAGGATTTACAACATGCGTATACCTCCACATAAGACCCAAAGCTAAGAAGGGCGCATATCATGAGAATGAGATATCCATACCTGAGGACCCAACTGGCAGGAAAAGACCCACGCCTAGTTAGGTGGAAAAATAACCAGAGAAGAAAATACCAAGTGTGGTGGATACACAGGTAATAGGTTCCCCTGGGACAAGTGCCATTACCAGTATCTACTCACATAAGAATAAGTCCATAATGAAATAAAAGACTCCTGAGCCAAAAAATCCATTATACAAGGGGTCATTAGGAGTAAAAGGGATAGAGTCACCCACACCAGAATCCCCAGTTAGGAATAAGCAAAGGGTAGAAGAAGAAATTTCCTCGAAAGAAACTAAGAGTTTTGAGAGGTACATAGGTGAAAAGGATGATGATGAGGAGGAATATGGCTATGAAGAAGATGATCCTAGAAGAGATCAAGATCCACCCATATTCAATGTGCATGATTTAGAAGAAGAGGGCAGAGAAGAAGAACAGGGGTTCCATTTCATGCGGCACAAGGGTTATCAAGAGGGGGAAGGCACCTAGGAAATAGGAATAAGTGAGGAGGTTGGCACGCAGAAATAGAGGACTCCAAGCCTTACACAGGAATAGATAACCAAGGTGGCAGAAGGAGAAGCAACAAATATCATTGAAACCTTGGTGGAAGAGGAGTTGGAATGCAACACTGAGCTGGTGTTGAATGATGATAAAGAAGAGAGAAAAAAAAGGACCACGATAGCACTAGAGGCCCCACTTTGACTGTAGTTATTCCTGAGGGCATGCATATGGGAGGAAGACGCACATAGGAGGAGAGGCCAAGGATGGGTTATATTAATGACCCCAACAAAGTGTTGTGCACATGGTTCCAAATCATAGTTACAATAGAGGATCTCGTGGTGATGTCATCTTTTGATAACGAGTCTACTTACCCACAGACAAGGAAGATGCTCTCATGGGCATTTGAGTCCCATCTTGATGAGCCATAATTTGAAGTAAGCAATGGGGAAATTATAACATTACCAAAATCAAAAGGGGACAACCCATTGATGAATGCTCAGTAGATCTCAGACGAACAATTAGGCAACATGCTCAACAAGGTCTCCCTTTAGGTCGAAGCTAGAATCTTTGGGTGGAATGATAAAATCAAAGATCTAGAGGATGAACTAAAGAAGAAAGAGGAAGATATAGTTGTAAGGACAAAGGAGCTAACTCAAGAGAAGATGATCAGTTCTCAGTGGCAATGAGAGTTAAGGGATGAAAAGGCTAGAGTGCGTGAATTTTACAAAAATGTGGAGTCCATTACAAATTTCATAGTGTTGAAGCATCCAGACCTAGCACCTACCGCAGGGAAGTATGCATCTACTCTGGAATGCCTGGAGGACTTAACAAGAATCCTCACCATGGAGAGGCAGCTGCTAGCTTTGGAGTCTATATAAGTGGTGGCTGCACGCTTAGAAGAGGATGACAAATTAAAAGTTTTAGTGCTCATATCAGAATACAACAAGGTCCTTTCTGATGTAAGGATTGCCTCCCGGAATGCTGAGGCCACATACGACAACTACGTGGACAGGGACAAAGTGGCGAGCATGCTGGTTGCCAGTGATGAAGCAAAAATTAAAGAGTTCTAGGAGAAAAAAAAGGGGAATAGAGTAGAGTAGGAAAAGGTCCTAGCCGAGGTTGAAAATAAATTTGAGTCCATTGAAACCTTAAGGGGTTTAATCAAAAACCGGTTGAAGGAACTACCCATAGATTACACGAAGGATGGATGCACTGGAGAATGTTGGAAAGGAGTTTGAAAATATTGTTGACACCATGAGTGCACAAGGGGATGGGCTAGGTTTTGATTAGGTGAGCACCTTAGTGGGTGATCTCTGCTAGAGGGCACAAAACGAATTCGACTCCTGGAACAAGATGGAGGCCAACTTATTAAAATATTTTCCTAGCTTATTGTAGTGATGCCATCACTAACCCATTCTTTATTCTTTCCCAAATTCTTCATCCCCTTATTCTATTTCCAATGTGTAAACCTACTATGATTCCTTATTCATTTAAGAAGTGTTCCCACAGGAGGAGAATAGGCATACTTTGGGGTGATGTTGGGACCCTAAAATATTGGCTAAGTACAAAATGGCGCGTATGTGCGCAAGGCCTAGTTGAAGATAGGAACGCAAGGAGAATGCCTGCAGAGAAAGGTTTAAGGAAACCCGTGGCATATGTACAGACAAAGCCAATGTTCCAGGACTTATCCATATTGGGAATTTTGGGTAGGATACGAGGAAAACGTGACCCAACTGTGCATGTGGAGTGGATAAGGTGCATGCCTAGTGACAGGCTGGCCCAGGAAGGAATATACCCTGCGGTAGAGGCTTCTAGAAGGAAATCATGGCACAAAGTTGTGACCTCAGGACTGGAGGAGCATGAGCTCCTAGAGGACCACATTCAGACACTTGGCGATGGATCTGAGGCCAAAGGAGAACAAGTTGGCAGATCAAAGAGGCTATATATATAAGTACCTACTGAAGTAAACAATACATATAGAGAGAGGGAAGAGCTCTACAGAAATGCTATAAGGACTCTGTTAGCTTGGGCAATTACGGGTAGGAAAGGATGTATCAATGGTTGGGAATTCTAAATTTTCTTTTGAAGGTCTAGTTATATAAGTTTAGCTATAATGTAGGACAATGGTCTATCTTTCTATGACATTCTGTAATGGCCTAATGAATGTAATAAGGTTACAAAGTTGATATGAACATGAGCATTAAAGGTAATAATACATACATCCTTCTTAATATTTGTTTCTCATTTATGTTTATGAACTAGTATGAATTCTTATATGATTTCCTTTCTGTATTAGTGTAAGTTCTTTAATTTGTTAATAAATTTATGTCAGGAATAACTATAACGATCTAGAAGCCATTCTGAGCTCTATGGTGCTTTATGTCTTATTTCATTTCAAAATCTCCTACACTCATATCATAGATGATGTTTCCCATTAAAATCACATAAAAGAGAGACTCGGCACCCGCGTGTGCCTCAGGTGAGCACGCATCACCCGCTGGGTGATAGGTCGGCATACATGGGATTTCTTTCCTTTTTGATGGGGGTAAAAATGACTACAGAGAGTTTCCATTAAGGGAAAATTTTCATGGAAATTTCACCTCCTAATGGATGTATGATTGATCTCTACTTCTCCTCTATATTTCTTCTCCATTTGCAAAGCATTGTAAAAATATATTTATGATATTTTGTAAACTTATCACTCTAATTTTACGGTGTATATTCCAATGTGTTGCATCTATTTGTAAAGGAGGTGTTGTTGCTAGCTCACACCACCCCTGGATGTAGATCAGGCTTCTAGGTTGATCACTCTAGCATCCAGTGTGATTGCACAACATGGAAACCTCTCTCCAAGCGTGGGACTTGTTAAAATGAGAGAGGAATCTCTAGATTAGAGGTTGGTTCCTCAAAATCCTCTGATTTAGATCTAATGCTTGCACAACTACAGAGGTTTAGGTCCTAATCCTACTCTAAATTACAAGGAGACAGGGATAGAAGTGCAAAAATTGAAACTAACTAAAGATGGTGATGCACCAAAAAGGAGTGGTGAATATTCTTGTCATGCAAATAGACACAAACCAAAGATTGTAGCATAAAGCATACACAGGCTGAGGAGATATAATTTAGGATCTGAAATGAAGCAAATAATACAAACAAAGGACTGAGACTCATTCACAAAGCTTGCATTATTATTTCCATGTCAAAACCATGCATTACAACCTCAGAGAGGTAAAAACTATTACATTCTCTGAAGAGGTCTGATTCTTCAAACAATCACTTGTTGGAGGTGAAAAGAAGAAGTTGCTATGCCCAAAAATGTTCCACCCTTTAGAAATGAGCCAAATTTGGCTTTTAGATTACATGGGTCGAGCCCAGGAGACAGAAATGTACAAAAAATGTGAGAGCCCATTCCTCCTCGACTACAGATGCATTAAAATAGCATGGGATACCTTACAAACCCATACCCTATCAATTTTGACCGAATTTTAGGAGAATGTGACCCATTCTATGTTAAATTTGGTCGCTGAAATGTCACTTCTGGCCATGAACACCTGTCAGAGCCATTTCTTAACTTTATCTCTCAAGACTACACCAAAATTCAAGATTAACCCCAGAATCATGTAGAGAATTTCATAAGCTTTCCACTGATATAAAGAACATGCAAATCCAAGCTCTGGATCAAAATATATGGAGATCTGAAGATTTAGGTCACAAAACAAGGGAAAATGTGTTTTGAAAATTTCTCCCGCGCTCTGCCACCTAGATGACACGTGGCAAGCGCTGATTAGATGCGTAATTCTCTCTCCTCTACTCACCCACAGGTTTTCCTTGAAAATTTTGAATTTTGATGATTTTGGAACATTTTTCACTTTTCCCGCGCACCCCCGCCACTGAGGACATGTGGCATGCATTGATTGGAGGACAGGGGCACAGGGTCTTCCTTTACTTTTAGCTTTTGGGCCGAAGCTTTTGCTAAATTCTCTAACTCCTCCCCAAGCTCCACGCATCCCTGTTCCATTGGACACGTGTCCCAATGCCTATTGGCTCGGGCCAACACTTGAAACTTCGCCCTTTGAACTTTTGGACGTTTCCTTCTTGTGACACGTGTTGTGATTTGCTTGGTCTCCGAGTCTACAGGCTTTTCGTGTCCCTCACATCCTCATGGCCCGGCTGTCCCAAATTACTTGGGACAAATTCCTCCGATCCACCTGAAATGGGCTTCCTTGTCCCTTTTCTGTCGATGATACGTGGCGTAATGTGATTGGCTCTTGGCTCCTTTGGCTATCCGCATCTTCCGCATCCCTCTGTCCCAGATGTCCCAAACTGAAGTTCTCTATGCCTGCCGATCTGGGTGGTTCACGTCCTTCACGTCCTCATGGCCCAGATGTCCCAGACTGTTACGCTTAGCAGTTAGTCAATTTTCCTCTGACCTCCAGCCGGTTCACCTTTCCACGTCCCGTGCATCCTCACGGCCCGAATGTCCCTTTGCTCTACAGACTGCCTGGTGGCCTTTCGGCCGATTCGCGTCCAGATGTCCCTAATGTCCCGACTGTTGCGAGGACTAGGACTTAGCCATTTTTCATGATTTTTCCTAGCCCAAGCTTGTTTTCTACAACTTTTTCACCTTTTCTCAGAACTTGCTCTTTTCTTCTTGGATAGGGGAGTTAGAAAAAATCTGAGGGGACCCTAGAAACATGATTTTTGCCCTGAATCAATCTATCTACTTGGGACTTGAGAATTTAATGCATGTTATCAAAATTTACCCTGGGGGGTGAATTTTGGATAACAATTTGGTGACTCAGCGGGGTTACCTGCCTGCTAGGTAGAAGATACTAGTTGTCTGAAGCAGTCCATTGGGCATGGAGTCATCAAATATTCTTCTTGGAACCCCAACTGACTCAGAATGTGTAAGGAGGAAGATGGAATATCACCTGATGGAAGCAAGGACTGCAAAACATCTCCATGGATAACAAGCTATGCCAAAGCACTTAGGAAAAAACAAAACTAACCAACAGCAAAATAATGTGCACAATCACTTAGAGGAATGAAATTCTAATCTAATATTTACAAGGTAGTGAACTTCCCTCTAGAAGCAATGCTTGAGATAGATTCCATTGACTGGAATCTGTAGTTCTTCACCATCCAATGAGGCCAATTGGAAAGCATTGTTGTTCTTGCACTTAGTGACCATGTAGGGGCAACTCCAAATGGCATCAAATTTTGCATGCCTTCCCAGTTTTTCTCTATCCACATCCCATTTCAACACTAGATCTCCAACCTGAAAAGATCTATCCTTTGCCTTCTTATCAAAGACCTTCTCGATCAACGCTTGATCCTTTTCCATCGCTTGGGATGCCTGATTTCTGATCTCTTGCAGCTCCATCAACTCTGCATACCTCACCTCCATGGGCTCAAACTCTAGCAACTCCAACTTCTTCATGAGTTCCAATGTTGGCAACTCAAGTGACACCGGGCAAGATTTCCTCTCTTCCATAGACAAGTTTGAATGGAGAGTTACCTGTGGATCTTTTGGGAGTTATCCTACCAGCTCATAAGGCTGAATTTAGTTTGGTATGCCAAGACCTCTGATTCTCGTCAAGAGTCCTCCTAATGATCCTCAACAAGTTCTTGTTTGTAGACTCAGCCTGGCCATTACCTTGAGGGTAATAGTTTGATGAAGTGCTTAGGTAGATACCGTTCTTGACAGCCCACTCAGTCACCTTAGATCCAATGAATGCCAATGCATTATCAGAGATTATTGTAGCAGGTACACCAAATCTTGTTGTTATCCCCTCATAAAAGTCTAAGATGCTAGACTCATTTGCCTCTTTGAGTGCTACTGCTTCTGTCCATTTGGTGAAGTAGTCTGTGGCTGTTAAAATCCATTTGTGCCCTTGGCTTGAATTGGGATTAATGAATCCAATGAAGTCCAAACCCCATTGCATGAATGGCTGGTCAACTGAGATTGGATGTAATGGAAGGGCAGCAAGTCTTTCTTTTCCTGTGAAGAATGCACAATTCTTACACCTCTTGATCCATGCATAGCAATCACTTAAGATTTTAGGCCAATAATAACCAGCCTTCATGATTTTTAGAGCTGTCACTCTTGGTGCAAAATGACCACCAGCTGGTCCACCACGAAACTCTTCCAACACCCTTTGAATCTGATTTGTGCTAATGCATCTCAGCAGCACTCCATTCACATCTTTCTTGAACAAAACTCCATTAACAATGGCATACGGGACAGCCTGCAATCTGAAGTGTCTCCTTTGGGTCTTGTTCATCTCCGGAGGGCATAGGCCTATGCTTATGAAGTGCATAATACCTTGGGTCCAGCAAGGAGTGGGGGCAGCATTGTCTTCTTCTTGATTGCCACTTGGCTCATGGCTGTCCTAGACTGTTAAAACAGCCTCTTCTTCAATGCATACTTCTTTTTGCTTCCCCAAAACCAGCTACACACACAATCATTTCCCTCTTACCAGCTTCGTGATCTTGATCTCAATGTCATACTCCATGACACGGGTGATCCAACCTGCCCTTTTCTCATTCAAATCCTTGTTGAGGAGGAATTCCTTAACCCCAACATGTGAGACCAACAACTGGACCTTGTTTTTTGAGACTAAATGCTTGAATTTCTTCAAGCTTCTGATTAATGCAAGCACATGCTTCTCAATAAAAGAGTACCTCACCTCATAGTCATCTAGGCTCTCACTGAAGAAGAAAAATTGGCTGCTCATCATTATCCTTGTTCTGTTGTACCAGAATGGAAGAAATAGTGTCATTACCTCCAAATGCATAGAGGATGAAATCCTTAGAGAAGTCTGGGTTGATGAGAGTTGGTGCTTGAGAGATGGCTTCTTTAATTTCTTCAAAACTCTCTTTGCCTTCTGCTGTCCACTTGAAAGCCATGCTCTTCTTTAACATTTTGGTGATGGGCTTAACAAGGGCTGCAAAATCTGGGACAAACCTCTGAACAAAGTTTATCCTTCCCAAGAAACTCTGAAGGGATTTCTTGTGGCTTGGAAATGGTAGTGCTTTAATGGCTTTAACCCTTTCAGGATCAATTGTTAGCCCTTCCCTGGAGACAATATGGCCAAGGAGCTTTCCTTCATGTGCAAGAAAGATGCACTTCTTAGGATTTAATGACACTCCAAACCTTTTACACCTCTAAAACACTTGCTTGAGGTGAAAGAGATGGTCTGTTGCATTCTTTGAGAAGACAGTGATATCATCTAGGTATACTAGCACTATCTTGTTGATCAAGCCTTTGAACGCCATATCCATAGCTTGCTGGAATGTTGCTCTGGAATTTGACAGTCCAAATGGCATCTTCTTGTAAGCATACATGCCGCATTTTATAGTGAAGGCCGTCTTGAATTGATCTTCTTCCTTCACCATTATCTGGTTATAGCCTGAATATCCATCTAGCAATGAAAACCTTTCTGAACCAGCTACAACCTGCAATATTTGTTCCATTGATGGAAGCAGATAACGATCCTTGAGTGATGCTCTATTTAGATTGCGAAAGTCCACACACAACCTTATTTCTCCATTTCTCTTTCTTACCGGCACCAAGTTAGTAACCCAACTTGAGTGTTTGATGGGGAAGATGATGTTGGCCTCAATGAGCTTGCTCAACTCCTTTCTCATGAGAGGTTCGATATGAGGATTTACTGGCCTTTGCTTTTTCCTGACAGGCTTGGATTCTGGATCTAGCTCAATAGTATGTTGTGCCAATTTTGGGCTGAAACCTCTTAAATCTTTGTAAGTCCAAGCAAAGGCATCTAGGAACTCTTGACAAAGCCGAACAAAATCAGATTTCTCTTGCGGAGTACTTACTTTTCCAACTTGCAATGTCTTGCCTTCATCTACTAAAATAGGCTTTGAATATTCACCCTTTACTTGAAAGTTTTTTTTCTCCTTCTGGAACTGGTCATTCGGGTTGAAGATTGACTCTAAGGTTATGAGGCCTTTTGGTAATTTTTTAGTTCTTAGCTGCACCACTTGGTCACCATATTGCTGCTCCAGCTTGTCTTGATTTCTGGCAGAGAACTGCGCTTCTTCTTGCTGGAAATTAACAATCTGCTGATCATTCTCGAAGACTTGCCAACTTGTGTTGTTATCTGGAACAACTGGTCTCACAACCACTTTGATATGAGGCTGAGATTTTTCACTTTTGATACTTTCTACAATATCAAATGCAGCCCCAATTGCTGCCAGTCTGTCCGCTACTTCATTCCTTTTCCTTGGGATGGAATTGATGCTAAAAGCTTCAAAATCTTCAATAAGATCCCATACCTGATTTTTGTAGCACTTGAGCAGATTATTCTTGACAGCATGCTGCCCCTTAACTTGGTTTACGATCAGCTCACTATCACCAAATACTTGCAAATTCTTGATGCATTTCTTTTTTGCCCAGTGCAATCCATGAATTAAGGCTTCATACTTAGTTGTATTGTTTGAACAGGAAAACTAGAAACGGAAGGCTGAGTAATACCTTATACCTTGCAGTGAAATGAACATAGCTCCTCCTCCTGCACCTTGTCTACTCCTTGACCCATCAAAGAAAAATTTCCATACTTCATTCTTGTCTTTATGATCTGGCTTGGTAATGCTGGGGAGAGGTTGATTCTCTTCATGTAAACAATAAACTCCTAGCTCAGATTCTTCTATTTCTTGATAAGGATCAAAAGCATGCACCTTGCTTGCCCATTCATCAAGAGTTAGATCTAGGATGCTTCCAACCTTGGTGTCAGCTTCATCAGTGCTTGGATAATCTTCTTGATCAAACATTGAATAGTTGGTATTGATTTGGCTGGTGTTGTAAGGCTCAATGTGAAAGTTTGCAATAGGCTTAGACCTGATTGTGGCTTTGGTTCCATATCTTTTTCTGAAAAACATGTGTGACCAATCCACCAAAAGATAGCCTCCAATTTTAGCAGTGAAGTCTCTTGACAAGCATAATACAAAGAGTGGTGGCAGGTCTATGACTGACACATCTTGTAACACTATTACGTTGGGACATGTGTGTAGTGTGAGGCTCAAACCTTTGATTACTCCAACCATTGCCACTACTATCCCGTCTAATTACACTACTCCTTTGGATATGAATTCATATTGAAGTCCCAATTGATCTACTATTTGCTTGGGCATTACTGAACTACTTGCCCCAGAGTCAATCATGTAATTATGTACCAACTTGTTTCCTATGATTAATGAAACATAAAATGGAGGGGGCTTCAACATTTTACCTTGCTGTCCTCTATGATTTCCCTTAGGCTGGGCAACATTTGTGAGCACTTTGTCTTGCATCTGAACTTGCTGATTCACAGTTGGCCAGTCCTTCATGGCAGCTTGCAGCAAATCTCTTTGGCCTGGGATTGATAGGGATTCCCACATTGATATGTTTACATTTGTCTTCTTCATTTGATCAATGATACTGAATGGAGATGAAGTATCCCTCTATTGTCCCTTGGCCTGCACATTCATTCCTTGCATGTGGGCAGCAACAACTGGTATTTGAGTTGGCCTAGGGGTTGTTCTTGGCTGCCCTTGTGCATTTGAAATTGGATTATGTTTTCCAACCACTTGTGGAACCATAGAAGGTTGTGGATTGGTTGGGGCTAATCACTGTTCTTCACCCAAATTCCTCCTCTTTGACCTTGTGTTGGCTGCAACACTTTGAGAAACTGCTCGGTTCATGCCACAAAAATCCTCTGCTTGCCAATTTACCAATGTGGTGTCATTTGGGGCTGATTGCTGTTGGAATTTTTCTTGTTGTTGGATGTTTCCTTGACTGCTCTCACCATCCACACCAGTAGTTGTCACCATTAGTGCTTGATTCAAAGCACCATTGAAGCACATGGATTGGTTATGAGGCTCATTGCATGGAAAACACCAATCATACTCCTAAGCAATGTTGTTTTGTGTTCACACTAATGCCTTAGAGGCAGATATGACATTTGGATTATAAGGCTGAAATGGTCTATTGGCAGGAGGCCTGGTTTGATTCATATTTGCAGCTGGGTTAGGTGGTCTTTGTGGTTGGTATGGCTGCCTATTAGGCTGAGCCTAGGGTTGATAAGAAGGTCTAAAACTTTGGGCTTTTTGCCTTTTTAGAGTAACCAGCTCATCACCTAGGTTTTGCAATTGCTTCATGACTTCTTGAAGTTCATTTGGGGCACTTGGAGATGAAGTGGAGGCTTTGTTTGAACTCTGATTTCTAGGAGTGGGAGAAGGAGCCAAATTAGGTGCTTGACTAGTGTTTGGACTCTCTAAACTTGGAAACAATGGCATGGGAGGTCTAGGGGCAAGTTTTCCAGCTTGGATCAAACAATTTTCAGCCCTAATGGCAATGTTATAAGTCATAGGGATAGTTATGCCTCCTATGGACTGAATCAGCATAGAAATATCAGAATTTAAGGCTTTGAGATAGTAGAGAAAAGCACCTTCTGCTGTTGGCCTGACTACCACTGGTATTCTCTCCCAAGTCTTTTGAAATCTGAAGTTGAAATCGGTGAGCTACTCATTGGGAGCTCTCTTGATGGTTGTCAGCTGCTCCAAAAGAGACAAGTTGTCTCCCTTCTCTCCAAATTGCTCATGAAGTGCTATACACAGCTGATTCCAATTTGTGATAGAACCAGCTCTGAGGCTTCTAAACCATTGCAATGCTTTACCCTTAAATGAAGATGCCAGTAACTTGACAGCCACTTGCATCTCATTGATTTCATGGATTGCACAAAGGTTAGCAATATCTTTAACATGATCACCTGGAGTAGTCTGATTTTCTCCAGTGAAATAGGGAATTTTCTTCAAGGCTGCAATAGGAATTGGATGTTGTGCATTGAGAGCAAGTGGGCTGCTACCTGTGAAGTTGACGTAGGGATTGTTTTGAGCTATTCTGATTGGTCTTAACACCCTTGTTGACTAAATGAAATGCCTACCAGGTGGAGGAGTTGAGAGAGTTCTATTTGGTGGAGATGGAGACCTTTGAATCCTTCTTCCTCTTTACCTTCTTCTTGGAGATAACTGTAGGTATTCCAACAAAACTTCTTCTTCTCCAACTCTTGACCTTGTGGTGATTCTTCTCATGAGTTTTCAGGCCTGTACTGCTGAAACCAGTTGATTCTTCCCCATGGAGTTGCCAAATATGTAAATAATAGCTCTTTTTAAGCAAGAAAATTGCAGCAGATGCACATCAACTTTGTTGCTATAAAAATGAGACCTCTAGTGTCCCACCGGGCGTGCCAAAACTATTATTGCTGGCTCACAACACCCCTGGATGCATATTAGGCTTCTAGGTTGATCACTCTAGCATCCAGTGTGATTGCATAACATGGAAACCTCTCTCTAAGCGTGGGACTTGTTAAACTAAGAGAGGAATCTCCATATTAGAGGCTGGTTCCTCAAACTCCTCTGATTTAGATCTAATGCTTGCACAACTACATAGGTTCAGGTCCTAATCCTACTCTAAATTACAAGGAGACAGGGATAGAAGTGCAAAAATTGAAACTAACTAAAGATGGTGATGCACCAAAAAGGAGTGGTGAATATTCTTGTCATGCAAATAGACACAAACCAAAGATTGCAGCATAAAGCATACACAGGCTGAGGAGATATAATTTAGGATCTGAAATGAAGCAAATAATACAAACAGAGGACTGAGACTCATTCACAAAGTTTGCACTATTATTTCTGTGTCAAAACCATGCATTACAACCTCATAGAGGTAAAAACTGTTACAGTATTTGAAGAGGTTTGATTCTTCAAACAATCACTTGCTAGAGGTGAAAAGAAGAAGTTGCTATGCCCAAAAATGTTCCACCCTTTAGAAATGAGCCAAATTTGGCTTTTACATTGCATGGGACGAGCCCAGGAGACAGAAACGTATAAAAAACGTGAGAGCCCATTCCTCCTCGACTACAAATGCATTAAAACGGCATGGGATACCTTAAAAACCCATACCCTATCAATTTTGACCGCATTGCAGGAGAATGCGACCCATTCTGTGTTAAATTTGGTCACTGAAATGTCACTTCTGGCCATCAACACATGTCAGTGTTGTTTCTTAACTTTCTCTCTCTAGACTGCATGTAGAGAATTTCATAAGCTTTCTACTGATATAAAGAACGTGCAAATCTGAGCTTTGGATCAAAAGATATGGAGATCTGAAGATTTAGGGCACAAAACAGGTGAAAATGTGTTTTGAAAATTTCTCTCGCGCTCTGCCACCTAGATGACACGTGGCAAGCATTGATTGGATGCGTAATTCTCTCTCCTTTGCTCACCCATGGGTTTTCCTTAAAAATTTTGACTTTTGATGATTTTGGAACATTTTTCACTTTTCCCGCGCACCCCCGCCATTGAGGACACATGGCATGCATTGATTAGAGGACAGGGGCGTGGGGTCTTCCTTTACTTTTAGCTTTTTGGCAGAAGCTTTTGCTAAATTCTCTAACTCCTCCCCGAGCTCCACGCCTCCCTGTTCCATTAGACACGTGTCCAATGCCTATTGGCTCGAGCCAATGCTTGAAACTTCTCCCTTTGAACTTTTGGATGTTTCCCTCTTGTGACACGTGTCATGATTTGCTTGGTCTCCGGGTCTGCTGGCTTTTCACGTCCCTCGCATCCTCATGGCCTAGCTATCCCAAACTGCTTGGGACGAATTCCTCCGATCCACCCGAAATGGGATTCCTTGTCCCTTTTCTATCGATGAAACATGGCGTAATGTGATTGGCTCTCGGCTCCTTCGGCTATCTACGTCCCTCTATCCCAGATGTCCCAAACTGAAGTTCTCTGCACCGGCCGATCCAGGCATTTCACATCCTTCGCCTCCTCACGGCCCAGATGTCCTAGACTGTTACGCTTAGCAGTTAGTCAATTTTCCTCTGACCTCTGGTTGGTTAACCTTTCTGTGTCCCGCGTGTCCTCATGGCCCAGATGTCCCTTTGCTCTGCAAACTTCCTGGCAGCCTTTCGGCCGATTCACACCCAGATGTCCCTCATGTCCCGACTGTTGCGAGGACTAGGACTTAGCAATTTTTCATGATTTTTCCTGACCCAAGCTTGTTTTCTACAACTTTTTCACCTTTTCTCAGAACTTTCTCTTTTCTTCTTGGAAAGGGGAGTTATAAAAAATCTAAGGGGACCCTAGAAACATGATTTTTGCCCTGAATCAATCTATCTGCCTGGGACTTGAGAATTTAATGCATGTTATCAAAATTTACCCTGGGGGTGAATTTTGGATAACAGGAGGTCCTTTAATTATAAAAGGATCCTAAAAATGTGGTTTGATATTTTTTCCATGAGAAACTATGAGATGTAATCTCACAAATCATATTTAGCCTAAATCATTACTTCTAGTTTATGGATTCCAAATCCTTTTGTACCAAACGGTAGGTTGAGAAGTATGAAGGTGTTATAACTCTTTTGAAAGTGATATGATATCCTAAACTTTCAATAAGTGTTTATGGATTTGTAAATCCTGGTATACAAATAGGTAATGTTGGCATATGGTTCCCCACTTTATATTAAGTGAGAGGGTTAGAATGTAATATTTTGTTCCTATAAACTTTAGTTTATAATTAAATAATTTAGAATAGATTATATTCTTAATTATTTTATATAAACTTTAATTTTATGTTTGATTGGTTATTTAGTAACTAATTTATATTAAATTAGGGTACAATTTAATCATACCTTGTCACTTAATAAGTTCATGACCCATGGGGTCATTTAAATATGGTCATGGATCATATTATTTATCACCTTGTGTGTATGGCTTGGAAAGAATTGAGGTAAAGGATATTTATTGGACTTTTTAATGTTTCTCACATAAATGGAAAATTCCCATTTTTCCATGGTTTTTTCCCCTTTAGGGGTTTTCTACGTAAATCCTGTGTATAACTTTTTTACATTTTTGTTTAATTTTTTACGCATTGCGTTAATGTTGTTCATTATTAATATAATATGGTTAAATCATATTTATAATACACATCCTAATGGTGACTTAGGGTTAGAGGTGAGGTGAGCTATGTGGGAAGGGATTGGGTGAGCCAGGGATGGATGTAGTGGGATAGTAAGGGGTGAGTTGTTACTGTAACTCACGGGGGTAGGTTTAGTTTGGGGTATGGAGTGGATTTAGTGTAGGGGGGATCAGTGAGTGAAATGGTGGATGAGAGGGATGTAGGAGTGTGAGTGAGTGATAACTTGACAATCTGAGATGGGGAAAGGGGTGAGGTGTGGAAGTGTCTTGTCGTGTCATAGATGTAACTCACTAGGAGAGTTAGGGGGTGGGAGGAGTTGGGGGGAGTATAGATTTTATTATATTTGAGTGGTTTTTATAGACACCTAAAATTCTCTTACATAGTTTTAATAATAATATTGCACTAATTACGCACTTTCCCATCATTTCCATTATACTTGGTGGATTTTCGCTAATTAACTAACTTTTCCTTCCATTTTGATCAATTAACGAAACTTCGTTAATTAACTAGCCTTTACCCCATTTTAGGTGCCAATTAACGACACTTTGTTAGTTATAATCCTCTTTGATTCAATTAATTAACTATTATTAGTTAATTAAGCCTTTATAACCTTGTATTTAATCAATAAACCCTCTTATTGATTAAATCCCCCTTTCAGATAACCCAAATCCTACCTATTTTCCTCTAAATCACCTCCAAATAGATTTCTAATCTTATCTTAGCCTATTAATTTATCCTAGTTGATTAATTAAATCATCTCCAACTCTAATGAGTTGTTAATTCTAATTAAATCCCTCTAATAAAGCTTATCTCTTCTAATCCTACTTTAGGTTTTGTCCCACATTCACTAGGTTTCTATCTTTTCCCAAATTAGAAAGCTATATAAAGGACCTAACCACTTCCTTCCAAACTCACACCATGCTTTGAATAGTTATTGTTATAGGCAGATTGATAGAACATTCTCTATCATTGAAGAAGCTTGTTAATATTTCCTCCATTCATCCACTCTTTTCATTATAGTAAAGGAAGATCCATATATGTCCTTGTAATCATTTTAGAGATATCCTTTCGTCTTGTGAGAGATAGCCATCTTTTGATCCCTTTCTGATCTTAAGGAAAAACTTACAATTTAGAAGGCATATCCCAACTTAACAATAACTAGCTCGATGTTTTCAAAGCTCCATTTAGGTGCATTAGTTTACAATTTTTTATCTTGCATAGCCTTATCTTGATGTTAATGGTAGATTATATTATTTTATTTGAAACTACTTGGTGTTAATTTCCATTTAATTATCTTAGCTTAGTTATCATACATACAAATTTGATTTTTTTTAATTTGTTGGATTTTTTATTTTAATTGCATTTTTTGAATTTGCTTGCCCAATCCTCCCGTTTACGGCAACCGCACCATCATCTCATCCAACCACTGATTTAATCAAACAAATGATGGACAAGATGCAAAATCTGGAGGCTTCTGTTTCAGGAAGCCGTAGCACCCTGACATACGAGCAAGTTTGTCGGGAGCCTATTCATCCTTCTGTCCCCCTTCATTCATATCCTCCTCAATGGGAATTACCAAAATTTACTCGTTTTAATAGTAAGGAGGATCCTCAACAACACTTGCGATCATTTAGACATGCCTGCTATCTGATTGCTCATGACGATGCCTTACTACTCCGCACCTTTCCCATGTCCTTATCAGGACCCACCTTGGAGTGGTACAGTGCTTTAAACCCAGCACTCAATCTTCTCTTTTAACCAATTAGCCCAATCTTTCTTGGATCATTTCTCCATTAACATTGCCAAAGAAAGTATCTATCCGACCTCTATATGCCATCCGACAATTTGAAGACGAATCTATCACAGATTTCGTTGGACGATGGCGGGGCCTTATCAACCAACTTACTTATGCCTTGCCTCAGGCCGAACTTATCAAACTCTTTACGGCGGGCCTGCGCTAAGCACATTTCTCCTACCCTCCAAATTCAAACTTTCCGCACCTTTGATGAGGCCTTTACTATGGCTCGAAAACTAGAGATTCGAGCCTTAGAGGAAGAGAAATTGCGGTTGCGCAAAAAAACCCTAATTTCCGAACCCAAGACTCCACCAACAAACCCAACACCACCAATCTCACGCATCGACTGCTTCGAAATCAAAGGAGCTGTACACGCGGTGATGGTCAAATCCCAAGCACCATCTAATACCCCCGCCAAAAACCACCTATAAGTATAAAGCCGAGCCCATCAATTACACTCCCTTGGGAGAAACTTATGGTGTGATATTGGAAAAATTGCTCAAAGCAGGAGCTATTACCTTTACCTCCTGTTAAAACCTCACTCCTGGGTTTGATTCCACCCGTGCTATACCTTCTTGGTACAAAGAAAATGACTTCTGTAACTTCCACCGTGAAGGGACACAGTCATGAAAACTGCAAGATGTTGAAAAACATAGTGCAGGAAATGGTTGATGCAGGGGATATAACCCTCGATAATCCTAATGCCCCTGCTAACCGAAATTTGAAAATCTTCAACAAACCATTCCCAAACCACTCTTCTAACAGTAACATAAACCAAGATATCTTAGCCGAGGAGAGTGTTCATGAAATCCATGCGGTCTTCGACTCCCAACCAAAAGCTTCTATCGAGGAAATTCTGAATCAAGCCTCTTTCACTAACGCAGGGACCCGAACCCCCTTCACCACCATCAAGACAAGACAAGACGAAAACTTGCCATTCCTTTACCCATAAAGGAATTAACCACCCAGAGTTCTCTTCTCACAGATGAGCCTTCTTACACCACATCCCTGCAAGACTGTGAGCGGATGTTATCTAACTTATCTATTTCCCAAACATCTCCTTCTATCACTCTTGCTCTAAAAGAAGAAGGCTCGCCACTTTTTCTGTCATCCTTAGAAGAGAAGCCCCTCGAACCGACATCACCAAATTATTTAATCATGACGGATCCCCTCAAACATGCCCTCTACCTATTAGTTCTTCATCACCTAAATCTTTTCAGTGACCGGTTGACCTCTTAAAGCCCATTGATACAGTGCCTCATTTACCCCCTGTATCACACCCACAGTGGACCGGAATCACAACCCACCTCTCTTCCATAAAAAAGTTCCTATTCACACATGAAGATTTTCATCACTCAGAAAGATAAACGAGTCCTATGGGAGCGTTTGAGTACACCATATTCTACTCAAATATAGATAACCGATCCAAACACCTCTACCATATACCCGAAGGTATTTAAAAAAGATCAAAATGTCTATGTCCTCATATTCACCCCCCCTCATCTCTACCAAATACCTCATCCACCTCTACTAACTTAACCAACAACTTTCCCTATGCTTGGGACTCTCACCAATAACTATCCTAACACACCCACCTAAACTGTTAGATTTATCCAAAAATAAAGCCATCCATCCACCTAAGAGACAAAACCCGATCCCCTCAAGTCCAATCTACACCTCTGTCACAACTAAAACCCTCGCTGGCAACACCTACCTTCTATATTGGGACCTCACCCCTCCACCTTGCCTCAATACATCATACCTCATGCATTTTCCTCAAACTGACCTACACCTTCTACACCCATGCAGAGATCCATGGGTGTATCTTCATCATCACCCCAAGTATCTTGTCCACCTATCAACCTTAAACAAACTCCATCATCAAAGTATTTGTTTGCTATCACTCCTCTTTCTCCGTAGTTTTTTTCCTACCACCACGTCATCTGTGGCCTCATCATCTAACCAGCTAAACATAACTTCGGTGCTGAAGAAGCCACGTTTAGTTAAATCCAATTATCAAAAACCCTTGTCTAAACCAACACCCGTATGAATCAAACATACCCAAACATTACCGAAACCCCACCCAAGTAAATAGCCTCATCTTTCTTTGACTTTGACCCGCTCAAAGGATCTTATGCCAAAGATCCTTGATATGTTGGTGTAGAATGCGACCGTTTCCCTACCCCCACTTAGACCCTATGATCCATCTAAGCCTCAACCTATAGGTTACGATGATTCTAAAATATGCGGTTACCACTGCACACCAAGACATGATGTAGAGGGATGTAAAAATCTGAAATCCATCCTTCACCAATTACCTATCTCAGATAGACAGCCTAAGAAAGACAATTTACGGAAGGGAGAAGCTCTTTAGATTCGATTCCTTCTCGTTATACCACCTATCCTCACCTCGCCAAGAATATATCATCATTGCAATGCTGCACCTCTCGAAAATAATGACTTATCCCGGCCATCTTTCTCCTCTCGTATTCATGAGATCAACATGATTAACATTGCTACTCGAGGGCTAGAAAACTAATGGGATAGGTAAAGAAATAACACATACAGCCTCTCTCTTTCTCCATCCACCATCCCGATCGCACCACTACCTAATGTGGTTATTCATGGACCTGTCTACTCCATCTCTGATGGATTTTCCCACCGTACCATGATCAAAACAGCTTCACCAATCACCCTGTAAAAATGACACTGTATGATCTCGTTCAAACCTTTGAATCTCATTGCCAAGCTCTCATTAAAATCCTCCAAGGGATAGAGGTCCTACCTAACAAAACCTTTCTCATTGCCTGCCATTTTAACACCCAACCCACGTTACTTCTCTCACCAAATAACCTATCTCACTTCCAACCACTTCTGTCTCTATAGCAGCAAGCCGCTAACTATCAGTTTCTCTGAAGACGAAATTGTTGAATTTGGTGTAGAAATATCCTAACCCCCGCTCTTTTCATCTCGGCTTACGTCTGGAGACATCCGAGTATGGCATGTTATGATTGAAGGCAGGTGCTAGCTTAAACATCATCTCTTCCAAATCCTTCCAACAAATGAATATCCCTTCTAGCTGCATGTGTGCTAACCCAACCATGCTGCAGTTCATTCAATGATGTTATTACTTCTACCTTAGGCACCGTGATCCTAAACATCCGTGTAGGGCCACATACTTTACCCAAACTCTTCTATGTCCTTGAGGGAGGATTCCAATACAACATGTTGTTAAGCCACCCATGGATCTGGGCTATGGGATGCATTCCCTCCACCTTGCATAGATGCATAAAATTCAAGTATGAGGGGAAGTCCTACACCGTAAAAGATAACGCTCCCCCCCTTCAAAACCTGCAATATGTTATATCGCCCTAATGATGTACTTGTATCATTCAAGACACCCATTCATCCAACCCAACCATCTATTTCGACCACACCTCAACCATCCATCTCAACCGCACCTACACCTTTAACCAATGAAACTGCCGTCGTAAATACCGCTTCCTTCCCCACGGACAACATCCCCAGGCCTCATATCCCTTTGTAGATGTTTTTCAACACCTTACATTGGGGGAGTATCACCAATATAATGTTAGCACTTTCCATACCACACAGGAGTACGGACAGTTACATGCGCATCCTACCTATGATCGTCATGTGGGGGAATTAATCTCCTTACGGACCACCTAATTGTCACACCAAACTAACGTATGGGGGGTGTCGATACATCCTATGTCACCCCTAAACCTCCCCTTGATGTGGTTCCCTTCCAATCTGATTTTCAATATCTAACCAATCGTCGTTTCGCTCTGACCTTCCTTGACGGGCTATGCTTGGAAGGGATTCAGTTTCGGTCTTTATGAATAAGGCCGACATACGATCATTCCCGTAACTAAACACAAACAAAAAGATCTTCAGTGGTCTTGGATTTCTCAAAAACCACCTACATCAAAGACACCACCTCGTGTCAGTTGTATCCAGGAGGATGACGAAGTCAACCCCTTCGGAACCATCATCACCCATTTTGTCATCATCACCCACAGAGTTGATAAACCCTGAATCTATCCCTCCTAACTTGTATTTTTTTTTCCATAAACACTATCTTCCTGGGTCCTCTCACTTATCAACGCAATAATGAGGACCCATATTCTCTTCCCCTTCTGTATCTAAACATGATCGAAGAGGACTTGCCTTCAATTAATGTTGTTGAGTGCCAGGATGACGACTCCATTCTCACTTACCTGTGGGGCGGATGACTCTTATATTCAACGCACCTTACCATCTAAACACTCAAACCATGTTGAATGATTCGACTATAGAAATCAACATCCACACAGAGGATGATCCTCACATTGTGAATATCGGACAATCTCTTAACGCATTATAACAAAACTTCCTTTACTACTTTTCTCCGTTCCCAAAACCAAGGTTTCACTTGGTCCTACGCTGACATGCCAGGAATCGATCCTGACATTGCTGTCCATAACATTACCCTGAAACCCGATTCCAAACTAGGTAAACAAAAAATGACAAAAATGCATCCATGAATTTCCCTCTTGGTCAAATAAGATCTTTAAAGACTCCTTTTTATTTCCTTCATCTTACCTATTAATTATCCTCAATGGATTTCTAACGTCGTACCTGTTACTAAAGCAACGGGGGGACTTCAGATATGTATGGATTTTTGGGACCTTAACCTTGCTTGCCCAAAGGATGACTTCCCCCTCCCAAGTATTGATCAACTTGTTGATCTCACTGCGGGCCATGAGATGCTTTCCCTCATGAATGGCTTCTCGGTATAGAATCAAATTTTAGTATCCCCGACCAATCAACATAAAACTGCCTTCACAACTCTTTGGGGAACCTTCTATCTATCGTGTCATGTCTATTTGGCCTTAAGAATGATAGTGCGACCTATCAACGGGCTATGACTTATATTTTTCATGACATTATGCACACTATCCTTGAGGATTATGTCGATGATCTTCTTAGCAAATCTAAACATCACAGTGAATATCTCGATGTTCTAACCATTATTTTCAATCTGCTTATTACAATACTGTGTACATCTTCAACCAAAAGAAATGTGTCTGTGGTGTCCTTTCAGGAAAAATCCTTGGTTTCATTGTCTCTTTGTGTGGCATAGAGGTCGATCCAAACTAAAGTCAAAGCTATCCTAGAAATACCCTCACACACTAACCTCAAACAATTGTGTAGTTTGCAGGGCAAACTCCAATCTATCTGGCATTTCATCTCACAAATCTCAGATCGATGTCAACCTTTCCATCATATCCTTAAAAAGGACATTGTCTTTCAATGGAGTGAAGAGTGCCACCACAGCCTTTGAAGCTCTTAAATCCTATCTCTTGCAGCCACCCATTGCTTATCCCACCTCAGAATGATCACCCTTTCTACCTTTACCTTTCCACCACCAACCATGGTATAGGAACCATGCTCACACATCATGACTCTGAACATCAAGAACAAGCCGTTTATTACATAAGTCATACTTTGGTGGATTAAGAGACTAGGTATACACATGTAGAAAAATTGTGCCTAGCCCTATCATTCATGGCCACCAAACACTGACACTACCTCCTGAATCACAAAAACTTTTGTCATAACCAACATAGACCCCATACATTATATGTACGCAAAACCATCATCTAAACTAACACATCGCCCGATGGTTTATGCTCCTCGCTGACCTCAACCTTGAGTTTGTACACCAAAAATCCATCAAAGGACAAACTATGGCAGACCAACTCTTGGAAGCCCCTTTACCTGGGGAACAATTTACCAATTTTACTTTCCCTGATGAACTCATTGCCACTCTTTCACTCATTAATGAGTCATATCCAATGACCCTCTTCTTCGATGGATCCAAATGCCAGCATGGCGGAGGGGCCGACGTTGTTCTCATTCCTCTTAGATGCTAAACCTATGCCTCTTTCATTCCGGCTTGATTTCCCCTGCACTAATAATACAGCGGAATACGAGGCCCTTATTTTGGGTCTGCAGGTTCCATTACACTTAGGTGTAAAATCTATTAACATTTTTTGGTGAATCTCAACTGGTTGTCAATCAAGTTATGGGAATCTATCAATGTAAAAATGAGGAACTTTCAAAAGTACAAACATTACGTGGATTCACTTTTGACCTTATTTACTCATTATTCTATCCAAACAATTCCCCGCTCAACTAATAAATTTGCACATACTATGGCTTGCTTAGCCTCGCAAATTCCTGCCTCACCAACCGACTCTGACATATTTTTCTTGGTCCAATAACTCTTTCCCCCATCTTAATCAGCCCCAGATGTTGGTATGATAAATAATGTATCCGTTGACTCACATGATACTTGGTATCACCAATTTCACAATTACCTTAGAACCTCTGTTCTCCCATCTAACCTTGCGAGTAACGGTAAACGTGTTTTTCTTTAAAAGTGTTTCTCGTTATGTCGTCATGGGAGGAATCCTCTATAAACGTGGCTTCGATGGCATCCTCCTTCGATGTATAATCGGTGCGGAGGTTACCTATATCATCCAACAAGTCCATGACGACATTTGTGGTGGAAATTTTAGTAGTCTTGCCGTGGCCAAATAGATCCTTCACCTAGGCTATTATTGGCCTACTCTTAATAATGACTGCTACGAATATGTTAAGCATTGTATTGTGTGTCAACAACATGCAAACCTTCAACATACTTCTAGCCATCCGCTACAGGTCGCCATGAGATATTTGGCCTTTATCACAATGGGGTTTAGACCTTATTGGTGATATTCACCCACCCTCTTCGCAACATCACCGTTGGATAATCATAGTGACTAAATATTACAGTAAATGGGTGGAGGCCATTCCACTCATTTCAACCAAAAAAAGAAAAAATTGTAGAAGTTCATCAACCATCACATTATTTATCGTTTTGGTGTCCCTCATCACCTAATAATAGATAATGGGAAATCTTTCAAAAACAAGTTGTTACGAAGACCTTTGTGACAACTTTAGTATCAAACTTAGTTTCTCATCACCTTACTATCCACAGGAAAATTGGTCAGAGCTGAATATTCTAACAAAACCCTGAACAAAATTCTCATGAAAGTCGTTAACGATTCTAGAAAAAATTGGCATGACCACATCCCCTTTTCCCTTTGGGATTATCGGTACTAGCATTCGTACCTCCACTAATGCCACACCATTTTCTTTGGTATATGGTACTCAAGGCTGTCTTGCCTCTCAAAATAAAAATACCATCCCTAAGAATATATCTTCGGGATATTCTCACCAACGATGATTTCCGCCAAGATCGGTTAGCCCAATTAGAGCTCCTTGACGAGCATCGTCTTACAACTCTTGACCACCTTCAAAATCTATCAAAAACGCATCAGGGCATGCTTATGATAAGTCGACTTCATGAGCGTACCTTTAAGGTTGGTGATCTTTTCCTCAAAGAGAATCAACATGTAACCAAACTAGAAAAGAGAAAATGCGGAAAATTTTACTCCTAATTGGATTAGGCCTTAACATTATCACTCATACTTACGGATCAGACACTTACCATTTAGCTTCACTTAATGGTAAACCTAAGCCTGAACCCCTTAATGCCTTGCATCTTAGGCCATTCTACTGTTTGAGTTTAGTGTTATATCACTTCTTATCTACCTTGCACTCATCCCTTGAGCTCATTTACCTCCTCATACACTTTTTTTTCCATGCATCTCAAAATAGAATCAAGCTCATGTGGTTTAGTCATTACCTCCTCTTAAAGATGTCTTCCCCATTTTTAGTCTGGTCCATGACTTAAACGTATCAAAATAACATGTTCTCAATTATACACTTATGGGATATTCTTGAGTCAAACTTCCTACAAAACTATATGCTTCATGCCAAATGGACATCTAGACCTCTAAGTTATACATAAACTACTCCCTCGAAGGAAAGATATGTGCAAAAAGCCACATCTACTATTATAAATAGGTTTGCTCTCCCCAAAGGATATCTATACACAAAAGCCGTATCTTCTATTATAAATAGACTGCTCCCTTGAAGGAAATCTATACAAAGTTAGCCTCTATCAGAAGCTTCTCACATTGCTCAGCTTTGCGAAGACCTCAAGAACAACAAAATACATATCCCATGTAGACTTCCCGCATCGATCAATCTATATCCAGAAAAATAAAAAGTAGTATTCAAAAGCACTTTTGAGTCATGGACTTGTCTATTTAGGTTTGGTTCTCTTTTGTCAGCATAATCACCTTATAACAAATTCTCTGTGCCCCAGCCTCTACCAGCCAGCTCACCTCACCATTCGTCAAAAGCAATAAAACTCAAGGGACGTGACGTATATCCGATATATTGTGATTATACAACTCTTTTCACCTATCGACTTCTCACCTATGCAAGGTACCTAGGGATTCAAGCTCATCCAACATTAATATATGGTTTGTTTAGCTCTTTTCAACTATGAGACACTTTTGCCTCTTTTACTAGAATCTAGGATTATGTGTTGACCTTAATCAGGACACGGTTCCCTACTACTTGGGTAAGCTAACTTTCACTTCACCTATACCTACACCAATACCACCAATACCTTACCAACACCAACAACATTACCCTACCAATATCAATATTTTTTACCAACCAACAAATTGCCTAACCACAACCAAATTTCTTGAATTCACCTCTCCCTGGTCCTAAGGGAGAACTACATCGGTCTGAGGCCCCTCCTTGCTTTGTGCAATGGGCTATGTAGGTAGCACTTAGGAGACATGGGGTCTCCAAAGGTTAGCTTGACCATCCCCTACCATAACCTATCATATGTTGTAAATATAAATATTTTTGTGTATTTCTATTTTATAACATTCATCTTTATCCTTTTATCAAAACAAAACATTCGAAACACAACCATTATTATTATTATCATCACTGAAATCAACATACATATTTAGTTTTATTTAGATGTTAAACAAATACATCTTCTCTATCATCAACGCGTAGGTTGGCATCCTTATTTATTCTTCTACCCCTATAAAATTCACTTAGACCCTTGCGCCTCATCCTGAACTAGGTGATGATCGTGTCACGTAGACGCCGCTGCACCTCATCTCGAACTAGATCGTCAAAGGTGCCGCTCGCCTATTGCCTCTCCATCCTCAACTGGTCCACCAATCTCTCCTGTAACATATTGAACCCGACCTCACGTGTGATAGCAATCTCAACTCTAGTTTCTCCACTCGTGAATGCGCAAGGCCGCAGCCAATCCTATTAGACTCATTCGACCCACGTTTGAAACTGGTGCAACAAAACCCTGCAGGCCCATCTCTTTCAAGGCCGCAATCACAACCTATGTCAGGCCTGACCCAAGGCCGCACTCACGTGAACCTTGCAGCTCTATTACCCACCATGACCCATAGGCCCTCACTAATCAATCCTACATCCGATTACCACTGTGATCGCACCAATTACTAGTACTCTTCTGGTCCTTCTGGAACCCGTCGGCCGGGGAGGTTAGAATTTTGCCTCCGGTGTCGATCCTCATGTATGGTCTATAAGCCATGTGTATAATCAAGCTGAACATGTTCAAATTTTCACCGCAGCATGATCTAGAGTACTTGAATCCTCTGATCAGTCGACCTGGCCGTTGCCCCTAGATCCGACCTTACATCGTTCTACACCCTTCAAATGCCTCAACCAATCAAACTCAACCTCCTACTCCCTGGGGTACTGCCAATCACTCATGTCCTCCACTCAACTATTCCTGTACCAATTCAGCCCGTTATATCCCCTAGAGCTAAAATCCTATACCTTGGATACCAGGATTATATCACCCTTGTATTGGTTATCAAACTATCACCAATGTGACCTATGACACGTGCGTATGTTTTCTCTTTATAGGTTTTTCACCTGTAACTGATATCGGTTATTCGCATTCTACTACAAACACCGATATCGTGTCTTCTAACCGATACCAGTCCTAACTAACCGATATCGGTTACTGCCATCTTTACCATCATTTCTCAACACTTATTCACCAATCTTCCTGTCTCAACCACGTCGCCTCCCCTAGCTTTGCTACATCAGCCTCATTCTGTGACTAGATTTCAGACAAAATCATAGCCGCAACAAATCAACCACTTGGCTGGACCCAAGACCGCACCAGTAACCACTTCGCCCGACCCAAGGCCGTAGACTAACAATGCAGGCTTTACCCAAGGACGTAAGCTACTCAATCAGCCCAACCCACAGCCGCACCCAACCAATCAGTAGCCCGACCCAATTTGCCGTAACCAACCACATCCCTGTGCCCTGCATCTCATTTCGCAACCTAACCTCACCACCTAAACCTTACAACAATTATTTATTAATTACCTTATAATTAATAAATCCACATCTCCAAACCTGCCACCTCATTTTTCCACCTCATCATGACCTAGCCCTAACCCGTAAATTAACCTAATTAAGACCTATAACTTGGTCTACATCCACACCCATGACTAATTACTCCCTCACCCGCACCAAAACCAACCTAATAATGACTTGACCAAGCCCACAACTAATCCTCAGGAGAAAAGGAGGGAAAGTTGGCTATTTTACTAAAAATAGCCCACTTTGACTTAACCGACATCGGTTCCTACTCGACCGCCGTCGATTACGTAACCGCCATCGGTTCCCTGTAAATGACCTCCCCCAACCAAAAACAAAGGGATCGGCAATTCATTTGAAGGATCAAAAATTCACTTGGCAAAGCAGAGACAAGTGAAGAAAAGAGAAGAGCATCGAGCCGAAGACTGCAACTGAGCCACTGGATTTCTACCTCCCCTTTCAAGCATTGGAAAAGACTGAGGATAGCTTCATCAGCTCACTTCTTCCAATACCAGATCATCCCAACTGAGCCTTACTGTCACTACCACATTCCTTGGACCTGAATCTTCATCAAGGATGAGTAAGTAGTGTCATTGTATGTTTCTAAGCACCATTTCCTTGAGTCTTTTGATTGATAGTAATTATAAGCTCACTTTTAGATCTACCACCTGCCAGCACCCTGCACTTAACCTTCATCCATATAGCCTTGTATTGCCTAGAAGACTAGTTTTATCACACTCTGAGTCTTCCCTGACGTCATCTCACTATTCCCCTCAGCCATCCACCAGTCTTAAAAACCCCACAATCACCCTGTAACCAACCTCCCTCCAGGAGCACCTAGATTACTGACCCTACCGGTGTCGGTTATCCTCTACCGGCAGCGGTTCTCTAAACCGCGATCAGGTTATCCAGTGACCGGCATCGGTCACTGTGACCTTATACCCAAAACCTTCCTCTCACCTATTTGTCTCCTAACAACCTCAGATCCAATCTGGTTTATCCCTGTAACTTGAGCTGAATGTATCAACGACCATTGACCAAACAAACAACGTGACGTTTTATTATTGGTAGTTTAGTCTCTATTGCTTTGTAACGAGGCACCTAAATCCTGATTTCGCAATAGCTTCTTTATTATCATTCATTTAGTGTCTTGTACCACCTTCAAAATAACATTTCTTGATACTTCTTGGAATCAAGGCAATTCCCTAAGTTCACTCCTAGATCTAACTACCCGGTAATCTGATACATCTAACTGTCATTCCTCTACTTACTTGTCCTTCCCAGAACAACCCCCAACTCTCTGAGTTATTCATAATCGATCTATTACCTATCCCTAATCGGTACTAGCCTTATAAACACCATAACTCAACCTTATAACTTTCCTTCATTGAAAGCCCCTAAATCACTGGCCCTACCGGTATCGGTTATTAACAACTGGTACCGGTGTAAAACCACAGTCGGTTTTATAGTAACCGACATCGGTCACTATGACACCAAAACTAGCCTTTCTTCTAGTATTTTTTAACAAGGTAATTAAAGTGTAATTTTGCAATAGCCTCTTTGCTATCATTTGTGTTAATTCGTATTAAAAGGGGAACTGACCACCTTCGAAAGGAAGTCTAATATTTCCTGGGTCCAGGGTAGTTCCGTCATTTATTGTCTAACTAAAATCTGGTGGTCTTGTATTCTTACTTGCAGGTAGTCCTTCCCAGACAAAAAGGAGTTCTTCGCAATCGATTTGATCTCTCTCTACGGTACGCGCACACCCTCTCAACATTCAACAGGTATTCCTCCTAGCCCTAACCCTTATCTGTTTCTCAAAAGAATGAAAGGATAGAAGCAACTCTATTCTAAGAACGGAAACATTTTGTGCGAAACATTTTGGCACGCCCGGTGGGACCCATTTAGGGTTTCTTTCTTTCTTGCTTGCTTTCATATAGGGAGCAGACTTGCTGTTTGTTTCTGCTTAATATTCACAAGATATTTTGTTATTTTGGTAAAAGAGTTTGTCTTACTTTCACATCTTTGCATTAGTGAAAGTCATCTCCTTTGCTTCATCGAATATCATTTTCGATTTGGGTTTAAAACACATGCATCACATTCTTGCTTGCTGTTTTCAATTCTAATGAACGTAGATTAAGTAACAGGTCGTACACGTGGGGGTGATATCCATGGTATTGATAAGAAATTAATCTTACTTTCACTGCACAACACATACCAAATCACATCATAATCAACACAACAACTCAAACATCCCCCTTTTCCGCGGTATTCCCTCCGCCCGATTGAGGTAACCTTATAAGCCAAAACAAACTTGACATCTCCCTTAGGTCTTTTGTTTAGGATTGACATCATCTTGCATCTAAGGCATAAGCCCACAATATTTAAAACTAATCCTAGGGTTAGTCTCTTGATTTGCTTGTGCATCTTGCTTGTTTTTAGTTCTGTTTCTCTGTCATACACTATTTCTGTGATCACTTCAGAACATTTTGGTAGGTATACTAAGCATTGTTAACCCCAAATCAGACAACTTCTTATAGCTTCTTACACCGGTCCTATTCTACCAACATCGGTTAACTTACCGACGTCGGTTACAGTCTGACCGACATCAGTTACCTGACCGATATCGGTTACTATCTTTCACAGTTCCCAAAACTAGCAACCTACCAATTCCAACATTTTGTTGTTGCTTCTGTTCTTGATAGATTGCATCCCTACTATGTACCCTTGTCCATGGTTGTTATCACTCAGAAACAAGTTGCGGCCATGGTTTCACATGCCTGCTCCGTGCCTTTGCCTGAATCACCCCCTTCACATTCTGTGGGGAATCCTACGGACACCAGCGAGGTTCCCAAAATCCCTGTAGGAGATAAGGAATTTGTGAAATTTTTGGACGCTAATCCTAGCGCTGTACAGTACTATTTGTCTCATGCCCCTGACCGTACACCTGATGGTCAACTCCTTGTTGGTATGCCTATTAGTATAGCTGCTCACTTAGCTCCTTCCCCACCTGATAACTCCGCCTTGCCTTCTTCATCCTTAGCCCCGTCTCCCAACTCAGCGGCTTTAGTGGTTCATACGGCACAGATTGGATTTCCTTTGGTTAACCTGGGGCCCCACATATCATTAACACCAACTATTCCTACCTTGTCTCTCTCGCAGACTGCTCCTTTCATAACTTGCTCTCTACCACCTATCCACACAAGCTTTCCTTCTCAAGCTCCACCCACCTTTTCATTTCCACACACGTATCCGGTGACTTCAACATCTTATATAGGACATCCCTATTCGTTCGCCTCAACATATTCATCCTCAATACCTTATCAACATTTAACCCCACCATTGTCTAGTGGTGGCCCTTGGCCCAATCCTCCTCCGTTTATGACAACCACACCATCATCTCATCCAACCACTGATTTAATCAAACAAATGATGGACAAGATGCAAAATCTGGAGGCTTCTGTTTCAGGAAGCCGTAGCACCCTGACATACGAGCAAGTTTTTCGGGAGCCTATTCATCCTTCTGTCCCCTTCATTCATATCCTCCTCAATGGGAATTACCAAAATTTACTCGTTTTAATAGTAAGGAGGATCCTCAACAACACTTGCGATCATTTAGACATGCCTGCTATCTGATTGCTCATGACGATGCCTTACTACTCCGCACCTTTCCCATGTCCTTATCAAGACCCACCTTGGAGTGGTACAGTGCTTTAACCCAGCACTCAATCTTCTCTTTTAACCAATTAGCCCAATCTTTCTTGGATCATTTCTCCATTAACATTGCCAAGAAAGTATCTATCACCGACCTCTATGCCATCCGACAGTTTGAAGACGAATCTATCGCAGATTTCATTGGACGATGGCGGGGCCTTATCAACCAACTTACTTATGCCTTGCCTCAGGCTGAACTTATCGAACTCTTTACGTGGGCCTGCGCTAAGCACATTTCTCCTACCCTCCAAATTCAAACTTTCTGCACCTTTGATGAGGCCTTTACTATGGCTCGGAAACTAGAAATTCGAGCCTTAGAGGAAGAGAAATTGCGGTTGCGCAACAAAAACCCTAATTTCCGAACCCAAGACTCCACCAACAAACCCAACACCACCAATTCTCACACATCGACCGCTTCGAAATCAAAAGGAGTTGTACACGCGGTGATGGTCAAATCCCAAGCACCATCTAATACCCCGCCAAAAACCACCTATAAGTATAAAGCCGAGCCCATCAATTATACTCCCTTGGGAGAAACTTATGGTGTCATTTTGGAAAAATTGCTCAAAGCGGGAGCTATCACCTTACCTCCTGTTAAACCTCACTCCGGGTTTGATTCCACCCGCGCTATACCTTCTTGGTACAAAGAAAATGACTTCTGTAACTTCCACCACGTGAAGGGACACAATCACGAAAACTGCAAGATGTTGAAAAACATAGTGCAGGAAATGGTTGATGCAAGGGATATAACCCTCGATAATCCTAACGCCCCTGCTAACCAAAATTTGAAAATCTTCAACAAACCATTCCCAAACCACTCATCTAACAGTAACATAAACCAAGATATCTTAGCCGAGGAGAGTGTTCATGAAATCCATGCAGTTTTCGACTCCCAATCAAAAGCTTCTATCGAGGAAATTCTGAATCAAGCTTCTTCACTAACGCAGGGACTCGAACCCCCTTCACCACCATCAAGACAAGACGAAATCCTTTCCATTCCTTTACCCATAAAGGAATTAACCGCCGAGAGTTCTCTTCTCATAGATGAGCCTTCTTACACCACATCCTTGCAAGACTGTGAGCGGATGTTATCTAACTTATCTATTTCCCAAACATCTCCTTCTACCACTCTTGCTGTACAAGAGGAAGGCTCGCCACTTTTTCTGTCATCCTTAGAAGAGAAACCTCTCGAACCGACATCACCAAATTCTTTAATCATGATGGATCCCCTCAAACATGCCCTCCTACCTATTAGTTCTTCATCGCCTAAATCTTTTCAGCGACCGGTTGACCTCTTAACACCCATTGATACAGCGACTCATTTACCCCCTGTATCACACCCACAGTGGACTGGAATCACAACCCACCTCTCTTCCATACAAAAGTTCCTATTCACACATGAAGATGTTCATCCCTCAGAAGATAGACGAGTCCTATGGGAGCGTTTGAGTACACCATACTCTACTCAAATGCAGATGACCGATCCAGACACCTCTACCATATACCCGAAGTGTTTACAAAAGCTCAAAATGCCTATTTCCTCATCTTCACCCTCCTCATCTCTACCAAATACCTCATCCACCTCTATTAACCTAACCAAACCTTCCCCTATGCTTGGGACTTCACCAATACCCAGCCTGACACACCCACCTAAACGGTTAGATTTATCCAAAAATAAAGCCGTCCATCCACCTAGGAGACAAACCCAATCTCCTCAAGTCCAATCTATGCCTCTGTCACAACTAAAACCCTCGCCATCACACCTACCTTCTATATTAGGACCTCACCCCTCCACCTTGCCTCAATACATCATACCTCCTGCGTTTTCTTTAAAACGACCTGCATCTTCTACACCCATACAGAGATCCATGGGTGTATCAACACCGCACCCCAAGTATCATGTCCACCTATCAACCCTAAACAAACTCCATCATCAAATGATTTGTTTGTTGTCATTGCTCTTTCTCCATGGTTGTTTCCCGCCATTACTTCATCTATGGCCTCATCATTTAACCAGCTAAACATAACTTTTGCGCTGAAGAAGCCACGTTTAGTTAAACCCAATTATCAAAACCCCTTGTCTAAACCACCACCCGTACGAACCAACCATACTCAAACATTACCAAAACCCAACCAATCAATAGCCTCATCTTCCTCTGACTTTGACCCGCTCAAAGGATCTTACGCCTAGATCCTTGATATGTTGGTGGAGAATGCGACCATTTCCCTACCCCCACTTAGACCCTATGATCCATCTAAACCTCGACCTATAGGTTATGATGAGTCTAAAATCTGCGCTTACCACTGCACACCAGGACATGATGTAAAGGGATGCAAAGCTTTAAAATTCATACTTCGTCAGTCACCTCTCTCGGATAGAAAGGTTAAGAAAGACAACTTACGAAGGGAGAAACCTTTAGCTTTAATCCCCTCTCCTGTACCACCTATCCCCACCTCACCAAGATCTATCATTATTACAACCCCACCTCTCGAAGACAATGACTTATCCCTACCGTCTTCCTCTTCTCATGTTCACGAGATTAACATGATTTGTGTTGCTACTCGAGGGCAGAAAAATAATGGGAAAGCTAAAGAAAGCACACCTGTGGCCTCTCTTTCTCCGTCCACCATCCCGATCGCACCACCACCTAAAGTGGTTATTCGTGGACCTGCCTACCTCGTCTCTGATGGAGTTGCCCACCGAACCATGATCAAACAACTTCACCAATCACCTGTAAAAATGACACTGTATGATCTCATTCAAACCTCTGAATCTCATCACCAAGCTCTTGTTGAAATCCTTCAAGGGATAGAGGTCTTACCTAACAAAACCTTGCCTGTTACCTCCATCTTAACACCCAACCACGTTGCTTCTCTCACCAAACAATCTACCACTTCCATCCCTGTATAGCAAACCGCTGCTGTCAGTTTCTCCGAAGACGAAATTGTTGACTTTGGTGCAGAAGATCCTGACCCCGCTCTTTTCATCTCATCTTATGTCTGGGACATCTGAGTACGTCATGTTATGATTGACGGGGGTGCTAGCCTAAATATCATCTCTTCCAAAGCCTTCCAACAAATGAATATCCCTTCTAGCTGCATGTGTGCCAACCCCACCATGTTGCGTTCATTCAATGATTTTATTACTTCTACCTTAGGCACCGTGATCCTTAACATTAATGTAGGGCCACAGACCTTACCTGAACTCTTCTATGTCCTTGAGGGAGAATTCCAATACAACATGTTGTTAGGTCGCCCTTGGATCCGGGCTATGGGATGCGTTCCCTCCACCTTACATAGATGCATAAAATTCGAGTATGAGGGGAAGTCCTACACCGTAAAAGCTAACCCTCCCCCCTTCAAAACCTGTAATATGTTATATTTCCCTAATGATGTGCTTGTACCAGTCAAGACACCCATTCATCCAACCCAACCATCTATTTCGACCACACCTCAACCGCACTTACACCTTCAACCAATGAAACTGCCCACCGCAAATACCGCATCATTCCCCGCAGACAACATCCCGACCTCAGATCCCTTAGTAGATGTTTTTCAACGCCTTACACTGGGGGAGTATCGCCTATATAACGTTAGCACTTTCCACACCCCATAGGAGTATGGACAGTTACATGCGCATCCTACCTACGACCGTCGTGTGGGGGAAGTAATCTCCTACGGACCACCTAATTGTCGCACCAACCTAACGTATAGGGGTGTCGATACATCCTCTGTCACCCCTAAACCTCCCCTTGGCATGGTTCCCTTCCAATCTGATTTTCAATATCTAACTAATCGTCGTTTCACTCTCACCTTCCTGACGCGCTGTGCTTGGAAGGGCTTTGGTTTCGGTCTTTATGAACAAGGCCAACATACAATCATTCCCGTGACTACACATAAACACCAAGATCGTAGTGGTCTTGGATTTTCTGAAACACTTACACCCAAGAAATCTCATGTCAATTGTATCTGGGAGGACGACGAAGTCACCCCTTCGGAACCATCATCACCCATTTTGCCATCGTCACCAACAGAGTCGATAAACCTTGAATCTATCCCTCCTAAATTTTTTTTTTCATAAACGCTATCTTCCTGGGTCCTCTCACTTATCAACGCGATAATGAGGACCCATCTTCTCTTCCCTTTCTGTATCCAAACATGATCGAAGAGGATTCGCCTTCAATTAATGTTGTTGAGTGCCAGGGTGACGACTCCATCCTCACTTACCTTGGTGCGGACAACTATTATATTCAACGTGACTTACCATCTGAAACTCAAACCATGTTGAATGAGTCGACTATAGAAATCAACATCCACATAGAGGACAATCCTCACATTGTGAAGATCGGACAATCTCTTAACGCATCAGAACAAATTGCCTTTACTACCTTTCTCCATGCCCGCAACCAAGCTTTCACTTGGTCCTAATGCTGACATGCCAGGAATTAATCCTGACATTGCGGTCCATAACATTACCTTGAAACCTGATTCCAAACCAGTTAAACAAAAACTGAGAAAAATACATCCACGCATTGCCCTCTTGGTCAAAGAAGAGCTTCAATGACTCCTTTCTGTTTGCTTCATCTTACCTATTGACTATCCTCAATGGATTTATAACATTGTACCTATTACTAAAGCAACAGGGGAACTTTGGATATGTACATATTTCTGGGACCTTAACCTCGCTTGCCCAAAGGATGAATTCCCCCTACCAAGTATTGATCAACTTGTTGATCTCACTGCGGGCCATGAGATGCTTTCTCTCATGGATGGTTTCTCAGGATACAATCAAATTTTGGTAGCCCCGGCTGATCAACATAAAACCACATTCATAACTCCTTGGGGAACCTTCTGCTATCGTGTCATGCCGTTCGGCCTCAAGAATGCTGGTGCGACCTATCAGCGGGCTATAACTTACATTTTTCATGACATTATGCACACTATCCTTGAGGATTATGTCGATGATCTTCTTGGCAAATATAAACATCGCAGTGAACATCTCGATGTTTTAACCATTATTTTCGATCACCTATTACAATACTGTGTTTGTCTTCAACCAAAGAAATGTGTCTTTGGTTTTCTTTTGGGAAAACTCCTTGGTTTCATTTTATCTTTGCATGGCATCGAGGTCGATCCAGCTAAAGTCAAAGCTATCCTAGAAATGCCCCCACCCACTAACCTCAAAAAATTACGTAGTTTGCAGGGAAAACTCCAATCTATTCGGTGTTTCATCTCCCAACTCTTAGATCAATGTCAACCTTTTCATCATCTCCTTAAAAAGGACATTGTCTTTCAATGGAGCGAAGAGTGCCACTAGGCCTTTGAGGCTCTTAAAACCTATCTCTTGCAGCCACCCGTGCTTATCCCACCTCAGGACGATTGCCCTTTCTACCTTTACCTTTCCACCACTGACCATGCTGTAGGAGCCATGCTCGCACATCATGACTCTGAGCATCGAGAAAAAGCCATTTATTATATAAGTCGTACTCTGGTGGATTATGAGACTAGGTATACACATGTAGAAAAGTTGTGCTTAGCCATATCATTCATGGCCACCAAACTTCGACATTACCTCCTGAATCACAAAATTTTTGTCATCACCAATGTGGACCCCATCCATTATATGTATGCCAAACCTCATCTAAACCAATGCATCACCCGATGGCTTATGCTCCTTGCCGACCTTGACCTTGAATTTATACACCAGAAATCAATCAAAGGACAAACTATCGTAGACCAACTCGCGGAAGCCCCTTTACTTGGGGAACAATTTACCAATTTTACTTTCCCTGACGAACACATTTCCACTCTTTCACTCAGTGATGAGTCATATTCAATGACCCTCTTCTTCGATGGATCCAAATTCCAGCACGGCGGAGGGTCTGGTGTTGTTCTCATTCCTCTAGACACTGAACCTATGCCTCTTTCATTCCAGCTCGATTTCCCCTACACTAATAATACAGCGGAATACGAGGCCCTTGTTTTGGGTCTCCAGGTTACGTTACACTTAGGTGTAAAATCTATTAACATTTTTAGCGACTCTCAACTGGTTGTCAATCAAGTTATGGGCATCTACCAATGTAAAAATGAGGAACTTCAAAAGTATAAACATTACGTGGATTCACTTTTGACCTTATTTACTCATTATTCTATCCAAACCATTCCCCGCTCTACTAATAAATTTGTGGATACTGTGGCTTGCTTAGCCTCACAAATTCCTGCCTCACCAACCGACTCTGACATATTTGTCTTGGTCCAACAACTCTTTGCCCCATCTTATTCAGCCCCGGATGTTTGTATGGTAAATAATGTGTCTGCTGACTCGCAGGATACTTGGTATCACCAATTTCACGACTACCTTACAACCTTTGTTCTCCCACCTGACCTTACTCGTAATGGAAAACGTGCTTTTCTTAAAAGTGTTTCTCGTTATGTAGTCATGGGGGGACTCCTCTATAAACGTGGCTTTGATGGCATCCTCCTTCGATGTCTAACCGGCATGGAGGTTACCTATAACATCCAAAAATTCCATGACGGTATTTGTGGTGGACATTTTAGTGGCCTTGCCATGGCCAAACGGATCCTTTACCTAGGATATTATTGGCCTACGCTTAATAACGACTGCTATGAATATGTTAAGCGTTGTGTTATGTTTCAACAACATGCCAACCTTCAACATACTCCTAGCCATCCGCTACAGGTCGCACGAGATCTTTGGCCTTTCTCACAATGTGGTTTAGACCTTATTGGTGAGATTCACCCACCCTCTTCGCAACGTCACCGTTTGATAATCATAGCAACTGAATATTATACTAAATGGGTGGAGGCTATTCCACTAATTTCAACCAAAAAATAAAAAATTGTAGAATTCATTAACCATCACATTATCTGTCGTTTTGGTGTTCCTCATCACCTGATAACAGATAATGGAAAATATTTCAAAAACAAGTTATTACAAGACCTTTGTGACAAATTTGGTATCAAACTTAGCTTCTCATCACCTTACTATCCACAAGCAAATGGTCAAGCCAAATATTCTAACAAAACCCTTACCAAAATTCTCATGAAAGTCGTCAATGATTCTAGAAAAAATTGGCATGATCACATCCCCTTTGCCCTTTGGCCTTATCATACCAGCATTCGTACCTCCACTAATGCCACCCCATTTTCTTTGGTATATGGTACCGAGGATGTCTTTCCTCTCAAAATAAAAATACCCTCCCTAAGAATATCTCTTCAGGATATTCTCACCAATGATGATTTCCACCAAGAGTGGTTAGCCCAATTGGAGCTTCTTGACGAGCATCGTCTTACAGCTCTTGACCAACTTCAAATCTATCAAAAGCGCATCAAGCATGCTTATGATAAGTGACTTCATGAGCGTACCTTTAAGGTTGGTGATATTGTCCTTAAAGAGAATCAACATGTAACCAAACTAGAAAAGAGTAAGCTTGGAAAATTTGTTCCAAATTAGATTGGGCCTTACATTATCACTCATACTTATGGATCAGACACTTACCGTTTAGCTTCGCTCAATGGTAAACCTGAGCCTGAACCCCTTAATGCCTTGCATCTTTGACCATTCTACTGTTGAATTTAGTGCTATATCACTTCTTATCTACCTTGCGATCGTCCCTTGAGCTTGTTTACCACCTCATACACTTTGTTTCATGCAGCTCAAAATAGAATCAAGCACACATGGTTTTGTCATCACCTCCTCTTAAAGATGCCTTCCCCTTTTTAGTCTGGTCCATGACTTAAAAGTATCAAAATAACACGTTCTCAATTATACGCTTATGGGATATTCTTGAGTCAAACTTTCTACAAAACTAGATGCTTCATGTCAAATGGACATCTAGACCTATAAGTTATACATAGACTACTCCCTCAAAGGACAGCTATGTGCAAAACTACTTCTACTATTATAAATAGACTGCTCCCCTGAAGGATAGCTATACACAAAAACCGCATCTGCTGCTATAAATAGACTGCTCCCTTAAAGGACAACTATACAAAGTCAGCCTTTATTAGAAGCTTCTCGCATTGATCAGCTTCATGAAGACCTCAAGAACAACAAAATACATATCCCATGTAGACTTCCCGCATCAATCAGTCTATATCTAAAAAAGTAAAAAGTAGTATTCCAAAGCACTTTTGAGTCATGGACTTGTCTATTTAGGTTTGGTTCTCTTTTGTCAGAATAATCACCTTATAAACAAGTTCTCTGCACCCAAACTATATCAACCACCTGACCTCACCATTTGTCAAAGCAACAAAACTCAAGGGACGTGACGTATATCCGATATATTGTGATTATACAACTCTTTTCACCTATCGCCTTCTCACCTATGCAAGGTACCTAGGGATTCAAGCTTATCCTACGTTAATACGTGGTTTGTTTATCTCTTTTCAACTACAGGACACTTTTGCCTCTTTTACTCGAATCTAGGATTATGTGTTGACCTCAATCAGGACACAGTTCCCTACTACTTGGGTAAGCTAACTCTTGCTTCACCTATACCTACACCAACATCGCCAATTCTTTACTAACACCAACAACATTACCCTACCAATATCAATATATTTTTTTACCAACCAACAAATTACCTGACCACAACCAACCATTTGGCTTGACCCAAGGCTGTAACCAATCATTTGGCCTGACCCAAGGCCGTAACCAACCATTTGGCCTGACCCAAGGCTATAACCAACTATTTAGCCCAACCCACAGCCGCAACCAACCATTTAGCCCGACCCAAGGCCGCACCCCACCAATCAGACCCGACCCAAGGCTCTCACTCATCAATCGGCCCAACCCAAGGCCGCACCAATTAAGTACCTCACCCAAAACCTGCAAATTACAATTTTATCCACCCATCATGTAACTTTTTGTTCAATCAGGCTCACCCGTTCGTGTTTTAGCATGATTAGGATACTTGACTTGATCATCGACCAAATTTGCCTAGACCGAGACTGTGACGTTTATCTCAACCAAACCAACCATTTGGTACTGCCGAACATGCCTAAACATTCCTGTACCTTACCCGTTATATCCCTAGAGCTACTTCCTATGCCTTGGATACCAGGATTATATCAACCTTGTTCAGATAAACTATCAACCTTTGCCTATGTATTGCTTGTTTGCTTTTCAAATCGTGTACCCTAGTCGTACTACTACATTTCAATGTGTGTCTACTTCCTTGAACTTATCCCACCATCTTACCATTATCTCAACACCATTCACCCTTTATCAACCCTATCCCTTATTTCACGTCGCCTCAATCTGTGATATATTTGAGAGGGATTACCTATACCCTTAACTGGGGCAATCACTTCTTATTAATTGTCAGTGCAGCTTTACAAGACAAGCTACACGACAACAAAGGGCTAATGTAGACACAAATTGGTGTCTTACGACACCCTGTGCCCCGTATCTCATTTCACAACCTAACCTCACCACCTAAACCTTGCACAATTATTTATTAATTACCTTATAATTAATAAACCCACATTTTCAAACCTGCCACCTCATTTTGCCACCTCATCATGACCTAGCCCTAACCCTAAACTAACCTAATAAAGACCTATAACTTTGTCTCCATACACACCCATGACTAATTAACCCTCACCCACACCAAAACCAACCTAATATTGACTTGACCAAGCCCACAACTAATCTCTCGGAAGAAAATGAGGGAAAGTTGACTTTTTACTAAAAAATAGCCCACTTTGACTTAACCGACATCAGTTCCTGATCGACCGTCATCAGTTACGTAACTACCATCGGTTCCTTGTAAATGACCTCCCCCAACCAAAAATAAAGGATCGGAATTCATTTGTAGGATCCAGAAATTCACTTGGCAGAGCAGACACAAGTGAAGAAAAGAGAAGAGCATTGAGCCGAAGACTACAACTGAGCCACTGGATTGCTACCACCCCCTTTCAAGCATTGGAAAAGATTGAGGATAGCTTCATTAGCTCATTTTCCAATACCAGATCATCCCAACTGAGCCTTACTGTCACTACCACATTCCTTAGACTTGAATCTTCATCAAGCATGAGTAAGTAGTGTCTTGTATGTTTCTAAGCATCATTTCTTGAGTCTTTTGATTGATAGTAATTATAAGCTCACTTTTAGATCTACCACCTGCTAGCACCATGTACTTAACCTTCATCTATACAGCCTTGTATTGCCCAGAAGACAATTTTATCACACTCTGAGTCTTCCCTGTCATCTCACTATTCCCCTCAGCCATCCACCAGTCTTGAAAACTGCATAATCACCCTATAACCAACCTCCCTCCAGGAGCACCTAGATTACTGACCCTACCAGTGTCGGTTATCCTCTACCGGCAGTGGTTCTCTAAACCGCAGTTGGTTATCTAGTGATCGGCATCGGTCACTGTGACTTATACCCAAAACCTTCCTCTCACCTATTTGTCTCCTAACAACCTCAAATCCAATTTGGTTTATCCCTGTAACTCAAGCTGAACGCATCAACGACCATTGACCAAACAAACAATGTGACATTTTATTATTGGTAGTTTAGTCTCTATTGCTTTGTAACGAGGTACCTAAATCATGATTTCGTAATAGCTTCTTTATTATCATTAGTGTTAATTCGTATTAAAAGGGGAACTGACCACCTTCGAAAGGAAGTCTAATATTTCCTACACCCAAGGTAGTTCCCTCATTTATTGTCTAACTAAAATTTTGTGGTCTTGTATTCTTACTTGCAGGTAGTCCTTCCTAGACAAAAAGGAGTTCTTCGCAATCGATCTGATCTCTCTCTACGGTACGCGCACACCCTCTCAACATTCAACAGGTATTCATCCTATCTCTAACCCTTATCTGTTTCTCAAAATAATGAATGGATAGAAGTAACTCTATTCTAAGAACCGAAACATTCTGTGCGAAACAAATACCTCATTTATTCACATAGAAATCATATGGAAGTACATTGATACACTCAGTTGAAAAACTTGTAACACGAACCTAAGGATACTTAAAATATCACAAATGAACATCCATAGTCATTAAGGAAACAATGTATATAGGTATGAATCTTTTTACCAGGTTAAAGCATGAATATTTCTCATCCATAAACATTCATTCATCCCTTATCCAATAGTTTAATATGAGCCAAATTAAACTCAAGCATTACCAAAGAAGTTGAAAAATATAGATGCATTCATTTAGATATCACATGCTAGGTGGAGCATGAAATGAGGTTTGAGGTATCTTTGGAATAGTTCAAATTTCATTGGTGTATAAGGGTGCTCACAATGAAACTATTTTTTTTTGTTTTGTAGGGTTTCCCACCCATAGTAAGGATTTGAGATCTTGATCAAAATATTTAGACATCTTTGAAACATGACCAAAAACTAGTGTTTGATACCAAAAAAATATTTCTTGGTAAGTTTTAGTCATAGGAATTTACAGACCAATAATCCAAGAAGGTCCAAGACCTTACAAAATGATCAAAAGTGTATAGATAATCCTAACAAAGTTCTATGGTCCTACCCCAGGTTAGTTTCCGGTTATAATTCCCAAAGTGAAGAATTATCAAATTTGAATCTAAGTATTTTAGTAGTGTACACATTTAGAACTTCCCAAATAAATTTGTAAATAGATAAGTTCACTCTGTTGGTACTCAATCCAGTTCCTTGGATCGAACTTATCTTTTTACTAGAATTTCTATAGATGTAACTGTTATGTGTGCTTATTAGTTATCCCCGTTCTTCAAAGTTCATTATGAGTAAGGGAGAAGTATCAATTTTATATAATTTCATTCCTTGGAAAATTAAAATAAAGGATTTATAAAAAATGTTGGAGGACGGATTTAATGGACTTGTTAATCAAAGTATAAAAGCTTCAGACTTGCGGGTGATTGACATATGTCTAAATATTTCACAAAGAACCTGCAATCAACACCAAATGATTCAAATTACTCCAAGAATCCAAATCTATGAAGGCCAAAAGCATGCAGCCTAACTATGAAGTATAAAGTTGCAAGACTGGTCAAATGACTTAGTTAAAATTGACTTATCCATTTAAACAAGCTTGAGAAATTAAAAAAAAAGTTGTCAAAGTGCTACATTTCCAAGAAATTCAAATGCCCGCAAAACAAAGGACACATGGAAATATTTTTTGTCTCTCTAAGTCATTAAAATTTCATGGAATTCAAGTCTACAGAATCAACCAAGGTTAATAGTGTTGGTGCATCTTACTAGACTTTTTATCATTCGACGTCTTTTCCACCTAGTTGGTTAGTAATCTCACTTAGTGAGAATAAGTCATAGGTTGAATAGGTCAATAGGGTTGTGTACATGTGTCATGCATAGGATTTACATAACACTCATATATGTACCCTTTCTTTTCAATCTATGAGAATGCCAGACACTCTGATTTCTTTCTCTACTTGATTCTTTCTTTGATTCAATTTCTTGCTTATTGGGTGAAGCGTTCATGGCTCCATTGAAGTGAGACCTTGCTCGATGTTCACATATTTCCAAGTTGAGCCTCATAATACAATTTGAGAGATAATATTTCAGATCTGGGCAACCTGGTGGGTTAAGGGATGATACGTGGGTAACATTTCAATGAAGCCAACAAAAAAGTCTTATTAGATAAAATTCGTGATGTGAAGGCCTGGCCCTACAACCAATGAAAGATAAACATGAAAGTAAGAGATACTAACATTGTGAGATCCAAATTAACATGGAGCTTTCTCATTTTTCTATTCTTTACAGCTTGACAAGGCTGAAAAACTAAAGGTATATGGAGCTTTCTGATTAGTTTATACTTCACACTCTGACAAGATTGACATTATCAGTAGTGTGGATCTTTTTTATTGGTTTATGATTCGTAATATAATGAAATTTTTTTAAATGTAAGTGAATTACGATGTAATCCTGGAGCATATTTATTGTTTCATGGTTTATTTGGGTCAGTTAATATTATTAAACATTATAATAGTGCAAAGATCATGGAGATTTCCCATTGGCTCACATTTTGCAAGAATCGATTAGGGTCATATAAACATGTGATTTGCAAAGATCCTGGAGAATTCCCATCATCTCACATTTGAAAAAAAATCAGTCAAAGTTATCGAACATTCTAAACTGTGAAGGAGCATGGAGATTTTTCATTGACTCACGTTTCCCGGTAGGAAGTTAAGTAAAAGGAAAATATGAATTATGAAGGATCATGAAAAATTTTCATTAGCTTACATTTCCAGGTGGCTAGTAAAAATAAAAGAAAATCCCAACACTGCAAAAAAATGTGGATATTTTTCATTCGATCACATTTCATGGTAGGCAATAAGGTAAAAAACTAGTTTAAGAAGGTGAAGATGAGTAGAATTTTCGTACTGGCTCACATTTTGTATATAAAAACAATTCTCGAATCCAATCAAAATATATCACGTTTCACTCTCTTGTTCATCCCGACATGGAAAACTTTAAATGACCATAAATTTAAATCTAGAGCTCCAAATCATGAAAAATAGGTCTCGATGAAAAGGTCCCCTCGATCCCTTCAATTTGGCATCATTAGATTCAGGAATTGATGGAGTTTTATGGGAAAAAATGAGAAAAAAAAGAAACACATGCACCTAGAAGTATTAGCTAACTATTTTTATGTATGTGGCAGTGAAGGCATGGAATTACTCATAAAATGCTAATAGAAAATCAGATATTTTTATTTAGACAAGTTAAATTCCCACTCTAATTAAAAATCTCTTTCTTTGTGAACAAGGAGAATATTCACTGGCTTTTTTGGGGGGAAAATTGAATTGTAAAAACATAACAAATTTTTATAAATATGGGGGATTGTCATTATATAAAAAGGTGAGTTTTTCAATTAAGGATTTAGTATTGGTATTCTAATCAAAGGGATTTAGTTTTCCTATTTCTGAAAAAGGTAGAGAGATATAATTGTGAATAATGCATGTTTCCTTAGTGAAATGTATATAGATTTCCATTTCCCATACTTTTGTGTCAAGATGGTTGTAATGTTCAACCATCAAAAAATGTTGAGAGCATTTTTTTGATGTTCCCTTGTTAAGAAAGTCGAGATCTGAATGAAATATGTTCACTTCTGAGTTTAATTTCTATGTTATGATCTCTGTATGTCGAATTGTCCATTGATGAGTTATATTTCTTGTTGCAGACTTATAATTATTGTTTCTCTTTGTCATACACTAGTCATTAGTTTGATATTGTATTGTAAGCATTTACTCTACAATATTGGATGTAATTCTAAAATACTTACTCTAACCATTTTTTGTTGAGAGATTTTTGAGCCTTAAAATGTATCTTGGGTGTACGAAGGAGGAAGAAATAAATACTTCATTATAATTTTTGTACGAGATCTTGTGTCAAGTATTTTAGAAATTTTCTCAAAGATTTTCATCTATTAGGAATCAATGAATGCAAAACTTCCTTTGTAGAAATTGTCACTACTTAATCCACTTTTTTTTTACTTTCTAGAATTAAAGGTTGTTATAAGTGTTAAATGATTTGTTACAAGGAATATCTCATCTTATAATCCACCCTTTGTGAAGTTAAAACTATCATAATTGATCACATCCCCTCATATTAACTTCCATTTGTCTATTTACTACTTTGTTTCCTAGAATATCACTAAAGGTGGTTTTTATCCTTAATTCTATTATCACAAGAATCCAAGAGAAACTGAACTTTAGTATCTATAGTAACCTATGTCTTGTGCATTAAACATGTGAAACATATTTTTTGAAAACTCATGAGATTGAATGTTATATTCATGACCATGCTTATCCCATATTGTTTCATCATTTGACAAGTGAATAGGGACAAATAATTCATCTCCCTCCTCAGCATTCAAGTTACACTATGATTCCTCTCACCATGGTTCAAGGAAGGACCAAAAGTAGAAGGAAAATGTCATCTCCTTTGTACATTCCCCTTAATCATCCCAACGCTTTATCCTAAGGAAAGTGCTAGATCACTCGCTAGAAACAAAATGGCATACCATCCAGTCTATCATAGTCCAAGCATTCCCCCTTCCTAAGAGAATTTTTTTCAGGCCACCAGGGGGTGTAGATTTGAGGACCAATGCACTCATTCTCTTAATTTTTCAAGTTTATATCTTGTCTCGACTCTTGTGAATTAGTTGAAAGTATTAATCCATTGTTATCATACTAAATAATTAATTCTGGAATTTATTTAATTAGAGTAACCTTGAATATCTCCACTTACATCCTTTAGTGTACTTAATTCACGATTCTATATTTCATATTATCTAATAAGGGTGAAATTTTTTGGTGATCTTGATTCGTGACTCAGTATTTTATGTGTTCCTCCTCTTTGATTTTTGTGTTGTATATATCTTCTTATTCTACTTAATCATGTCATTATTTCTAATGTTATATGATATTCACATAAATACCCTAGGCCCAAATACTCATACTTGGGGTTATAAAGAAAACCCCTTTGCTCATCCTTCTTTCCAACGCTTATTCAAACTTTGAAAATGGGTTAACGAGTCAAAAGTTATGATCAAAACAAGGAACACTAAATATTTGTAACCAAAACTGGATTAAAAACATATACCTGTGCCTCCTTTTATGCATGTGTTTCCCCCTTACAGAGACACATGTGCCACCTGAAAGGCATGTATGCCACCAAAAATACGTGTGCTTCACTCTGTGTATTTCTGATTTACAGTGCACTTGTGCCACGCGAGAGGCCTGTCCACCACCAAAAAGACATTTGTGCCACTCTGTGTAATTTTTACTTACCATGCACCTGCACCACCTGAGAGGCACGTGTACCACGAAAAGAGTGTATGCACTACCTACAATAAAAATAGGTGAAAATTCAGACATAATGGCTATGCCACCAGAAAGACATGTGTGACACCACTTTGTAAAATAGTCCCGATTTCTGAAAGAATGCATGCGCCACCAAAAATGTGTCTGTACCACTAAAACAATGTGTGCACTTGGGTTAGGGTGTATGCACTGATCTGACAGGTTTTGAGTTTCAGTGAAGGTAGAGTACCAAAATGTGTTTGTGCCCAGGTTTGTGCATTTGTGCGCTGGTTAGGGAATGTGCACTCGGGTTAGTGCGTATGTGTCAGGGTTGATAAACAGAGAGCCAGGTTTTGATAGTGCACCTGTGCCACCTGAGAGGCATGTGCACCATGAAAAATGTGCTTGCACTCCTAAAAATGTGCTTGCGCCACAACTGCAACCAAAATATGGAAAAAAGCACAAAAAATATCGCAATATATCAATTTTTGACAAATTAGTTTAAAATGAAAACAACCCATTAAAATAATGGATATGAACAAGAAGTTACACATATCAAATTAGTAAAAATTCCAGGAAAATGGAAATTAGTTACTACATGTGCATATCAAAAGTTAGCCAAAACAATGAAACTTAAACTAAAATGCCATGGGACTAAGTGTCCCACCGGGCGTGCCAAATGTGTGCATGTGTAATTTGCTTAATGCTTAATTAAATGGGACAAGAAATACCACCTAAAATAGTTCTACAATTTAGCTAAAACAAATCATAAACTCCATCAAGATAGAGAACTAAGAAATATCTAAGCTAACATTATAACTTTGAAAACATGAGATCAAAACTATGCATGTTATTTTAACATATCTACTCTCCTAGATTACCAACAAAATGCATGGACCTATTTATCTCCAATGGCAATAAAAAATGGCTTGTTTGATCTTTAAAGAATGCAAGAATAGGAAGCTTAGCTCTTAACAATGGTGACCTCTCAAGGAGACAAAATGCAAGCTCTTAGTCTCTTTGCTATATGCTTTGCATTTGCTCTCTTAAGATGTTTAGGTATAGGTATAAAGGTTGAAGGAGGGCTCCTTATATAGCCCAATGGATAAAGGAAACACTTCATCCCTTTGCATGTGGGATAAGGTAAAACATGATTAGGAATGGATAAGTTTTCTTTAATAAAGGTAACCTTACTTTAGAAGGGTTTAATTTATGCTTAGCAAGTCATGGGAGTTGGGAGGGTGTTTTAATTAATCAAAGGTGATTAACTAATAGGTAGATGTAAGTTTATAGAAGCTAGTTAGAGGAATATTAGTACAATTTAGGATATTAGAAGGAGATTAAATCAATTAAATATTGATTTACTAGTTAAATGAAGGGGAAGACTAATCAATTAATAATAATTAATAAATCTAGATAGAAGAGGTGAATAATTAACAGAAGGTCGTTAATCAAGATATTAGTTGGATAGGTGAATTAATTAATTAGCTTAGTGTAATTAATTAATGATGATATGAGGGAAAATGAATTTTTTTTACGATATGTCGTCGATTTGTGAGAAAGGGGATAATTAACGCAATTTAAGTATTTAAATTGCTTGGACATAATTATAGGTGTCTAAATTTTTTCCCTCTTTGGGGTGGCATAAGTGACACCACTTCAAAGATAGTAGATGGAAGAAAATTTTGAAGGGATAGAAGAAAAATTAGTATGAGGTAGAGATGCCCCCTCGAGTGTCAATGGGGTGATGAAAGAATATGGTCAAACAATCGAAAAAGGTGAGAGATAGATAGAAGAATGGGAAGAGGAAAGATGCCCCGGTGAGACAGAAGATGAGGGGTGAGAAGAAAGTGATACAGAAGAAATATGGAGGAGGTGAGAGAAGAGCTTAAATTTTAGCCACTGTGTATTGGAACAATTTTGATGTCATCATATTACCATAAGAGTTAATTCATCGGTCCTTATGAAAAATATAAGCATACGAAAAAATTAGAATGACATGAAAAGCCATACTACGAACAATTTTCCATTGCTGAAAACACCAACTCCATGCAACATACAAAATGTAATGCAATACAAGAAAGTAAACAAGCTAAACTAATAGAGAAACATAATATAATGTTTTTATTATCGAGCTTCAGTTACGACCTGTGTAAATTAATGACAAGGGTTGGTGATAGTGCCCCAAGCAAGGATACATGGGAGGGGAATAATGGAGGACACTTGGGTCCGATGGAAAAACAATGTGCACTATAAAATAGTACCAGACAACTCATTGTGCCCTGGATTACAAATAAAGTAAGCAGCCTAAGGAGTGACAAGTCGCACACATGAACAAGTGAGAGCTAAAGAGTGACGTTTTGTAGGATGATTTTCAATTTTTCGAAGTTTTTTGAAACATATTTTGAATTTTTTTGATGATTTTTCTAACATATTTGAATGTTTTGGTTGATTTTGAAATTTTTATGAAATTATGTATAGGAAGACAAGGAAGCGTGGATGCCCCTAGCGATAGATGAGATGTATAAGGGCATAAGGCCACATGCGTATCAAAAAGCTGAAGATGTAAAAATTCCCCAATGTTTAGGTGGGTGTATTCAAAGTTAAACTCTTCACAGGTAGAAGCGGGACCCAAGGCCATTATGGATAGGTTCAGCATGATGATGAACATAAACCCAATGAAATTCTAAGAATAAGCAAGCATGCCCCCATCGTAAGTTGGCCTAAAAAACACATGATAGAAAGGAAGGAGAAGATTGTTTTTATGGAAAGGGACAAAGGTGCCCAAAAACATAGCAAAAAAGTAATCTTATACACATGGATGTTTTGAATGAAGTATAAGAATGATCTGAATGATATGAATGTAGCTTAGAAGCCTCATGATGAAGAAGTGATTAACCAAAGACAAAAATTGTAAGACGAGATAATGGACTAGAGTACGAGTCTAAACAAGATCCAAAATGAGACACTTGGTAACATACTAATCCCCGCCTACTCATAGAGATCCAGTATGTGCACGTGGATTTTATTACCTCTTGAAGTGAATAATTAATAGAAAAAAAGTGAATAGACCCTAACCAATGTGTAGGAATGATATATTGTGAAAGGTGATTTTGTGAATAGATAGTGAAAGGATAGCCGTACATTGCTCCACTACCAACTAGGCATCCATAGCCTCGACGGAGATGTATTTGATTCTAATCACAACATTGCTCTACTATCAGTTAGGCATCCATAGCCCCAATAGAGAGTAATATATCAATTTGTTTTTGCTTTGTAGCTTTTAACTTTTGATTTTTGATTGATTTTGATTCTTTTGCTTTCTAAAAACTTATTTCAGCTCTCTTGTTTGACAAGGGGTTACGAACCACTAATGGCTTGATGGAAGGAGGTGGAAGTGCTTATGATGATGACATTGGCTAGTGTCAACAAATATGTCCAAAAGTTCTTTGCAAGAAGTTTATTACATGTTGAATGTGATAGGATCTCTAAGAGGTAAGTCGTTCTTTAATTTACCAAGGTGATAAAAGACCAGGGTCAAACAAATACCATAGAGATAAATGTCGTAAAATGTGTGATAATATGCTAACCAAATTATCACCAAATGGATGAAAATGGAAATAAGACTTGTAGAAGAATAGAAAGGAAGGGAAGAAAGAAATATCCATGTGTACGCAACACCTGATTGCAATGTTTGATCTTTATACCTTTGATTTTTGTTGTGTTTTCTCAATGTTTTTTTTTGTATTTTTGAATTGTTTTTTATTTTTAGATTTTTGATAGTTTTGAGAGGTTAGGACTAACAAAGTCACTATGTGTGATAAGATCCAAAAACAATGTTTGCGACTTCCTTGATAAGGGAGACTAGGCGTGTTTTTTTAATCAAGAGTCATGTTTTCCCTGATCTCAATGATCATGGTGAGTTCACACTCAACAAAGGAGTGTGATTTATCCTGAACCATGGATTTCGTATGCAAGATCTTACGTTCCCTATCTAGAGGTTTATGCACTTTGTGCCATACTTGATGGTTACGTTGATGTGCGTTCTTGAATCGCGCTTGATTTACAACTTTGAGATTATTCAAGTTATTGGGGGATTTTGAGCTCTTGGAATTTTTGACCTGAGCTTGATCATGAACCTATTTGGGTTTCTTATAAGTTGACTTGTGACTTTTCTAACCTCAAGAAGGAAAATAAAGTGAATGTTTACAATTGATGATAGGAACGAAAGAAATGATGGTGGGCTTGCCCCGATAATTGGTAGAAGGATGATGTGATTGATGGAAAGGACACGGTCCAAGGATTGAAGAAGATGAGCTACTGGAAGGTGAGACAAATATAGAAGATGAAGGGCTACTAGGATGTGTCCCAAGAATAGAAGAAGAAGGGATACTAGTACGTGACCCAAAGATAGAAGACGAAGGGATACTAGGATGTGGCCCAAGAATAGAAGAAGAAGGGCGAATAGGACATTACACATAGATGTAAGGTGATGGACTACTAGGATGTGGGCCAAGAATAGAAGATGATGGACTACCTGGCGGTGACCCATACATAGAAGATAAGGGGATAATTGGACGTGCCCCAAGAATAGAAGATAGTGGACTACTTGAAAATGTCCCACAAATAGTAGAGGTAGGGCTACTAGAAGGTGACCCACACCTAGATGAAGATGAAGGGCTACTTGGTGTTGACCTCATAAGATATTTTGATTAAGGAATTATGATAGACAAAGAGTTATTGGGTGATGAGAAGATAGGCCATGGATCAGTGCAAGACCAAGGAGTTTCATCACATAATGAAGAATGTGAAGATGAAAGAATAAGAGGAGGGTCAAGTTGCATGACCTGAGGTTCTTCCTCCATTTCTTGATAAAAGGAATCAACATTTCCTCACAATATGCAGATGCATCAAATTCTAAAGAGAATCCTTTCTCTTAATCTGCTAAAGGAATATCTTCATATGCCCCTATAAATGCCCTGATTGTTTCTTCATTCTGAAAGAGATCAATCGGTATGAGTTATTGATCAACCACCAAGGGTTGATTGGAAGAAAGAGATACAATTGGTGTGGAAAACTTAGAAGATGTTTGATGATGATTGAGAGAAGAAAATGATGTGGGAGATGAAGAAGATGTGTAGCTAGATGTCTCAAGAGTATAAGAATATGGTGTGGACCTACCTATAAAATGGTATTTCAAATGTAAAATAGTAGGATTAAGTCCAAATTCTGTAGATTGTGATGCGTGGGTCAATTTAGACATTTATCTCGAAGGAATTTGAGTCACATGAATCTTCAAAGGAGGAAGACTTATTGGGGGTGATTGATGAAGAATTTCCTATGAAGAACGGGAGGACCATGATTCAAGAATCACATCAGATGAATAATGACAAGGGTTTTGTAAAGAAAGAGAGGACCAAAATTCAAGAATTGTATTAGATGTTTGATTAGAGGTATTTGGATCTACACGTATCTTCAAAGGAAGAAGACGTCGTCGATGTAACTGATAAAAGGGGTCCTGTGAAGAAAGGGAGGACTATGACATAGGAGTCACATTAGATGACTTAGGAGTCGAATTAGATGAATCTGAATAGTAGTTTAGATCTAAATCATTAGAAGAATAAGAAGAACTGTTTGGATTGGAATCAAAAGAAATATTTGGATTGGAATCCTCAAAAGAAGAGGAAATGCTTGGATTACAATAAGAAGAAGAGTGGGGGGGACCCGAATAATAATTTGGATCATAAGTGTCTAAATCATACCACCGACTATGAGATGAAGGTGGGGAACGAGTTACCCATATGGTCTCTCTAGCAGAAAGAACCAAATGAGGTTTAGTTGTAATGAATCTTTTGATTTGAATTGCGAAACCTAGGTTCCATATTTTTGTGAGTATGGGGAACTGCACGATAGTCAGTCATTTTTGGAACTGTTTTAAGCACAAATGTCTGGATCTAGATAGTGTGATGGAACTCCTTCAAAGGGAAGGAAGTGACATGTCAATTTGAGTAGCATAAGGAAAACCATCTAGACATTGTGTAAGTATGGAGACGCGTGTGTGATTTTCTGAAGAAGGTCTAAAGAAAATAGACATCGTGATGACGTAATCTTGATGAGATCTAGAGGGATTGTCCTAGAAAATAAGTTTTCTACATGAATATTCACAAGGAACAATCATGGAAGTGTGAAACACAAATCCAATCAACATGGAAATACACCATATGAAAATGCAATGCAAAGATGATTAACACAATGTCAATGTTTACGTCAAGCTTGAAATGAACAAGGCGTAAATATTAAAAATGGTAGATGCAAATCCTAAATAAAGGATACCACGACAAGTTTTAAAACCAACAAGGCTTAAATGTTAAAGGGTGAGGTTTACAAATGTAAGCTATGTAACCACACCAATTGGACATGTTTATCAAGCTTCGTGGAGAAGTGACATATTAGTGTCAAAGTGGTATCAAAACGACATAGACAAAGTAAGTGACACCCTTCAAGATTTGGGAGAAAGTTTGAAATCAAAATAAGTCAAAGTATAATAAGGATTTGTTAAAATGTGGGAAGTGTAATGCCATAATAGGGACACTTAGATCATGTTTACAAGAAACGTGACATAATTATCTTAATTATGTCAAGACAATGCAAACGAGATAACATGTTAAAGGGACATAAAATGATGAATAATTCCTAACTATGATGATGATCTTGACATGGGTATCAAGATCAAAATGTCCACCAATGATATGAATACATCTCCGTGCACTTTAGATGCTTAACTTATCCATCCGAAAACATGGATGGGCATAAACAGACAAAAAACTGGCAGAAACAATTGATTGGTAAAACAAACGTAGTCACTCTCCTTCTGATCAAAAAAGTGTCAAAGGAATGTGAAAAAAGTAAATAAAAAAATGGGATGAAAAATGTTGGCTTCACTTCGAAAAAGTTCACCTCGCCCTACGGAAAGTAAAAACTAAGTGAAAGTAACATGTCACACATTTCGCAATAAAAATATGGTTCATAACTCAACACTATTTTAGAATGGTCAAAGTGGGCTCCTAGCTAACATATATTTTCCTAAGTGGTTCTCTCGTCCTAGGTGTTACAAATATTATCCATGAGTGGGACGATTTACCCAAATAGTCCCAAATATCTTGGGAGTATCTCAACTTTTCCCCCTTCAAGCATAGTGGGTAGTAAATGCATCCATCATGTACTTAAAAGGGTCACATAGGGACAACTTGTAACGCTATCTCACAAAGGAATCACTATTCAGATAGGTAGTACGAAGCACTTCCCATTTTGACCACAAGGTTCCCTCTTGTGTGGACTACTTTGGGGTTCTTGGAACCACCCCCATTGTTGTAGCTTAAGGTGTTATGCCAAAGGGGCTATGTTCAAGTTGAGCAAAGAGGGATGTACCCTTTTCTAAAACCTGCAATATAATGTTTTGAATATGTTGTTTGTTTTATCTTTTTTAATTAGGTGTGGTTTTCTCGAACAATGTTTAGCAACCTGTATAACAATTGTATTAGTATTTTTTGACTTTTTTTTATTCCTCCATTCTTTGACAAGCGATGGTGTTTTGGTCCTGTATGACGATTTTTAGTAGTTTTCCATCAAAAGAGAAGCCACCATTTCTGATTCTCCAGATCGTCCAAGCACGAAAGAGAAGAGCATACGTGATGTCTTCAAAATCCAAAAAGATATCAAATGGAAAAACACTTTAATTCAACTATGCCAATTCAACCAATTCTAACTCATATATTCCTAACAACCTCAAAGCATCAAAAAGGACTTAAGAATCCTTTTTGATTCCCAAGATCACCACTATGGTACACGAGGGAAGAGCATACGCGATATTATTCCTATAAGTAAACATGCCCCGATTATCTAATCAAGTGAAAAAGCATGTTAAACTAAAAGATACAACCATATCAGTATGAAATGATTAGATTTTTCTTACAAGAATTAGAAAACTCTAAGAATAATCAAAAAGTGATTCTAGAAGTCCAATTTTTTGCACTTTTTTTCCCAGTTTTTAGTAATTTGCATTACTAGAGGTCTCTGGGGCATTTGGGAAGTTTTGTAATAGAACACCGTATTCCAAAACTCAAATAAATTTATGAAAAATCCCTTATCAAATTACTACTGCATTATCTTTAACAAGAATTACTTATTCAAACTCCTAAGTGAATTTTGTTAGGAACGATTGCTCTAAAATTGGTAAATTGATCAAAAACAAGGAGCACTAAAAAGTCCTCTAACCAAATGAAAGATATCTAAAAAAGATATACATGTGCAACATTTTATGCATGTGCCGCCCAATTATGACAGACACCTATGCCACCCAAAATGTGAGTGCACCCCCAGGAACAAGACGTGTTAGTACACAGTCATGAGTGTTTCTGATTTAGCATGGGCACCTGCGCCACTTTAGAGGCACATGCACCATGTTTGAGACATGTAGACACCACTCTATGCCAAATTTTTCACAGTACAATAGTGCACAGTGCATGACTAGAGAGGCATATGCGTGGACATTAAGAGTGCATAGGTGCTACCTGCAGGAAGACTCAGAGCCACACAATTCAAACATATTGTACAAGTGCCATCTAGAGAGGCACATGTATAGCCACCGCTTTAGTAACACAGGCATGGGTTTTGACAGCATAGACCTGCACCATCCAAAAATGATGTCACAAGCACACCCCTTAATTCAAAGTGTGCACAAACGGGTTAGGGTGTAGGTGACCAAATTCTGACAGGTTTTGAGTTACAGTGAAGGTAACAGTATCAAAATGTGTTCACGCCCAGGTTAGTGCATTTGTGCCCTGGTTGAGGAAATTTTGAATCGGGCTTCACCTCTTTATGTTCCTGGGTCTATAATATCATTAAAACACAACTTCTGACCACTAATCCTAGTTGCCAAGCAAGAGGCATATGCACCACAAAACATAGAAATTGCATCTACTAAAAATTTACAAAATGCACTCCTTAAAATGTTCTTGTGCCACACCTGTAATATAAAAATCTTGGAGAAACTAATCACAAGAAAGATTGACAAGCACTCTAGAAAACTTGACAATTTAATATAGGAAACTTGAAACTAATCTAAAAAATTAAAATGAAAAACTTTGAACACTAAGTTACACATATCAGCTTAGAAAAAATTCCAATGAAAATGGGGGTTTGTCTGACTAGGCGTGTCCAAATCAAAAGTTACCCAAACTATACAAAGAAAATAAAAAATCTAAACAAGCCAAGGCTAACTAACATTTCCCACCGGGCGTAAAGCTCTAATGTCTAGGATGTGTAATTTTATTAATGATAAAAGCTTAAATGGTATTCAAGAACTAGTACCTGAAAACAATGCTAAAATCTAACTAAAACATACCTATAATATGCTCAATTACCTAACATAGGGCCTAAATAAACCTAAGAGGGAAATCTAACATGGGTATGGTTGCTACTCTGAAATACATGAGATGAAATAACCTACTCCAAATGCTATTGTTAACATCTCTACTCTTCGATATTCATCTACTAACCTTGCATGAAGGCTATTAGGTAAGGATTGAACTTGGCTATATATCATATTTAATTATATGAGATGCAAATTAAAGCATGGTGTAAAGTATTAAGGTAAGAGGTGAAGTCTTTTTACAATGTTTTCGTCTCAAGTGGGGAAAATGCAAGCTCTTAGTATCTTTGGTGCATGCTGGGACCAAAATCTCTCTTAAGAAGTTATAGGTGTAGAATTTCTAAGGGATGATTAGGCCTTGCTAATCACAATTAGTGAATTAGCCCAAGTGGATTAAGAGGTATGAAGCCCTAATTAAACCTCTTGCATGTGGTCAACTAGGAGGCTAGGATAGGATTTTGAAGCTTGCTGAGTTTGCTTTATTGGAGGTGAACCTGGGGTGACTTTAAAAGTGGTCATAATTTAGGGGTTAGCAAGCCAATGGGAGTTGGGGGGGTGTATATTGACTAAAACAAAGGTGATTAACTAATAGGCTTAGATGTATGCTAATAGAACACTAATTATCTTTTTTAAAGAGGAATTTTGACTTACGATTCAGGCTATGTAGAAGTGGCATTAAATGAATGAAATATTGAGGTTTGGTAGATCAATGACAGGGCTTGTTAATTGACTAATTAAGTGGTAATAATACATTACTTAATCTAGATAGAAGATGTCACTAATTATAATGAAATTGGTTGAGAATGAGAGTGATTTGTGTGGGTAGGTGGCTTAATAAGATTAGCAAAAGTGGAATTTAGGTGTTTTCAAAGGTAATATGGATTGAATAAATTAGTGCTTAAGATGATGGATGTCATCACATGTTGTTAGAAAGGGGATGGTTAGCGCAATTTTTTTATATGTATTGGAATAAAAAAGAGAGAAACATGCCAAGCTCATTATTGTAGGGAAAGAAAAATAAAAATAATATATTTAAAACCAACAAAAAATGGAAGAAGTCAATAATATACTTGGATGTGAAAGTAAATAGAAAAGTGTTTCACTATTCTTTGTTAGATCTTAGGACGATGACATAATTTCCCATGCTACACAAAAAAAAGGGAGGCCTTATGAAAACCCACATCCACATAAGGAACAAACTCGATGTATATTACAATAACACAAATCTTAATACCTTAAAACACCACTAGTGTTTATGAAGGGAGAAAAAATAACATATCAATGGAGATACAAATGATAAAAATAGTTAATTTTAAGGTACACTCACAATATTATTACATAACTAAGCACCCTACAATATTCAAATACTCCTTGACCCTACAAGGATTTACTAGATTACCATATTGTAGACACCAAAATTGGGTCTCACTTCCCTTGGTCCCCTTTCGAATAACTAGCTTAGGACACATACTCACCTAACCATTATCCCCCTTATCACCCCATATTAACATTAATTTACTCATGCAACAATTAAATCAATACTCACCCTCACTCCATTTATTAATTTAATTTAGTTACTTTAATTTAAATGGATGCACACCTCACCTAGCCATCTCACCTCGACACCTCACCATAGACCTATTCATAACATGTTTCCATAACTAACTGAGACTTAGCCCTACTTACCTTAATGAACTAAGACTTAGTATAACCCTAAAAGCACATGCCTATTCTTCCTCTAACCATACCTTCCCACATATCTAAGTACATAAATTACATTCTAGATCCTATGAACTAACAAGAAAAAGACCTGGCCCAGGAGGATTAGTGCAAGATCTACTATTTTTAGGCAAACCTAGGGATATCCTGCCTTAACCAACACTCAGTCAGCCCAAAAATGACGCCGGTCACCCTAGAACCATAATTCAATTACCATATAACCACTTTTGGTAACCTTGTTTCAGGGGGTTGGCCACATTCTCAGAGTTGAAGAGAATAGAAAGGAGATCTATATGCAAGCAAGAACTAGAGCTCTTTTCGTACATATCATAGATAGCCATAGCTAGGACAACCATTGATCTAGAAGGTATTTTCATTCACAGTAGCATTCTGGGAAGTCTCTTCTGTGACACTAACCATCCATTTCATCGATCAACCATCACCACCACCCATAGCCATTGAATCATGCAACAATAGTAAGTGTGTTCCTATCACCTAAAATATTTCATTTCTTATCTAGTTTATAAAGGGTTTTATCACCTTTGTTTATCATTTCTTACCATTGCATATCCCTTTATCCTCACCACTATGGCCTTCTTTGTATAACCTCAACCATTATCCTCCACTCACACCATTTTAATCACCTATGTCCAACATCTATGAGTACATATGAATATTCCCAACATCCCTCCACATACCTTGTTAAACCAACTGTCTTACCATCTCTGATCCAGCCTTAGTACAAATCCCCACTAACCATAATACTATTGAGTCTTATTAAATTGCATCTACTGATGCCGGTTACCCATAACTGTCATTAGTTCAGCCTAACCGTGATCGATCATACCTTGACTGACACCGGTCTCTCTGTCTACCAACATTGTGTAAACCAATAACCACATACCTACCAAGATAACCCAAACACCTTACCTTACCCTGTTAAGACCATGTCTGTGACCTACAGACCACTTGAACAAATTGCAACCTGACCTGAAGACCTTGACCCCGCATAGTTTTTAGTATTTAATTAGATTGACGCTGATAGTGATAATAAGTACACAAATCAGAATACTAGCACTAGATGTTTTTATGTACGCATTTCAGTTACTTCATAATTTGTTTTATAAAACAATGGGTTAACAAGCTTCTCGGAAGTATCACACTTCCTAGATCTAGCTTACGCTATACAGTCCACTATCATATATTATTTAACTCTTCTTTGGTGGTCTTGTTTTCTATTTCAGATGGTTACTCCTAGCCAATAGGAAGCTCTCATAGTCAACATAGTATTGAGAAGTCAGAACACATGCATCAACCTCTAAACCTACACAAAAGGTATTTATCCTTAGCCCATAACATTATCATTTTCATCACATTACAAAATGTAAAGAAAATGGTGAAACATTTTGGCATGCCCAGTGGGACCCATCTGGGGCTCCTTGCATTTTCCTCATTCCTAAGTAAAATTGGGTGTTTGTTTCCCCTAAAAAAGCTTACACATTAATTTTCTTCTCTGGAATCATTCTTCCTCCCTTTGTTGTCTAAAAACAATCATGTTTTTGGTGCTTTAAAAGGAACACATTATTCTTTCCTTTTACATTGCATTAGTGAAAGAGCACATTCCTACCTATTCACCATTTGCTTCATCGAATGTAATTTATCGATTTGGGCTTAAAATCAGTTGTATTTCATCCTTGTATGTTGCATTTAGCTCACATTGAAATTAAGGACACCTATATGATGGAAGTCATGCCCAACTGATGGTTCACACAAAGAACCATAGAAATCACTCTCTCTCTTCTTCTACCGAATTGCACAAAAATATGAATATACACATTTTCTTAAATGACATCTTACTTGGGAAAGCTTTTCAATAATCACATAATCAGAGGATTGACAGGTACTCCCCAGCTGATTATCTTTGTCTAGTACCCCCATCAGAGAGCATCCCCCCACCATAAAATAACCCAAAACCTCACCTTTTACATATCCTTCTTCGTAGGATCCCCTCCCAACCAAAATTCTATTCTTAATTCACATGGTTAGTTCTAAATAACATAAGCTAAAAAATAAGAAAATCACTCTTAGGATCATGTTTTTCTTATGTTTTCTTCTTGAATTGCATTTTAAGGTGTGAGACTATGAATCTACATTATTTTTCTTCTTTGCACACTCCACCATTATAGTTGGAGCATTCTTAATTTTTTTGAGTGTGCCAAGTCCCCATATTTCATTCTTGGATTCCTGAGTTTTACTCTTCACTTGATTTAAATTCACAAAATCTAGTTTCTTCATCACTCTCTCATTTCACAGTAACCGGTGTCGGTCCAGTGATTGTCATCGGTTCACATCTGACTGTCTTCGATTAAACCTAACCAGTTTCACCTTTTGGTTTTCTAGTTATTTTTCCTATAATAGCCTTCATCACTCCTTTTGTTCTGTTTTGGCCCTCATGGCACAATCCTATTCCCCTGTTGATATTTTTTGTCATACACAGTCTCCCCATTTACATATTCATTAGTCATGTTTCACTTCTTGAAACTAGTGTTTTTTCTAAATTGACTGGCATCAGTTTTTATAATCGACATCAGTTCCCCATTAACCGGTCATCGGTTAGCTTGACAATCATCGGTGTCTTTGTTTAGTTTACAAAATCTAACCTTTGACCGAATTCACCCTCCCAGCCTCATTTTTCCTTTGTTCCTATTTTTTTCTGTCATTTATAGAATACAGTCTTTTCAGGTAAACACTTACTCATATGGTGTTGACTCGTAGCCAAGCTAATGCTCTTATATCCCATGTGAGTCATCAACCACTCACACCTAGTCCTTCACCCCCCTTCTACCCTTTCACTCATGGATCTAACCCTGTCAACCACCATTTCTACAGGCAACAAGGAGTTCACATGACTCCTTGATCAAAATCCCACAGCCTTGCAATTCTAACTTTCCCACTCTTCCACTCGAGATTCCTCATGTTAGTTGATTTCTGGAATGCCCGTGTCAATCTATCCTACCCTTATGCCCACTTATGCATCCAACCCTACTATTTCAGCATTACCTTCACCTGTTATACCCCCAGTGGTTTCATAGGTAAGCCCCACACCCACTATGACTGTTGCATCTACAATATTAGTCACACCCATAGTATTTGTTGTTCCTTTGTTAACCAACCAAAGCATAACCCCATCCGCACCTATCAGGGTTTGGAAAGGTAAGGTAAAGTTCATTGAAAATTCCAAATCCTATGGAGGCTTCAAAGTTTCAACCCAACGCTCCTTCAAAGGATAAATATTGATTGGGCTTTTAAACAAGTGCGGAGCCTCCAAACGTCCAGTATCTTCGAAGGGGACATATTCAGGTTGAATATTCAATGCATAGTGGTAGGCCGACAGAGAGTGCCAAGTGTCCAAATGGTGCTAACTCAAGGGTGAGTCCAAGAAAGGGTTCTCAAACAAGTGCCAGACCACCGCGTGTCCCCCGGTCAAGGAATGTGACCCCGCTAAGTGAAGAACTTAGCCAAGAAACAAATAAATTAAATAGGATGATGGAGGAAGCCACGTGTCAGCATCGCGCCATTCCATGAGAAAAAATATAAAGTCCACCTTCAAACAAGCACTATCCCTCCACGTGTCCCATATTAAAAAGTGAGCCCGTTTTTCAAACTAGTTTTCCTGCCCTGTTTTACGGACCTGATAAAAAATTCAAAGGGGCATATATTTCAATTTAGGAATCAAAATATCACAAATCTAGCACCGTTGAAATATCTCAGCTTCACCCATGCCATGGAGATCTGAAAATTTATGTTCGGCGGAGGTTAGGTAAAATAAAAATGGAGAAAAAAATCGTTAAGTCCATTAATGTGGACCTATCTACCTCAACAACCAGATCAAATTTGGTCTGTTCCATCGTTTCCTCTCCCTTTAAAGTGCCAAACCAGTGGTTGATACAATCAAGGTATATTTTGGGGGAGATTATCTAGAAGACATTAATAGCAGTGGTTAAGCTTTGACCTTCTTTTCCCACTTATCTCTCTTTCTTTCTTGTCTCTGCTTAAGTCTATAAATATAGGGTTAGGACTCATTGTAAAGGGTTAAACATTCTTCTATTTTGTAGGCTCCCCTCTTCCCCTTGGCAAGTGAATTCATGGAGTTTCACACCTCCCATATAGACTGTAAACTCAAATTTTCCTTGTTGTTATTGTAATGCATCGTATAAAGCCGTGAGAGTAATAATACATGTTCTATGGGTGATCGTCATCCCTTTCTGTGTTACTTTTTGCCCTCTGATCCTTCATTACAACTTTGGTTATTTTGTGCATGTTTTTTTATGTTGCATTCTTCTGGTTTGTGTCTACCAGCAAAACAATTATTCATCACTCCTTTGATGTATCGCCTGGTAGCTTGAGTTTTATTTGATTTGCATCCTTTCTTTAACTTTGTCCCCTTGGAAAATAAGAGTTGGAATTAGGATAGATCCTCTCCAATTTCATGCGTACACCTAAATAGAGGAGTAGGAACCAACCTTAATCTGGAAATTTTTTCCCACCTATGAAGCCCCACACATTGGGGAAAAAACTCAATGTTATGTAAATCACACCAAATGAATCTGCCTTAGAAAAGTAGATCTGATGACTCATTTGGGGTTATTGTGATTTTGTACTAACATGATCCTCTAGTGTCTACCTAGATTCCACTTAGTAAACACTATTTTTCATCATACACTTCAAGATTGAGGAATCACGGTGATTAGACAATGTAGCTAGAAAGTACATTACTTTGGGAAAAGTTTTTTAGATGTAGTTTATACGCCTAGTATACATGAGTTCACAACGCATCTAAAATTTTCTTCCCATCACCTCACCATCATCTCATAAGAGTTATCTAGATCCATTAAACTTAAGTAGGTGAACCTATTAAGACTCACTTATTTCCTAACAAGTTCATCTACACAAGCTCGCGGAACCCCCAATTCTTACTATTAGTTACCTATGGGAGGTCAATCTATTCCTTAATATGTTATCGTATTAATAATTCAATGGGCTACTTGTAAGTAGCCTACATCATGAATTGAAAATGTCGTACCAGAAAGGGTCATAACCCTCATGTTTAATTTACTACATAATGAAGTTTAGTTTATGCATTTAATTACCTTGTTGGAAGGGCGAGATCAGTAAGTAATTATCACCTCGCTTCCCCCATTCATAAGTTCTAAGCATTTTGATAGAAAAAGGCTATCGAGTCATTAGTTAAGATTCCCAATAGGTCTTATTAGACCTAAATAGTCATAACACATATCCCTTAACCATGTTATATCTAATTTATTTAGGAATGAATACCTCTCTTCATCTTGTTTAAGCCAAAGGTAATACCCTCTTAAGGTAACTTATTTCGTATTATGAAGTATGAAGAGTCCTTTTACTTGATCTTAAATATTATAAATAGTAATCTAAATTTTAATTTTTAAGGTTATTATTCTTCCTTTTAAAATACCTTCACTAAGACTGACTAGCTTAACATCATTATAGGATATGTATCCTAACACTTATTGGATTAATCCAATATACGTTGTAACATACAGTTTTTATGACTTAGAAACAAAGGAATTTTTTTTGTACATAATGTTCTCTTTTATAAATTCATATAATTAAGAACACACATTCCATTGCAAAAAAATCTCATAACAGAAAACCACATACAATTGTAATGACTTGGTGAAACATTGGTCCCTCATTTCATGACTCGTTATTAAATCGATTTCTCATGTTTAACTTGTTCACAAGTATGCTAAGTATACTTTAGTTCTTTTACCCATCAAGTGTCACTAAAGTGTTATATCTAAGAAGCCTATCTAAATATCTATTACCGATATTTATCTAAAATCTTGCAACTTAGACTAGGTGACATAAGACAACGCAACCAGTAGCTTGCGATACTTTGGCCAAAGTTTTAAACATATTTACCATGTTTACACTCTAAGATGGTATAATTTTCAAAAATAATATGTTTTTCCCCCACACTGAAACTATTATCTAGATTAGTCTTCATTGAATTCCGTCAACCAAACCCGAGTCAAATTGTCATACTAAAAAGGGGCAACTCACATACACTAGTGTGGAATACTAATCATGGTGACTAAGGATATATAGAAATACTCATTTGAATTTCATTGATTGGGTGTTTTTAGTTACCCTAAGTCAAAATGAGTTAGCCACTTCACTAGTTCATGTGTCTATCTCTATTTTGAGTAGAACTATGAAATGAATTTCCACTTATTTATGTATGCATGAGAAGATTAGTTATGTTAATAAACAAGAAACTAGCTAAGTATTTCCATGATCTAACTAAACCTATCATAAACATAAATATGAGTGCTAAACAAGATAACTTCTACAATAATGAATTAAACTAAAACACTATCATTTTATCTCGAAGTACTCTATGATTACCTAAAACATAAATTGAACCTAGTTAAACCTATGAGCAATAAAATTATATTTGTTGTTTGCTTCAATGGAGGTGAAGAGGTCTCTCTAAAATGGCTATAAGTCCAAGTTAGATACCCTCCTAATAACCTACTATGAAGTTATGGATGCAAGATGGAGGAGTTCAACAATGTAGGATAGCCAAAATCAAATTCCTATTAGCTTGGCTAATGCAAATGAGATCTAATACCAATATCTCCAAATGTGAGAGATATTTTGTTATGTAAACAAGGTTGTGTGTTTAGAGGGAGGGGTGAACCTTCTATTTATAGTTTTTCACTTGGGAGAGTTTGAAATTTGGGTTCATGTGGGACTAGAGGTGAAAAATAACTTTTTAGATTATATTAGGATAAACATGGTTTTGGCTTAGATAAGCTTGATTTAGGCTAGTTAAACTTGATTAACAAGTGATTAGAGACTCATTGAGAGTTGGGAGAGGTATGGATAGCCAATTGTGACTGATAGATAACCTACAAAGCCAATAGAACTGGTCTAGAGAGAACTAGAGAGTTTCTGAATGGTCGAAAGGAGGAATGTTTAGCTAATAAGAGAGATATTAGACAAACAAGTTGATTACATGAGGAATACGACTGAGAAGGTATCGTGAATGGGTATCTGAGAGTGAAGAAGGGGGAATTAACAAAGTGTTGTCAATCGGTTAAATGGGAGGAAATGTTAAGTGTAAGCATATTTTAGGTGTCTACATTTGCCCCTCTTAGGGGTGACGTAAGCGATGTCACTTCAAAGAAAGTAGACAAGCATAAACAAGTTGAAATTTTTGAAGGGATAGAAGAAAAATGAGTAGAATTGAGGATGCCCCCTCGATTTTCGATTAGGTGATAGAAGAACTTGATTAATGTTTGAAAAGATGACAAAAAGAGAACAGAAGAAGGAATAGTGTGAAGAAGAAGAAAAGGATATAGAAGAAAAATGAGTATGAGGAAGGGGGATTGAGCTATCATCCATCAAATTCCTTTTAAACAAATTTATTTTTCATCATATTGCTAATTATCTTCATCATCAGTCCTTATTAAAAAGAATGAACAAAAGTGTAGTATGACATGAAAAGCCATATACAAACAAATGTCCATTTCTAAAAACACCAACTCCATGCAACATACAAAATGAAATGCAATATGAGAAAGTAAAAGATGCCTAACTCCATGCAACATACAAAATTTAATGCAATATGAGAAAGTAAACAAGATAAACTAATAGAGAAACAAGATGTAATGTTTTTGTTATCGAGCTTCAAATCCAATCTATTTGAATTAACGAAAAGGGTTGGCGATGGTTCCCCAAGCAATGATACATGTGAGGAGAATAATGGTGGACACTTCAGTCCTATGAAAAAGCAATGTGCACTATGAAATAGTACTAGGAAACTTTTTGTGCCCCAGAGTATAGACGAAGTAAGTAGCCTAGCTTTTGTTAATGGACGTAGATCAAGATGATCTGCGAGTCACACACATAACAAGTGAGAACCAAATAGTGATGTTTTGTAGGATGATTTATATTTTTTAGAAGTTTTGTGAAACATATTTGAATGGTTTTTTGTGATTTTTCAAACATTTATGAATGTTTTTATGATTTTGAAAGTTTTCTGAAACTATGTACAGGAAGATGAGGAAGTGTGGGTTCCCGTAGAAGTAGATGGGATGTACAAGGTCATGAGGCCACATGCATACAAGAAAGGTGAAGATGCAAAAAATGCCCCAGTGATTAGGTAGGAGTGTTCAAAGGAAAAATCTTCACATGTAGAAGCGGGACCCAAGGCCATTATGGATAGGTTAGACATGATGATGAACATAAACCAATGAACTACTGGGAAGAACCAGGGATGCACCCAACGTAATTTGGCGTAAAATCACATGATAGAAAGGAAGGAGAAGATTGTTTTTGTGAAAGGGGAAAAAGGTTTATGAAAACATGGAAAAAAATTAATCTTATACACATGGATGTTCTGAATGAAGTAGAAGAACAATGTGAATGCTATGAATGGAACTTAGAATCCTCATGATGAAGAAAAATCATTTAGCCAAAGGCACAAATCTTGAGAAAATATACAAGCTAGAGTACTATTTTGAATAAGGTCCAAATAAAAAGACACTTGGTAATGTACTAATCCTTCCTACTCATAGAGATCCAGTGTGTGCACGTGGAGTTTATTGCCTCTTGAAGGGAAGATTTAATAGACAACGAGTGAAGAAACCCTAGCCAATGTGTAGGAATTATTGATTTTGAAAGGAAATTTTGTGAAATGATGGTGGAAGGATAACCGTACATTTCTCCGCTACCAGCCAAGCGTCCATAGCCCTAAAGGAGATGTATTTGATTCTAATCAAAACATTTCTCTACTACTAGTCAGGCATCCATAGCCTCAATAGAGATTATTGGAAATAACCCAAGAGAGAGTAATATATCAATTTGATCTTTGTTTTAGCTTTTAGATTTTGATTGATTGATCTTGTTTCTTTAGCTTTCTAAAAACGTATTTCAAATCTCTTGTTTGAAAAGTAGTTAAGAACCACATATGGCTTGATGAAGGGAGGCAGAAGTGGTTTTGATGAAAAATTTTGGGTAGTGTCACAAAATATGTCCTAAAGTTCTTCGTAACAAATTCATTAGATGTTGAATGTGATAGGATCTCTACGAGGTCAGTCACTCTTTAATTTACCAAGGTGATGAAAGTTCAAGATCAAACAAATACCATAGAGATAAATTTTACAAAATGCATATGAATAGGCTACCCAAAATATCACCGAAGGGATGGAAATGGTAGGAAGACTTGCAAAATAATAACAAGGGAAGAAATAAACATCCATGTGTATGCAATACCTTATTGCAATGTTTGAGAAAATGTACCTTTGATTTTTGTTGTGTTTTCTCATTTTTTTTGCATTGTTTTTATTTTTAGAGTTTTGATGGTTTTTGGAAAGGTGGGAACTCTAGAGTCACTCTGCATGGTAAGATCCAACAAAAATGTTTGCAACTTCCTTAATAAGGGAGACTAGGCATGATTGCTTATTAACCATAATATTTTCTCCGATCTGGATGATCATGGTGAGATCGTACTCAACAAATAACTGTGATTTATCTTGAAACAAGGATTTTTTATGTGGGATCTTGAGTTCCCTATCCACAGGTTTCTGTGCTTTACGCCATATTTGATGGTTGCGTTGATGTGCATTCTTGAATCGTGCTAGATTTTTAACCTTAAAATCCTTTGTTTTTTAGGATCATTAGAGCTCTTGGAAGTGTTAAACTGAGCTTGATAATGAACATGTTTTAGTTTCTTATAAGCTGACATGTGACTTTTCTAGCCTCGAGAAGGAGAAGAAAGAGAAATTTGACATTTAGAACTAATGTGAGAAATGACTGCAGGCTTTCCACAACCATTGATAGAAGAAATATGTGATGGATGAAAAGGATACGGTACAAGAATTGAAGAGGATGGGATATGAGGATGTGAGCCACTAATAGAAGAGGACAAAGGGCTGATAGAATATGACCCTAAGATGGAAGAAATTGGGCTACAAGGACATGGCCCAAGAATAGAAGAAGATGACGAATGGGTGCTAGGGCATGGCCCAAGTATAGATGAGGAGGGACTATCAAGAGGTATCCTACAGATAGATGATGATGAAGGGCTACTAGGATGTGGCCCTATGATAGAAGAAGATGATGGGCTACCTAATGGTGACCCAATGAGAGATTTAGATTGAGGAATGGTGATAGATAATGAATGATTTGGTAATGAGAAGATAGGTCATGACTCAATTCTAGACCCCAACATCTCATCATGCTCAAAAGAAGGTGAAGACGGAATACCAGAAGAAGAAGAAAGTTCCATGACCTTAAGCACTTCCTCTACATTATGATAAAAGGAATCAACTTCTTCCTCCCCATATGCAAGTGTATCGAGCTCTAGAAATAATCCTTGTTTGTAATCCTCTAAAGGGATATCATCGTTTAGTCTAATTTTTCCTTCATTTCGAGAGAAATAAATTAGTAGAGGTTGTTGTTCTCTGGCCATAGAAGGTTAAATAGAGGAAACAAGTCCGATAAGTGGGGAAGATTGATTGAAAGAATAAAACAACTCAATAGAGGAAGTATGATTGGTGGTAGGTGTCTCATGAATGGACGATTTAGATCTGGACCTGTATTGCCTTTTTACAAGACAATGCAATGTAGGAGAGAAAATAGGATCACATATCCATCCATTAAGTTATGATTTAGGAGTCGAGTTAGATGATTGACAAGAGGGAATCTAAATCATGGAACTCTTCAACGGAGGAAGAGGTTGTTGAGACAACTGACGAAGGAGGTCTTGCAAAGAAAGGGAGGACCGTAACTCAAGAACCAAATTATATTTTCAATCGATGGAACTTGGAGTCGCACAAGTCTTAAAGAAGGAAGATGTTTGTGAGGTGATTTGGAATAAAGGTCCTATAAAGGAAGGGAGGACCATGATTCAAGATTTGATCTAGGGGTATCCAAAAAATAGTTAGGATCTCAATCTTCAGAAGAAGAGTGGAATCCGAATGGTAGTTTGGATCTAAATTAGAAGAAGAAGAGTGGGGGATATGAATAATAATTTGGATTAGAAGCATCCAAACCATACCACTGACTATGAGCTGAAGGTGGGGAAAAGGGTACTTGAATGGGCTCTCTAGCATGAAGAACCAAATGAGGATTTGTCGTAATGGAAATATTTTGATTTGAATTTCTAAACCTAGATTTTGTATTATTGTAAATGTGAGAAACCACGTGATAGTCAGTCATTGTTGGCATTGTTTTAAGCACAAATTTCTATATCTAGATAGTGTTATGGAACTCCTTCAAAGGGAAGGAAGTGACATGTCGATTCAGGGAAGCATAAGTACAACCATCTAGACATTTCATAAGTATGGACATGTGTGTGTGATTTTTAAAGAAGGTATAATGGTGATGCAATCTCAATGAGATCGAAAATTATTGTCCTAGAAAACAATTTTTCCAGATGAATAATCACAAGGAACAATCATACAAGTGTGAAGCATAAAGATAATCAAATAATAAGTACACCATATGAAAATGCATGTGCAAAGTGGTATTTCGATGCAAATATGATCAACAAAATGTCAATATTTACATCAAGCTCGAAATGAACAAGGCGTAAATATTAACAATGGGTAGACATGACTCCCAATCAAAGGATACAACAACGCATTCAAAGACCAAAAAGGTAAAATTTCTAAAGGACAAGGTTTACAAATTTAATCCATGTAACCACACCAATTGGTCATGTTAATCAAGCTTCAAGAAGAAGTGAAATAGTAGTGCCAAAGTGGTATTGAAACAACACAAACAAATTAAGTGACACTCATTAAGATTTTATACTATGTTTGAAGTAATACCAAGTCAAAGTATACTAAGGATGTGTTAAATGTGTGTAGCGTAACACCACAATGCAGATACTTAGATCACATTTACGAAAAACATGACATAAGTATCTTAATTATGTCGAGACAATGCAGACAAGGTAACATGTCAAAGGGAGATCAAATGATGAATTAATCCTAACTATGATGATGATCTTGAAATCAAGATCAAGTGGCCATCAAATATATGAGGATGCATCCACATACTTTAGACATTTAACAACTCAGCCAAAAACATGGATGAGCATAAATGGACAAAAAAGTGGTGAACACTATCTATGACAACACTCTTGAAAGATTCTTTCTCTTTTCCCAAATGGGAAAAAATAACGCAAAGGTATAGATAAAAAGATGAAAAATAAACTAAGTGCAAGTTGAGTAGAGATTCACCTTGTTTGAAGGTGAAAAAGAAGCTAACCTAAGTGAACTTTGTATAATTTCCATGATGACAGGCACTTAGATCCAACTTAAGTGGATTCTTCACCTTGTTCAAAATCCAAATAAGGTTCTAAATCCAAAAAATTTATCACTTCATTATGGCCAAGACGCGACAAAGGACTAGTAAAGTGTGCCTCAATAAAAAATGGCCTCCTTAATAAGATCTCATAACTAGGTGTTACAAAGCCATGTAAGAGCGGGCACAATTTACCCAAAAAGTCACACTCACTAATTTTGGAGTATCTCGGTTTTTCCCCCTTCAAGTATAGTGGGCACTAATTTCATCCATCGTGTACTCTTTCTAGGGTCATGATACAAACAATTATGTAACGTTAACTCACAAGGAAAACTAGTCAAGTGGGTAAAAAAGGCACTTCCTGTTTCATCCATGAGGTTATGTAACGGTTGATTACTTTATGATTCTTGGTACCACCCCCATTTTTGTAACTTAAGGCGTTATGCCAAAGGTGTTATGTTCTAGTTGAGTGGATAAGGATGTACCCTTTTTCAAAATCTGCAATATAGTGTGATGTACAATGGTGTGTTTATTATCTTTTTGACTTAAATGTGGTTTTAAGTAGCACATCATTTGGCAACCTGTATGAAAACATGTGTTAGAGGGTTCTTTGTTTTGTCTTATCTCCTCCTTTCTTTTACAAGAGTTAGGTCTTATATGCCAAGGTTAGTAATTTTCCAAAATGTCATACAAAGGAGATAAGATGTTGTTTTTGATTTCCTTGATCATCCTAAAATGCAAGCAAAGAGCATACACAATAAGGTATCTCACTAAAATTTGCAATAAATGGAAACTTCCTAAGTACAATGTGAAAATGAGTTCCTTTTAACTAAATTTGAAAGCTAAATAAACCATTTTGCAAGTATGAAGAAAGTGGTGAAACGTTTCTGATTCCCAAGATCACTTAGAAAGGCACAAGAGAAGAGCATACATGTTTCAAAATTTCACAAATGAAGATGCAAATGTTTTTAAACAAGTTATTATAAAATAATTTAATGAAGAGGAAACCTCTAAACCACTATTAGAACCTTGCAAAAGCTAGAAAACCAAGAAAATCGTAAAATTATAGAAAAATTTTTTTGGCAGATTTTAACAGGTTTTAGTAATTTACATTTTTGGAGGTCACCGAGGCACTTTAGGAGTTTTCTGATAGAAGTAAGTATACCAACACCTATTCAAACTTTGAAAATTGGGTAACGAGTCAAAATATATGCTCAAAATAAGGATCACTAAAATTAAAATGAATGAATCCAGACTACACAGAGACACCTGTGCATCCAAAATGACACATGCCCACCCTAGCCAATGGATACATGCCCTAACCAACACAGACACGTGTAAGGTAAAAATGGAAAGGGGGATAACATCTACATAGGCTTTTCTGACAGGTACACAAGGGTTTTGATGCAGATGCGCCTAACTCAATAGACACACCTACAAAATAAATTTAGTAAAATCCATAGTATACCAAAAACACAGACACGTCCAGACAGATAGAGATGCTTGTAACTCAACATGGATGCTTAGGGTTCAACAGAGATGCATTCGAGCATAAAACATAAATTTTTAATTTTTTACATAGTGGGGTTATTTACACAGATGCATCCAGAGAGATGGAGATGCCGACCCACCGATAGACACGTGTGTGCATCCATGCATAAAGAAAACCTTTCAATGATAAATACATCAAAATTGGTGTGTTCCTGTTCCAATGGGAATACTAGGGTTTTAATGTGGATGTGCCCCCTTATAACACCTACATGTACCCTGTGAAAAACTTGTAAAACTCACTGATTTGATTTTTTTTAAAGAGAAAATAGGTTAGTTGTTACTCAAAGTATTCTATTTCTAGTTCAAACCCACAAAACATATGAAAATAAGCATGATTTAGCTAGTGTTAGAAATAGAAATGAGCAAATAACAAGTTTTTTTAAGTAAATAACTTGCAAATGAACTTTGAAGAACTCAAAAGACCTCCTTTAATGGAGGATGGACATAAGTGTCCCACCGGGCATGCCAAATGTATGCATGAGAAGATTAGCTATGTTAATAAACAAGAAACTAGCTAAGTAGTTCCATGATCCAACTAAACCTATCATAAGATCAAGATGAGTGTTAAACAAGATAACTTCTACAATAATGAATTAAACTAAAACACTTTCATTTTATCTCTAACTACTCTATGATTACTTAAAATATAAATTGAACCTAGTTAAACCTATGAACAATAAAATTAGATTTGTTGTTTTCTTCAATGAAGGTGAAGAGGTCTCTCTAAAATGGCTATAAGGACAAGCTAGATACCCTCCTACTAACCTAGTACGAAGTTACGGATGCAATATGGAGGAGCTTCAACAATGGAGGATAGCCAAGATCAAATTCCTATTAGCTTAGCCAATACAAATGAGGTCTAATGCCAATATCTCCAAATGTGACAGAGATTTTGTTATGTAAACAAGGTGTGTGTTGAGAGGGAGGGGTGAAAATTATATTTATATTTTTTCACTTGGGAGAGTTTGGAATTTGGGTGCATGTGGGACTAAAGCTCAAAAAGAACTTTTTATATTAGATTAGGATAAACATGCTTTAAGCTTAGATAAGCTTGGTTTACGCTAGTTAACTAGGGTTTAGGCTAGTTAAACTTGATACGCAAGTGATTAGAGACTCATTGAGATTTGGGAGGGTTCTGAATAACCAATTTTGACTGATATATATCCTACAAAGCCAATAGAAGTGGTCTAGAGAGAACTAGGGAGGTTTTGAATGGTCAAAAGGAGGAATGTTTAGCTAATAAGAGAGATATTAGCAAAAAATGTTCACTATAGGCTGAATACGAATGAGAATGTATCGTGAATGGGCATCTGAGAGTGAAGAAGGGGGAATTAATGAAGTTTCCTCAATCAGTTGAATAGGAGGAAATGCTAAGTGTAAGCATATTTTAGGTGTCTACAATTTCAATCGAGTTAATTGAACTAAGTGGGGTGTTGAAGCATAGCTGGATGTATCACAATATTCTTGTAATGACTCCAGTCATTATGAGGGTACTCTGTTACATCCCCTATATTTCAACAACCTACTAAGTTCTTTCAACCAAACTAACATACTTAGGAAACATTATATATCTAACCCTTCAAATTATTATCTTGTTGAATTAATTAGTAAACAACGCACCTAAAGGCTCGCTAAGTACAATTGATCCAAAGAAGGATTTTAAATTCACTTTTACACCAATTGAAGGTATGCTGATAAAATATACGTTCATGTATATGAAAATTTTAATCTTAAACCATTATTTCGATTTATCGATATATCTGAATTAGATATTAAGTAATTAAGACCATTAAGTTTTTTACACTACAGTTTAACATTGTAAACATTCATGATTGAAACTTATACATTAGACTTAGTGATATCAAATAACTAAATCTTCCCATTAATTTGTTAAAGCTTTCACATTTCTATTTATTGTTTACATATAAAGAGCATACAACCAATAATCAAATGCTATTTAAACTTAAAAACATAACGAGATAACATACATAGTTCTAATTCAATGATAAAAGGAATTATCATTTCCCTTTATTTTAAGGACTAATGTCTTGTTATTGAAATTAGAAAAAAATAAGGTTTAGTTTCATAAAATAGAATGCCACATTCATCCATATAAAACTATCATTATTCCCTTTTTCAAGTAAGGATCTATCAATCACAGTCATCATAGTTATACCCTTTCTAAAAATGAAAGGAATCAGAAGTATATATATAAATAGTTCCTTATTCAAGCATTATTCTATACCTTAGAATCCATTAAGCCATGCATGTAAATTTTTAAGGATATCAATAAAATGCCATCATGCATGTTAGTATTTAGGAATATTAATCAAATATAAGTCATAAAATACCTTAGAATAAATCAAAAATCAACAACCCTTCCCAACAATTCATTTATCAGAAGAGAGAGGTCACTTTGCTTCCAATTTATTTAATATTCCATAAGTTTATAAGAAACATATTTCATCATTACAAATTTTTTTAATACATATTAATTTTTTCCAACAAGTTCATTTCAAGAGAATTTTCAATACATAAAGCATTTGAATGAAGAAAATGATTTCATTAATAAAACAAATATAAAAAAATTTAAGTCTTTCTCCTTTCACATTTTAGGATGTCCATGTGCAAAATAGTTAGCATGAGTCAATTCACAAGAAATGAGCATGATAAGAACTATAACGTTAAACAATATACTTTTATCTAACTATTTTGAAAAATGAATTCTACTAGTTATGAAAAGGTTCCAAGTACACAATAATAAGATCAATACGAAAGACTGCCCAAAAAGTCACAAAATCAAATGTAGAGAAGATTCACTAAATCTGATTAAGTATCATTTCCCATAGAATAAGTTAAGTAATACATCATAATTTAATTCCATCTATGTCAAAGCATTGACAATAATTTCAACATGATAACATTCAACTATAACTAATTAAGAAAATAATTAACTCAAGTTATGATCTGTTCACATTGGTTTCTATTTAATTCACCAAGAAAATTTCCGCTATAACACAGTCATATCCCAATCAATCAATAAAAAATCAATTAATCTAAAACATAATGATTTGACAAGAACAATATGTTATTCCTAAAACAATCAATTTCATATACACAAATAAAAAGGTTTGATATAAAACACGAATGACCCAGCATGGACAACATACTTTCTTAACAACCTAGTTATCTAAATCCCTGCCTTTATTCTAAGAGGATATGTTGAAGTAAGAAATGACTTGACAAGACTATATATAATCACTATATATTCTATAGGATATTTACTCATTCTTCACAAAAAAGACAAACACACGGTATAGAGTTTTAAAAGGATTTGTCATCAAGACAAGATGTTTTCAAAACCTATTTGAACAAAACATAACCATCAAAATCATGAATCTCAATAAATGATAAAAAATTGGATGCTCAATATCTCCCACATAGTAGCTAAAGGAGAATGTAATAAAAAAGGTTTCAAAGAACCAAAAATGCAGAACATGGTCTTACCCAGAAAGACCAAGAGCCAAGTTTAAGAAATGAAATCTTCCTTAACATATATCAAACTAGACCTTACATAATCCAAATTATTTGAAACAAACTTGAATACGAGAATGAAACTACACTCAGACCTTTAAACTATCCCAAAGATGCAAGAATAGTTTCAAGGAGACATTTTGTAGGTTCAAACACTCAACAAATCATACAACCATCATAAAGGAATCAATGGACTATCCAAATCAAAATAAACTTCAAATATAACAGGAACTATTACCAAATCACAATACCCCACACATGATGCTCAAAAATTACAGTCAATCACAAGATCATACACCAAAAGAAAATGAACCCCATCAGAGACTATAACAACCTAGGTTCCTTTCAGAAATCAACCAAGTTCCAAAAATGTAAGCTGACCCGAGAAGGGTACTCAAGAAAAAAACAAAATCCCATAAAAGAGAGGGAGAAAAGTATTACCAGTCTTATTTTCTTCTACATGTCCACCCAAGAAGGGTTTTCAAACAATGAAACAAAACTTAAGAATATAGATACATAAAGTTCCATTGTTCACTTAACATCATGCACTTACAATTCTTGAAAACCACCTTCAAAAATACCCAATATGGGTTGAATAATATCTTTTAAGAAAAAGAAATAATATCTAATGATATGTATCAATATTAAGCCAAAACGAAAGTAAAAAAACTGAAACATGAATCCCAGAAAAAACTTTCAAGAAAGAAGTCGGCCAACGATACTTGTTAATACACAAAAAGTAATAAACATCAATTGAAACAGGAGTTCCATTATAGGACCCTCTATATTATAGTGAAAAAAGTCATCCCAAATAACATTAATAAAAACCTAGTTCTATAACAGGATGGGAGTTTCAAATTTCAAGAGATTTCCACACAATCGCTACAAAACGTTTAAACACCACAAGGATACAAAACAAGGAAATATAATTATCAAAACAAAGAATCCCCTTGAAAGTTCATACCTAGTTTTCCAATAAAGAAACACATCTATTTTCCAACTACATCCAAAACCTAGATTCAGTAAAACACCATTATTTTATTGAACTAATCTAATGTAAATAAAACATTTCCAAAAGAACTCACAAAAGTAGGAAGGAGAAAATAATCACACAAGAAAACATTCTCAGAGACATTTTCATGAAGACCAGAGTTATTTTTATGAAAAAATTTAAATGAAAGAAAGAATATTAAGGAGATATATTCTATCATGCCTAGTAGTGATCCTTCCTTCCCTTCCTTATTTAAATCCTTCTAGAAAAACTTCTACAGAAATATTTCCAACAAAAACACCAAACAAGTTTTCTCAAAATGTTTCCCATTTTCTTCTTATAGTTTCCACAACCAAAGTTTTCCATCATTTCTGCCATGTAAGGGTGAATTCAAATGTACAAAAGAATCAAACTGAGAGCTCACCAAATTAAAATACCACATTCAAATCTAAGAAGCTCAACAAATCCAAATGCACAATGAAACCAAACCGTTTATTTTGCCTCGAACCCATTCTAATATTCCCCAAGTTGTTTTTTCTCGGGTCAAGATTCATAAATGTCAATAGGATTGAAAATGTCCCTCCCAAAACTCTTACCATGCCCCATCTCTTGTTAGTTACAACTAATAGTTTAAAAAATTCATCAAATCTAATTTAGTAGCTGACAACTCAACATTTCCCACTATATTCTTGCCTTAGACAAAATTGACAACAACAATTTTATTAAATGCCTCATTTAAACCTTGCATTGCATTTTGAATGGTGCCACAACCATCCAAATTCACTTGTTAACATAGCCAACCATATTTCCCTAGGTTAGATTGATGTCCATTAGGTTAGGTTCCCCTACTATACCATACCATATCTTAAGACCTTAGGAATAATTCTAAACATCTTAGGATTAATTAGTGTCCAAACTTAGGATTTAATCATAACAATAGATACAATCACCTTAACATAGGTTTAGGATAGGATATAATAATCAAACTCTTAGATTAATTAGGTGCTAATTAAGAAAATAACATTACCTCTCGTAGTTCATAAAAATGATGAATTAGAGCACCTTGAAGGGTGAAATCAAAAGATGCTACAAGAAACCCTTGTGACCCAAGTGTAAGCCTGAGTTTTGAAATCAGAAATTCCAACTGACTCGGTTAAGATGATAAAAAACACTAAAAAATACCAAACATGCCTTAGATCACTGTAATTGATCCAAGGTGTGGTTAATCTTGTACTTTGCAATCAACAAACTGAAAAAGAATTTCAGTATTACAAACTAGGAAATGAACAATTTAAGCCGAATTTACTTCCTTCATCCACATGTGGAATACATTGAAACATTTAGCATAAAAGTATAAGAATACTTCATTAATAAATTTAGAATTTTCATGGCATGACACTAGCTAGTTTTAGAAGATATAGCATATCATCTATAACAACATGATTAATTAGTTTTAAAGAGTACCCATCTTCAAACTATTATAATAGGTAACCTTATTACATCCATGGAACCATTACAAAGGGTTGCAGAGAAGAAAACTGCAGTCATGGATTGCACTAGACTTAATGTTACTAAGCTACCAAATATAAAATTTATAACCCCCAAGCCTAATGCATCCTCTCCCAAATACAACTATTCACTGACAGATTCCTCACAGTATTTTTGCAGAGCTTCGCTCACTCTCTATGGATCTATTTTTGTGTCTGCAGGCACTTATATTTATACATTTTCTGGACTACCAACTCACTCTCCAGTGCCCTCAAATCCGGTGCCAAGTGTCTGAATGTGGTCGTCCATGCGAGCATGCTTCTCTAGGCCTGAGATTTCCACTTTATCCCATGATGTTCTTCTAGAAGATTCTATCATAGGCATGCTCCTTCCTGGGCCAACATGTCGCCAGGATGACATCTTATCCATGCACAAATGGGTCATGCTTTTCACATGTTTCACTCCAAACGTCCAAAATAACTAAGTCCAGACCCCTTCATGTATCGTTTTTGCTACGGGATTCCTTAAAACCTTCTCTTGTGTGCTTTTACGTTGCACATCATTCCATAACTGGGATCTTACATTCATACGCACCTTCATACCTTGTCAATATTTCAGGGGTCCAACATCACCCCACACTATGCCTATTCTCCATCAGTAGAAACACTCCATTTAACCAAGATGTACGCTACCTTAAGGAACCAAGGTGTAGTCTTACATTTTGTAAAAGAATAAAGGAATGAAATAATTGGGGAAGAAGGAAGAATGGGGGGAATTAACTTAGCTAGCTGAGAAAATCCTTCTGTAAGTCTACCTCCAGCTTGTTCCATATACCAACCTCACTCTGTGCCTTCTGACAGAGGTCACTGATCAGGATGTTCACCTCATCAAAACTTAGGCCAATTACCTGGGCACCCAAAGTGTCAACTATCTTCTCCATCTCCTTACCTAGGTCTTCTAGTGTGTCCATCCTCCTAGTAATTTGAGGGTATAGTTCTTTTAGATGGAACTTGATTGAGCCTCTTGATGTTTCAATTAGCTCAGATTTGATTTCCACTTCAACAAGAACCTTTTCCCACTCTACCTTGTTTCCTTTGTTCTTTTGTTATAACTCCTTCATCTCTACTTCGAGTGTGGCAACCAAGGTGTTTGCTACCTTATCCCTATCTGCGCAAGTATCATATGTGGCCTCAGTAGATTGGGCAGTGATGTTAACCTCTGTGAGCACCTTGTTATACTCATAAATGAGTGCTACCCGCCCTCAACATGTCCTCTTCCTTTAAGTGCATGACCACTTCCTTTGATGACTCCAGGGACAAAGGCCATCTCTCCATGGTGAGGACATGCGTTAGATATTCTAATCATTCCAAAATGGATGTGTACTTCTGTGTGGGTGGCGCTAGGTCTAGGTGCTTTATAAGGATGACACTCTTGATAGACTCCACCTTCTTGTATACTTCCTACACCTTTGTCTTCTCATCCTTTAAGTCATGCCTTAGCTATGCATTGATCAGTTCCTTCCTGTTTCAACCTCTTGGCCTTCTCCACCAACTCTTCTTCTTTCTTCCCTATCTTTTTCCTCTAGCACTCTTATTCTATCATTAAACGTAAAGAGCCTAGCCTCTATCTCAACCACAACCTTGTTGAGTGTGTTATAAACCTGCTCATTTGAGATTTCCTGGGCATTTACCAAAGGATTGGCTCCATTAGACTCTGGTACTATTATGAATTCTCCTTGACATACTTTGAGGTCTGGCTCGTCAATGTGGGATTAAAATGTCCAAGAGAGCATCTTCTTCATTTTGGGGTACACACCCTCCTTTTCAAATGACCTGATAGATAAAATCCTTTCTTCGCATACAGTGATTTGGAACCGCACACGTAGCACCTTCTTTGAATCATTAATATAGCCCATCACTTGTCTATGTTCTTTATCAAGGGTCCTCTTACCCAAGTGTGTGCCTTTGGGAAAACTTACCGCTAGAGCGGGACCTCCTCCCTTGTTGTCATACTCATTTTTAATGTTTTCCTCCTTACCTTCCTTCAGCACTATGTCAGCGCTGCACTCCAAATCTTGGTCTACTAAGGCCTTGAGCATTTTTTTTGCCTCTCTCTCTGCCACCTTGGTGATCTGATCCTTTGTTAATCTTATCACTTCCTTCTTTTCCATGCTAATCTCCTCACTCTTTCCCAAATCTTGGTCACCTTCCTCATCCTAGGTACTCTTGCACCGCGTGAATAAAAAATTTTGTTTCTCTTCCCCGCTCTTGGCTCTTGGTCTCTTTTAGGATCATCCTCCTTGCTGTCATCTTCCCTTCTACCCATGTACTTCTCTAAGCTGTCGTTATCCTCCAAGTCAGCTTCCTCTTCCATACTCTACTTTTTCCTGAGAGGTGGCTCCTTGACAGGAGATTCGCCCTCTTCCTCTTCCTCAGGCGACTTTTCCTTGGTGAGGGGTTTCCTAGTTGCCTCCACTTTTGGTTGTCTTCTTGTTCACCGGGGATGTTTTTCTCCACATGTAAGTACTAGGCTTAGTACTCGTCATCGGCATACCTCACTATCTAAGCAGTCTGCACTCCTAGTGCTTCTTCTTCTTCTCTTCCCCTCTTCTTGGGTGTGGGCTTCTTCCTACCCATGGGATCGTCAAGTATGGAGGACATCGTTCTCCAGGTATGCACCCTTCTCAAACTTGGGCCTTATACGGAGGGTATACACATGTTGTGGATCCTCTGGCAATGGGTATTTTCATCAACTTTATCATCTGGACCTCATGTGACATGGTACATTTCCACAATACGTGCACTTGTCACTAGGGTAGTTCAACCTTTTTCACATCTCTCTATGTTACCAGTCTAGACTACCCAATTATAGCTTCATCTTCTTGGATTCCTTAAATTTGTTTACTCCCGCTTGGAATTATTGAGCTTTGAAAGTGAAGGGAAGCTTTCACCATGGGCTCCATGATTCATCTATCAGCTTTGAACCTACCCAAGTAGAAATGTTGATTTACTACAAATTCAGCTTTCCCCTTAGTGGCCGTTGGAATTTATTTAGGGATCCTCCACTCTACCCCGAATGCTTTCCTCAAGCACATATACCACTTCTCCAATCACGCCTTGTGGGGTGATGTCATTGTGTCACAAGCATACTTCTCAAATCTCTTCGTGGGCGAAGGATCCTCAGTAAGGTACTCCCATAAATATTTTTTTTGGTGCGTCAGGAACTCCAATCTCTGAAAACACAATGGTCAGGAGGACATTTCCAAAGAGCATTTTGTCCCCATCCTTTGCAAAAATAACAATCTCCTCCACGATTTATGTAGAAAAGTTATATATGGTTCCCTCTGTAATTTTCCTACAGACATGTAACCAAGGCTTATTGACCTGGGTCCATCTCTCCTCGCCATGTCAGCTTTATTGCCAAATGCACTGCCATTTTCATCACTGGGTCTTTGATGTTAGAGATGTTGTAGTACCTTGACTCATTCTTGTAGGCATATTTATTAATGATTTCTTTAATTGCCTCCTTGTCGCTTAGGTCATCCTCTAAGTTGTTTTCCTTCACATATGAGGCCTCTGAATTGGGAGAAGAGCTGGGAAGTAATGCGAATCTTGCACCCTGCAAAATGGAAGTAATCTTCATGTACCCGTGACATTAGCCATTGGTATAGGCCTTTTGGTTTTCCAAAATATGGCAACTCATAGAGTTGCAACAAACCCTACATTCTCCAATTTGACCTTAACATCATCATTGTAGATGGGCAAGCGCTCTGGTGTCTATTTGTTCGTTCGGGGAACTAAATCCAGTGCCATTTCTTTCTCAATCATGTTCGGCCGGTGGTTATAGTCACTTACAAGCACATACCTCAGGTGGGACTCCCACTCCTTACCCATCATTAACCCCATCTCAATATTACATCTCCACATACCATTCTTCATTTCTGTTTACATCAGGTTCTTGTTGCTTGGCCTTGCCCTTGCCCTTTCCTTTCTTGGGTGCCATTGTCAAAGGTCCTCCTATCACCTTCACTCCCTCCTTGTTACTCTATTCTTCAACTTCTTCTATCATCCAGTCTCAAGCCTGTGAAAAAAAACCTCTTGAACCCATGCCCTAGTTTTCAAATCTAACTGGGATAAAAATTCCACAAGATTACACCTCCTCATAATTTTTTTTCATGCTCATGTAACCCCTTCCTTCTGGTTTGCAAAATCAAACTGGTTTTTCACGCTTCAATATCACATATCTTTCTTTCACATGATCAAATTTGGAAAACCCCTAGTTTTTAAAACTCACTTCTTTCTCATTTCGCAAAGCTAAAATGAAAGTGCCTCGACCCATTTACTTATAGCTATTCCTCTTTTAAAACATTAAATGTTGCTTCACCTACCACCATACTTTTTTCATTTAAAGCATATTTTTCAAAAAAATCTTATCTTCAGCACTTTTAATCATGCACCCAACCTATGTGAAAACCCCTCCAACCTTTTGGTGTGTAACCAATCCAACATGACAGGAGACTCTTAACACGCGCATAACTAGTGCCGAAGGCACTTCTTCTATCCTGATTTTTAACTCTTTCCTACCTTGTGTTGCTTAATGCACTTTATCCTCCTTAGTACGTGGGATCTAAAAGTAGCTTTTGTCCTGACACCGACCATCCTTTCATCTTTTTCCTCTCCACACACCTCTTTTAACTGGACCATTCAACAGGGATTTTTAACATAAACTTCCTTGGCACTCTAACCATGTGCTTCTTCACATTTCTCCACCCCACACTTAAAAAGATTGCCCAATCCTCTGCGCACTCACAAATTCTCCAAATTATTACTAAGGTTACCAGTGCCCAAGGTGCAAAACAAAACAACAACACGAAAGGGAAACAAAAGAAAGGGAAATGCATAAAGGAAATTCTAACCTAACTAGAAAAACTACCTTATTTATAAACACTGAGAAGACCTATTTATAGTAGGGCTTTAACCTACTCCCATTGAAGTGTCCGGGAAACTTCGTCCCATCCAGCACTTGTAAGTGACACACGCCTGAATCAACGATGTATGATATTGTGTAAGGACCCACCCAATGGACTTTTAACTTCTCAGGATGGCACAGAAAATTAGAATCATATAGTAACACCATCTACCCAACCTTAAACTTATTGTTTCTAATGTGGTAATCATGCCAACCCTTCTAATTTGATTTTTCTGTTGTTTGAATCCACCTGGTGAGTGATTGTCTCTCATCCAGCTTCATTAACTCATCAATCCTTCCTTCCAGCACTTTCTCATCAGCTAACCCTCCTACGCATGCTATTTGTAAAGAAGGAAACATGAATTCAGCTAGGAAAATAGTTTCCAAGCTAAACACCAACTGAAAAGGTGTAGCTTTGTTCAGCATTTTATACGTTGTCCTGTAAGCCCACAATACTATTGATATTTTTTCATCCCAATCTTGTCTTCCGACATCACAAATTTTGGTCAAGGTATGAATCAGTATTTTATTAAATTCTTCTACGGTTCCATTCTTATGGGTGATAGGTCATAGTATTGTGATGAGCCACCATGAACTCTAATAATAGGATCCTCATGGTCTCATTCAAGAAATGTGTACCCCTATCACTGGTCAAACTCAACGGACACCCATACCTCATGATAATTTTCTCCCACAAGAACCTTGCCATTGTGGCTGCTATGTAATCTTTAGTCAGAGCTGCCTCTGCCCACCTTATCAGATAATCCGTGCAAGTGATGACATAACATGACCTAGCCCTACACACCCACTAGTGTAATAGGTCCTACAAAGTCTATTGCCCACTTTTCAAAAGGCTCCACACTAGGGATGGGGTGCAAAGGCATTTCATCTCTCCTTCCTAGTTTGTCAATGTGCTAACAATGGTCACATGCTTTACAATAGTCTTTACAATCCTTGTACAGGGTTTTTGTATGATAGAAAAGTTTCATGCGAGCATGAGAATCTACAAGCAACTCTTCTTTGTACCAGACCTCCCGAGGTCTTGTTGAGATAGCCGGTGAGAATGGAATATATGTGGATAAGGAAAAACTAGTTGGGAAATCTTATATCCTCAACACACAATAATGGAATCTATGAATCTAAGGAAAAGAAGGCTCTCCTAACCTGAATTGGTGTAATGGGACCGTTCAGATATAATAGCTACTTGGAGGCTCCAATCTATGTTGAGATCTTCCAAGATCCTATCTATTGGCTGTTGGATACGTGGAAAATGACCTGTAGGTGCTTCATGTATATAACCAGATAAGGCCATGGAAAATGGTAATGAGAGGTATGGTGGATTTGTAATAAACTATGGGTGGGTTTTCTGGTCTAGCCCAAAAAATGTTAGATTGATTGACTTATGTGTTTAATACCAAAAATTATGTTATGATATCTAACGTGAGTGGTGAGGATCGCAACCATGAGTTCATTGTTGTAGTGAACCTGTTATGGTCATAGTGAAGAATCAATCTCTTCTTCTGACTATCCAATGATCATAAGTCTTTTTTAGCTTCTATGTTTAGTACCAAGTGTTGTACGATCTTCTCATAATACCTTACAGGGGTTCTGGAAACTTTAATACGTAACCCTGTGTCTATGTCAATAAGAAGGTCTCCTACATCTAGCTACAGAACTAATGGATCACAACCAAATATTTGTTCTCTTTCTAGTTCTTGTATTGTCATTCAGATATCCTTTCAAGGCAATCTATAGTTGGGCTGATTTGACCAAAATGTGTATGCTTTTTCATCTTCAATAGTCAATTGCCTCAGTTGTTCACTAATTTTCTATTGGTTTATAGTCATTTAAAAGACTTGAATCATATTCCCTTGATCAATATCTATTAACATTATGAAGAGATTTGGATAGAGATACTATTGGTTTGAACACGTATTCCCTGGGCTCTCTGGGTCCTGTAATTGTCATACAAAAGATGATTCACTTTTGACAGATTTAAACAAACTAAATATGAAAGATTTATCTACACTATGCTTATATGCCTTTTATTTTTGTATTTTCAATGATGTGTTTTGAATGAAATTAAAAGAGTATCTATTCTAATATATTTAGAAACTGGAAAATTAATCTAATAACAGAATTAAAACAAGCAAGGTAAACTGGGTATATCTATTCACTTGTGCAGTTGTGAATTTACCCTAAATATTTAAATAACTAACTACTTTAATCGAAAGACTTCCAATCCTACCTCAAAAGTGAGGAATGAATCATAGTTTCTTAGAAACTATCATTCCACACAGCTTACCTGGCAAAATCGAAAGAAAGATTTAACTAAAATGAAATAATTTACTACTCTATTTGATATATTGTAACTAGAAATTTGATAGCTCAAACCTGTAATTTACAGAACAGTGGTAAATCCATTTGTGTCATGACTTGTCCCCTCAGTGTGATCTCCTCATTCCTTCATGTTCTCATGAATCTAGAAAAGTGTGTATGTGATAGTGTCAGTACCAAAAGATACTCGAACAATGGAACCTTTGGATATAAACCGAATATAATGCAAGTAAGAGAGGGATAGTGCAATTGAATAGAGCTTGACTATGCAATTCCTAGCAGGATTTATTGTGGGGATACAACGCAAATACTTCGAGAATTATGGGATCTATCTCTTGTGACAAACAAAACCTACAACTCTACATCGATTTCTAATCTAAAAATGAAACTACCTTATTCTAAAATGATTGTATGGGACAACAATGAAGTAAGATGAAAGCAAGAAGATCAAATGATCTAAAGTAGAAAGGAGAGGCTGATAATTCATGCAAAATATAAAACTATTTAAACTCATGTAAGAACTTCAAAAAAACTCAAGAATAAAACATAGAAGGAGAGGGGCCCATTTGTTTGAAAGCAAGCTAGGTATTGATATCATTTGCATTTACCAGAGGGTAAATCCAAATTGAACTCTTCTAATATAAACAAAGGGAAAACACTATTTACTAGGCTTCCAAAACATAAAATGCAAGCTTTAGTGGTTGAGGAATGTGGATAGAAATTTGAATTTTACGTTTGAAAAAATCATCAGAATGTTTTGGAAAATGCACAACAGGACCACCATCCTACGCAGGGAGGTGGTTACAGGACCGCTGCCCTATCCTGGGTGGTGATCATGGGATTGCCACTCAGATAGGGAAGTGGTTATGTAACTTAAAGGAAAAACACAAGGAGAAAGGGGGTAGAGGTTTAGAACAAGATATACAAAAGCTAGACAAGAATTTCTAGGATGTAAATGTACACTTTGGTGAGTTCTTCTAGATTCTAAACACCTTGTGAAGAGATTTGATCATTGGGGTTTTCGTAACCTCTTTCAGGTAGTACAGTACCTACATTTTTGGGGTACATACATATTTCCCCCTTGGATAATCATTTTAGCCATGAAGAGGTATAAAATGGTGGGTCTGAGTATGGCGGGGTCCCAAAATGGAGAGTTAGAAGCTATACCTAACATGCCAGTGTGTCAAATATATCACCATCCAAATTCCCACTATCTACAAAATGAAAAGAGGACTCGAGTGCAGATAGATAAAACAAATCAAAAAATAAATACTAAATAAATATAAAATGAGGACGTACCATTTGTGTGGGGATAAGAACTTACCTCCGTTGGTTCTCCAACTCTGCGTAAAAACACTCAAAACAAAATTAGAATACTATATATATTTAAAATGAGCTCATTTTACTATTCATTTACACATGTCGATTTGGTGGTTTTTGAGCTTTGGGACCCACAGTGACCGTTTTCAATATGAGTATAGTCAAAAAATTTGTTGTGAGATTGTGATCATGCCTCCGAGAGTAGGACATCGACCCACGAAGTCTCAAGTTAGTTCTTTTCATTTTATCCTTTTTAAATCCAAAATATAAAAATGTTAAAATATTTGTCCTGGGGGGATTATTTTTGAAAATTTTAGTATTAAATGAATCTCTACGGGGGTGCCCATAGGGTAGGTCTTTATTTTAGTTAAAATGGTGCACTTTTGCTTTTTTAAAAGTGTTTCTAGGGATTTCGAGCCATTTGGTGATTCGGGACAGGACCACCACCCTACACAAAGTGGTGGTCATGGGACTGCTGCCCTATGATGGTGGCGGTTTCAAGACCACCACTTCATAAGGTGGAAGTTACATGCACCGCCTTAGAAGGTGGTTGGGAAACCGTCACTCTGCACAGGGTGATGGTTTCGAACAGAATGCAAAAAAATATGAGATTTTTAATTGTCCTTGCATTTTTGATGTTTTTATATGTTCTTGGTATTTTTTCTAGATGGATTATGTTACTAACTTACTCTTTTTTATCTATTTTGGTCGAATGCAGGAAGAAGCAGGAGTACATCAGATGGAGTAGAGAGAGGGAGTGGTGATTAGCTCCCTGTAGTGTTAGAGGAACTTTCTCAGGTAGAGCAAGATACTCTCCAGAGGGCTGGCATTGTGAGGATTGCACAGGTCCCTCATATTACATCTGCTAGTCAAATATTGTGTGACTTATTTTCATACTGGGATGCAGATTAGAACACTTTTTGATTTCCAAAAGTTAGGAGTGAGTTGAACATCACCTTAAAGGATGTTTACTGCATATTGGGGGTCCTGATTCCTGGGAGGCGATGGTCTTTTAAGTCAGTAGTATCCAGATCTCAGATGGTTCAGTGGGCTACCTATATGAGAGATGTTGTTATCTCGATGGGATCGAAGAAGGGGGTGAAGGTTCATTCTATTGTTGGTTCAAATATCCCTATGCTCCACTAGGATGTTATGGGTATCTTTGCCTCACAGTTGATTAGGGACAAGGGAGGGGATACTCTTTTATACTGTTGGGATCCTATCATTACATAGATTGAGGCACATGGCCACATTTATGCTTGGGGAGCAGACATGATCCTTGGGACCACCTATCATGATTTGTATAGGGTGGTTAGATTATAGGGACAGTCATTGATTCACCCTACTCTAGTCATGAGTTGGGTGTATGGGCACATCATTCCCAATGGGAGAGGTGTATAGGCAGAGGATCCTAGGGATATCAAGTGGATAGGGATGATTGTACTTAGGATGCCACACCAGCTAGTGGATTCCTTGACTACTGCAGACATGGAGGCCACTCCTTATTAGACCATGGCATGGTTATGGGGAGAAGAGAAACACACATTGATCACTTGTTATACTACTAATCAGCTGATAGACAGGACAAGAAAGTTGGAGATCCACCCCTTTGATAGAGTACCACAGTATTTTGGCCTCCCCTACATTGATATATTTCCTCTAGCGGGGCTAGTGTACAGGTCTTCTCATGAGGCTAGGGGAGGTCCTAGAGGCCGAGGTTGGACTACGATCACTCCTGGAGTTTCCATTATAGCTAGGTGGGTGGTTCATACCCAAGGGGTAGCCAGTGCTTCTTGACCACCTTTACTTCAGATCGGAGCTGGTCCTACTCATAGTGGAGAGAGTGATGAGCCTATTGATGTGAACTCAAACTCTGGGGAGTTCACATGAGAGGAGACAGATGAGGATACGGAGGGAGGCGAGATAGTTGGGATGGTCGGGGATGATTGTGACTCTAAGTGGCATGACACTCATAGTATCTTGAGGGTTGAGAGGGTGGAGGAGAGTGTAGAGAAGGTGACCTTGATCTCATAGGAGTTTCCTTCTCGAGATATTGGGGGAGATGATGAGTCTATAGTAGGATGTCATTTCTTTCTAGATTTGGGGGAGGTTCTGCAATCAGTGGTAGCGTCAGTGGCAGGTGCAGATCCTAGAGATCCCACCTAGATGCCTGGAGATCTGAGTGAGTTACTGCTCTTTTCTAAAAAAAAATTTAGTTAGAATTGTTTAGTGGGTATTTCCCTTTTGTTGTTTCATTTATTTTTTACTTTATCATGGACAATTTTCTAACTTGTTTACTCCTCCCCCTTTTTTTATTTGCAGCAACGGTTGAGGTATGGAGAGACTTGATTCGCCAGGTGTGTGCAAACACTCTATTACTCCCTTCAGAGGGTACTCAGGCTAAGCTTACTGAGGATGTTGGAAATACTTTAGCATCTAGTATACATACTGATGTCTTTTCCCCTATCTAGAAGGCGGAAAAGATCATGACCTCCCTTTTTGTTGAGTTGGCTAGATATAGGACTATTGAGTGCTTGATGAGGAGGATTCACTCTCATAGTAAGACCACAGCTACTGGTCGTGATCTTGAGGCCTCAGTTCTTTCAGAGCATCATCGCAGAAGGATTCCTAGATGTAATCATGCACCATCTAAGGGATCCCACAAGGATTGAGAGATCATAGTGTCTTTTTGTAATGATTTTTGGTTAGATGTTTATACGAGTGTTTTTGTATTTTCTAGGATCATTGAGAATTTTTACCATGCCTAATGCATGATGGCATTGTATATAAAACATGATATATATATATATATATATATTTGGATCTAGATCTTCTTATGTCTAGAATTTTTGTGATTTGTTTCCCATGTGTGCATTAGATGTTTTTATAATCTTTTTTTTTATATGCTTTTTAGAATGTATGCAATGGATAACAAATGATAACAAATGTTGAACATAATGTTTCTCTTTTTATTTGTTTTTGTAATGCTGATATGTGATGATGCAAACATATTGGAGTACTGAACTTTTGGCTTCTTTGGGAAATGTTCATTGCTTCTTCTTGTTTTGAAAAAATGTGATGAATGTATAGTGATAACGAGATGAACTTGCCCCACTCCTAACTACATGCAACTAGTAAGATGCGAGGGCTCAACACCAAGAGTTGGGAAGGATGCAATTTATATGAGTTTGAATGAATGGAAATGATGAGAGTAAGACAAAGTTTTGATAGAAATCAAATTTAGACTTGTGTACTTACTCTTACTCGAAACTACTACACAATTCAGAATGCAACTTATTTTCCAGTCTATCTAGACTTAGATCCATGGATGGCAACTTGGTCGACAAAATCTGGTTTTAAGGATTTGATCTATTTGGATTTTGGATATTTAATTTCACTTAACACTTTTCTTTAAAATATTAATATTCAAAAATTTACGTTAATGGACCTCCTACAACATGTCTCATGCTTTTAGTAGGAAGCATGGGCTCATCACCAAAGGCAAGACATAGGTGAGTAAGGTCACTTCTTTCCTTTCTCAACCTCATATCACTAGTAAGAGATGTGGGCTTATCACCAAAGGTTGGTGGGGCAAAGAAGTGTGTGAAATAAAATATTCTATTTGGTTTAACATTTTTTATTTAACTTGACACTTCTGATTTGTGACTTTGGAGTATCCTTGTTTCAAAGAGATGTAAGAAGGATAGATGTGACACCAATAATCTTCTAGAATAGATCATACGTAAGAACAACTTAGCCAAGTAGAAAAGAATGAGTATGACCAAGTATGCAAGCCTTGGTATGGTTTTTGTCAAGACTTTGTCTGTCGTATTGATGAAATGATTTTGGAACCATTTGATGATATTATGAAAACTGAAGAGATATGATTTTGTTAATATTTTCATAAATTTGTAATGAATTTCTTAAAAAATAAGTTCCTTGACCACAATCGTTACAAAATGAAATAACCAAGTGACTAATGCAATGTAGGTAGATATAATATACAAATGGTGATGTTGATGCCTTATGTGTAAAACCATTTAAGATGCAAGGAATTTGCTTTCATTGAACTCCTCACCTTTTAATGTACATAAGAGTTACGCACTATTTCCGTAGTCTTTCATGACTCAGTATGGGCCCAACCACTTAGGATGGAATTTCCTTCCTTCACCGGTTTTCTTATCAATCCGGTTGTCTAGTCTTAGAACTAGATCTCCCTCATATATTTCTCACTCATAGAACTTTTTGTTATATTGCTGGCACATCCAGTCAGCATAGGCCCTATGCCATTGTTTGGAATTCAGCTTAGCCTCATTAAGGATTTCTAGTTGAGAGAGGCATGCCTCTCTATAGGATTCTTCTCCCAAGATCCCTTGTAATGAGATGCAGAGACTAGGTATTTCGACCTCAAGCGGGAGAACTGCTTTTGCCTCGAATACTAATGAGAATGGGGTTACTCCTATTGGTGTTCTTATTGAGGTTTGATGGGCCCATAAAGTTGGGTATAATTTTAAATGCCAATCCTGTTTATTCTCCTTAACTGTTTTGAGGAGAATAGATTTTAATGTCTTGTTTGTGGCTTCAGCTTGTCCATTGGGTTGAGGGTAGTAAAGGGAGGTCGTATCATGGTTTATCTTGAATTTACTGCATAATTCATAGACCTCATTATTCTTAAAGGATGTGCCTTTATTTGAGATAATTACTTATGGGACACCATATCTATAAATGATTAGATTCAAAATAAACTTAACAATTACAGAACCTAGTACAATGGTGAGAGGCATGGACTCAACCCATTTGGTGAAATATTTTGTGGTCGTAATTATAAAGTTATGGCCATCTATTCATGAGGGAGAGAATTTCCTTATCAAATCTAGACCCCACGTGGAAAAAGGCCATGGGGTTGCGATTGGTTGCAGAGCCTGCGCTAGCACGTGAATCTCGTGAGAGAATTCTTGGCATTTATGGCATTTACACGTAAAATCTATTGCATCATGTTCTAGAGTGGGCCAGGAATATCCCATCTGATGTATTTTGTGAGAAGTGGCATGATCACCAAAGAGGCCTCGACATATTCCATTGTGGGATTCATAAATAATATTTTTGGATTCTTTAATGTCAACGCATCTTAAAATCATTCCATCAAAGGCTTTATGGTAAAGAACTTCTTCTAAGATAACATATTTAGCAGTGATAATGTGTAGCTTCCTTCTTTTTTGCAATGTGGTACCTTTTGGGTACGTATGGTCCATGATAAAATTGACGATATTGGTATACCAAGGGCATGTACAGATGGGTGGTCTGGTTTCGACAAAGTATATGCACTCATCGAGAAAGTCCAGATCTACTAGATCACCTCCATCTAATGGATTTTCAGCTAACCAGTCTCTAATGATTTGTCCCTTAATGGATTTTTGGTTTATAAATGTTAATTCGAATTCACCCATTAAGGTTATAAATCGTCCATCCTTTTTAGATAAAGATCCTTACGTGAGGAATGTTCGTAAATGATCTGTCTTTATAATGACCATTGTTTCTTGGTTTAACATGTAATGTCTTAAATGTTTCGTTGCAAAGACTATGGAAAGGAATTGTCTTTCTTCCTGTGTATAATGTGTTCCATAATCAAGAAACATCTGGCTAATGAAATAGACTACATGTTCTCATTTATCATTGTCTTCTTGAGCCAACATGTAGCCTAACAAGACATCAGTATCCCGTGAATACATGATCAAAGGATGATCTCGCCTAGGAGGAATTAACATGGGAGGAGAAAATAAGAAGCGTTTAACTAATTCGAAGGCCTCACTACATTCTTTTGTCCAATAAATGCTATAATCTTTCTTTAATAGATTTTTGATTGGATTAACAGAATAACTTAAGTCCAGAATGAATCTTTGGATTGCGCCGAGTTTCCCAAGAAATGATCTAATACCAGACTCATCTAATGGTGGAATCATTTTGAGAACATCCTGGATTTTGGCTGGATTGATGTCAATCCCTCGTGAGGATATAATGTAACCCAGAAGATTACCTCCCATTATGCCAAATACGCATTTCTCTGGGTTCAATGTGACGCCATATTCAATTAATCACGAGAGAATAATATGGAGTACTTCTGGGTGATCACATCATTTCTTAGCCTTGGCCAACAAGTCATCTATGTAGGATTCCACAATTTTATGAATAAGGTCATGGAATATGTATGTCATTTCCCATTGGTAGGTGGCACTGACATTCTTAAGATTGAATGGCATGACAACATAACAATAAGTTCCCCAACGAGTTATAAATGTGGTCTTGGCTTGATCTTGTTCAAATATTTTAATCTGATTATACCCTAAGAACCCATCCATGAGGGAAAAAATCTCAAATCTAGTTGTTGCATCAACAATGGTGTCAATGGATGCCAATGGGAAGTCGTCTTTGGGACAAGCCTTATTAATATCCCAAAATTCTATACAAATGTGTATCTTCCCATTCTTTTTGAGAACGGGGACAATATTAGATACCCATTATTAATAGTCAACTGGTTTGATGAATCCCACTTGGAGAAGTTTCATTACTTCTTATTTCACCATGAGAACCACTTTTGGCTTCATTGGTCTTGAATTTTGTTTAATTGGCTTTGCATCTGGTTTGGTGACAAGATTATGTATTGCGATATGTAGCACAATTCCTATTATTTCTTTGTAGTTAAACGTGAAATCATTTTGATGTTCCTTCAGGATTTAGGTGTGTATTTCTATCTCGTCTGGAGTTAATGAGGATCCTAACTTTAAAATCTTTGGTTCTTCCTCTGTTCCAATGTTTTTGTCAATTGTTTCTTCGATTAAGGAAGTGTTTCCTTCTACAAATTTAGGTGGGGCCAGGGGTAGTTCCAAAATTTATCCATTCTCTACTTTGTAGATATCGAGATCCTTTTGTGGTGGAGACTCTACCATGGGATTTCCAAAATAGGAAGAAGAATGTGGGATTAGGGAAAGATCCACTATGTGATGAGTGAGATGTAACTCCGCATACGCATTTAGATATTCAAGAGTGACCCTATCACTATCGAAGTGATCTAGGATAGAAATATCATTCTCAGCTTCTATATGAGTTAGGAGCATATTTGTTGGTATTTTACACACCAATGGTTCAGTACGTAGTGATACCATGAAACTTTTATTTTCCAACTCACTGTTTGGAGTGAAACAGAAAGCTGAGGTGGCTATTGAATCTGTGAGAAGGTTTTTCTCTTGTGAGATTGCTTCAATTGATATGAAGTTGAATCCTTTGCTTAGATCTAATACCGCCATTTTATAGAGTTGTAAATGCTCAGCTCTAGTCTCATATAGCTCAGAGACTTGGTTTAATACTATTTATGAGTCTCCTAGCACTCTAATGTTATCAATGCCAATTCTTTTGGCTATGATGAGGCCGAGGAGGAGGGATTCGTACTCATCCCCGTTGTTTGTACACTTAAAGTTTAACTTAAAGGAAAAAGGTAGGATTTTTCCCTTGGGAGAAGTAAAGATCACACCTTCCCCAACTCCAAAGCGACATCTAGCTCCATCAAAGTGGAGAGTCCAATATTTGCTTCGAAAAATGGATATTAGGATATTCCTTTTGTCTATTTCTTCTACCTCGCTTACTTCTACCATTAAAACTTTGTTTGATGGAAGGGAACCAATTCCCATGGTGTGTCCCATACCCATAGAATCAAATGGTAGGAAAATGGGTAGATTTTTTTCTAGTAAGTCAACAATTTTTTCGGTAGTGTCTAATGACACTATTTCTATTACGTTAGTTTCATTTTTGGGTGCTGGAATGCCCTCGACTAGATTTGTAATTTTCAATTATATTATATTTATCAACTTCTCTTCATGTTTTGAATTAATTGGTTTGCCAAGTTGATTCATTGGGAGTTCAAACTCAAAGTGAATTCCTATTATTTTCTTCAAGTCTTCTAGGTGTATATCGAATGGATTTGGGTCACCTTGTGTCACAAATATTTTCCCTAGCGTAAAAATCTTATTTCCTGGAATAACATGGAAGGGATTACCTTCATGCAGTATATCCATGGTCGACCAAGGATCATATTATAGTTGGTTTCCTAATTTATAATATAAAATTTGGTGAGGACCTTCTTGGGTCCTAAGGTGACTGGTAAAACTATGGTTCTAATTGAAGTGGCCTTATGGCTATCATAACCTATTACCATATTTCGTGTTGTGGAACAATTTGTTTCTCCATATCCTAGATTTTGAAGAAAAGAAAAGGGGACTATGTTAACTATTGCCCCATCATCAATAATTGTGTGTTTAACATAATTATTGTAAACCCATACTTGTAAATGTAAAGTTGGGTTTCCTTTTCTATTACAATTTCAGCATTTGTTGGCACTTTGCTTATATCAAATATAAACTCAATATCCCTATCTATCTGCCCTGGAGGGTAGACATCAAAGTCTACATGGTTTACTTGCATTTCCAGAGGAGGAGTGATGTTAATTAAATGACTAAGGACTAATGCTTCTAAGAGAGAAGTCCTATCAGCGAGAGAGTTATTCAATAAATCCAAGAAGGAAATATGAGAGAAGGTCTTTGTTAATTCATTAATTAAATCATAAGCACCTGTGGGTTTTGCCAATGTTTGTTGAATGTTTTCTAGTTATAATGGATAGTTTAGAACTGGTTGAGAAGAATAGTCTCGTGTTCCTGTTATGGTTTCTACGGGTAGCTCGGTGTCTAACTCTACCAGGACAACTATCTTGGTTTGCAGTCAAGTTGCTAATTGGGGTGCGACCAGTGGACTTAATGAAGTTGAAGCTTCATGATCATTATTTCCTATCATAACACCCTTGTTCGTTCCTCTTGGATCTAACCGATTATTTTTAGAGTGATTTGGGAGTGGATCGTTACAAATTTTGAGGGGAGACTGCACCTGTGTAAGTGTTTGGCGTGGGTGCTTTAGAATTTGCTAAGAAAATGTCTATAAAGAGTTGTCTTTGGTCTTCTAGAAAATTCTGCATTAATTTATTATAATCATGACATTTCCTAGTATCATGGCCTTGAATCTTTTGGAAACCACAATACAAGTTGGGATTATAGTATCAATGGTTATTGATATGAAGCCTGTTGTGGTCCAAAATTGTGATTAGGTTGCTGACTGTTAAAATTTTGAGGCAGTTGCCTTTGGTTTTGACCCTGATATCCAGTTGGGTTTTGATTTGGACCTTGTGTTTGGATCTTCCATTATTGTTGTTGTTGTTGTCATGATGAATGATTAAAATCTACCACATTGATTGTTGGAGTAAATTTGTTATTTCACTGATTGTTAATAGGTGGAAAAATGTTTACGATGTTTTCCCTTTTAACCTAGTCTGTTACTCCATCTGTTATAACCCCGTAATTTTTGTTAAGGATTTTGGGTCCTTGATTGGTATTCCCAGCATTAGGATAGTTTGTAGTGTTTTGATTGGGAGTGATTAATTTCCCGTTTGTTCTGTATGTCTTACAAACACTATCTATTGTTGCTTGATCTATTCGGAGAGAACTCTTGAATACTTCATCATAAGTTCTTAGTGGGAAATCCTGGACTTCTTCCTTTCTCTCTCTATTGAGGGAATGAAGGAATAAATCCCATAGTTCCATATGATCCATGTTTGGAGCACTTTCTGAGAGTAGAGAACCATATGCCACCTTTGAATAAAATGAGCAGTAGATTCATTATGCTCTTGTTTAATATGCAATAATTCCCTGATTCCTATTTTCAATAATTTTTTCATATCAAAAGCTTTGATAAACTTTGACACGAGTTGTTTAAATGAGTGTATTGAGGCTTCAGGTATTCTATAGTACCAATAAAGGGAAATACCCTCTAAGGTTTTAGGGAATATCTTAGCAACAACCCCATCCCAAGGGAGCAATTCTCAAATGGCTGTGGCATAGGCCTTGATATTTACATTTGGATCTCCCTCCCCTTTTTATTTGGGTAAATCAGGAAGAGGTCTTGGAAGCATGAAATTTCATATGGTGAAGTCTAGGGGCTCTTTTAAAGATTCTGAGTAAGTTCCTACTGCATAGGCTTTGACCATCAATGGTGCCTGCTGAGGGGGTGAAGGTGGAATGGGTTGTTGATATGGCATAGTATATGTATTTGCAAGGACCTAAGGGAATCCCTATGTTTGAGCGAAAATCCTAGGAGATGAGAACATATCTCCCTATGGTGATTTTGAATAAATGTTTAAGTAGGGAGGAGAATTGGTCTGGTATGGGTTGTTTGGTGTTAAGCCGGGAGGTATCATGTTTTCAACTGGGGTAGAATTTGAAAATATGGTTCTATTTGGTGTTTGCTGCTGATAATTATATGAATGTTGAGGAGGCATGTGTAATGTCCCTGTTCCTGTAAGGAGGTCGACTTGGCTGGGGTGATGCGAAGGGTTGGTGATTCTTGCTTTCCCGAAATATGAATTTTTATTTTCTTGAGCAATTTCCAGTCCTCTAACCTTCTCAACTAAGGTTGAGATGACTTCGATTGGAAAAGACACAATGTTTTGACTTAATGGTGGTTGTTTTACACCTTGAGGTTGTAAAGTGGTATGATACCCTGCTATGAATTGATTATTACCCTGCCAAGCTTCAGCGAGAGTATTTTCCATAGGTGGAGGAATGGGGGTGTTTTCTTGGAGTAGGGTATCGAGTTGTGTTTGTAAACTCCCTATAGGTGGGTCCATGTTTTGGAAGTGTTTTTCACTTCTAGCGTAATGCGCTAAATACTCCTCATCCAAAAATGGGAGTGGATCTGATTGTCTACTAATTTGTGTTCTGAACAAAACCTGAGGAGATGAAATGGATTTTATAGTAAATGTCATATTGTTAGATCCTGAGGGCTTTGGTTGTTGTGTTTGTGCAAGTTGATCCAACTCCTCAATTTGGAATGAAGAACTAGAGCTAGTTCTTTGAGGGGGAGTTTTTGATGACAAGTAGTTACTTGAATAATTGTCAGCCCATGCAAAAAGTGAGGGTGATGGTTGTTTATTTGTTTGACCATAATTTTCTTTGAGACCTGGGAGAGGTCTACCATATGCATCGTATCCAGAAATATTTAGGGGGTATATGAATACTTGTAGAATAATGGGAAAGAGCGAAGGTGGATGAAAGAAAAGGAAATAAAAGGAGAATAATTTTTTATTTCACGTCGGGTTCACCAATTTTATACGATAGAAAATTGTCATGCAAGCATGAGAATCTAAAAGCAAATCTTCTTCATACCCTACCTCCTGACATCGTGCTGAGACAGCTAGTGAGAATGGAATATATGTCGATATATAGAAACTAGTTGGGCAATATTATATCCTCAACACGTAATAATGGAATCTGTGAATCTAAGGAAAAGAAGGCTCTCCTAACCTAAATTGGTGTAATGGACCGTTCAGATATAATAGCTTCTTGGAGGGTCCAATCAATGTCGATCACTGCCAAGATCCTATCTATTGGCTATTGGATACATGGAAAATTACCTGTAGGTGCTTCATGTATATTTCTAGACAAGGTCATGGAAACTAGTAATAAGAGGTGTGGTGGATTTGTAATAAACTATGGGTGGTTTTCTGGTCTAGCCCAGAAAATGTTGGATTGATTAGATTCTATTTTTAATATGGAAAATTATGTTATAATATTTTGAGGGAGTGGTGAGGATCTAAATATTAGCATTCGTAAGTCGGTGACAATACTTAACTGACTTTCAAGCCCATTGGGTTGTGGGACCTAGGGATCGCAACCATGACTTCACTGTTGTAGTGGACCTATTATGGTCATGTGAAGAATCAATCTCTTCTTCTAACTATCTAATGATCATAAGCCTTTTTAGCTTCTATGTTTAGTACCAAGTGTTGTACGATCTTCTCATAATACCTTACAGGGGTTCTAGAAACTTTAATACGTAACCCTGTGTCTATGTCGCTAAGAAGGTCTCCTACATCTAGCTACAGAACTAATGGATAACAACCAAATATTTGTTCTCTTTCTAGTTCTTGTATGGTCATGTGGATATCCTATCAAGGCAATCTATAGTTGGGTTGATTTGACCAAAATGTATATGCTTTGTTGTCTTCAATATTCAATTGCCTCAGCTGTTTACTAATTTCCTTTTTGTTTATTTTCATTTGAAAGACTTGAATCCTAATCCCTTGATCTATATCTATTAACATTGTGAAGAGATTTGGCTGAGATACTATTGGTTCAAACATGTACTCCCTGGGCTCTTTGGGTCTTGTAATTGTCATATAAAAGATGATTCACTTTTAACCGAAACAAAAAAACTAAATATGAAATATATATCTACACTATGCTTATATTCCTTTTATTTTTGTATTTTCAATTATGCATTTTGAATAAAAATAAAAGAGAAGCTATTCTAATATATTCAGAAAATGGACAATTAATCTAATAAGAGAATTAAAACAAGCAAGGTAGCCTGGTATAGCTATTCACCTATGTAGTTGTGAATTTACCCTAAATATTTAAATAAATAACTAGTGTAATCGAAAGACTTCTGATCCTACATCAAACTTGAGGAATGAATCATAGTTTCTCAAAAACTATCATTCCCCACAGCTTCCCTAGAAATATCGAAAGCGAGCTATAACTGAAATGAAATAATTTACTACTCTATTTGATATATTTTAACTAGAAATTTGATAGCTCAAACCTGGAGTTTACATAAAAGTGGTAAATCTAGGTTTTTCGTGACTTGTCCCCTCAGTGTGATCTCCTCATTCCTTCATTTTATCGTGAATCAAGAAAAGTGTGTATGCGATAGTGTTAGTAGCAGAAGATACTCGAACAATGGAAGCTTTGGATATAAACCGAATACAATGCAAGTAAGATAGTGATAGTGCAAGTGAATAGAGCTTGACTATGAAATTCCTAGTAGGATTTATTATGGGGATACAATGAAAATACAATGAGAATTATGGGATCTATCTTTTGTGACAAACAAAACCTACAACTCTAAATGGATTCTAATATAAAAATGAAACTACCTTATTATAAACTGATTTTATGGGACAATAATGAAGTAAGATGAAAGCAAGAAGATCAAATGATCTAAAGTAGAAAGGAGAGGCTGATAATTCATGCAAAATATAAAACTATTGAAACTCATGCAATAACTTCAAATAAACTGAATAATCAAACATAGAAGGAGAGGGGCCATTTGTTTGAAAGCAAGTTCGGTATTTATAGCATTTGCATTTACCAGAGGGTAAATCTAAATTGAAATATTCTAATATAAAAAAATGGAAAACACTATTTACTGGGCAGCCAAAACATAAATCCAAGCTTTAGTGGTTGAGGAATGCGGATTGAAATTTGAATTTTATGTTTGATGAAATCATTAGAATGTTTTGGAAAATGCACATAGGACCACCGCCCTATGAAAGGAGGCAGTTACAGGACTGCCACCCTATCTTGGGTAGTGGTCATGGGACCACCACCCAGGCAAGGTGGTGGTTCTATAACTTAAAGGCAATACACAAGGAAAAAGGGGGTAGGGGTTAGAACAAGATATGCAAAAGCTAGATAAGGCTTTCTAGGATGTAAATGTACACTTTTGTGAGTTCTTCTGGATTCCGAACACCTTGCGAAAGAGATTTGAATTATCATTAGGGTTTTTATAACCTCTTTTTGGAAGTACAGTACATACATTTTATGGCACGTACAGTTTCCCACCACAAACCTACCATTAATATCTTACGCGTGGTGGCATCATTAGCATAATTCCCACCTGCACTTCCTTCATGTGCTTCCTCCATGATGGCTAGGTTCTCATGCTCTAATACACACCCGCGCAAAACTTCATCACGTACTAACTTGTATAAGTCTCCACTGATTAACATGTAGGGCTGACATGTATGGCCAACTATTTTTTCCCCAACGTTTTCATTCCTTCCAGCACCACACCTTCCTTTAGAAACACTACAATCTCTTCCAAATCAGAGGGCATGCCCCACAACCTAAATAGTTACAAGTTTGGCATTGTTTCCTCAATACTCTATGTGTCCTCCCCTAAATCAAGTCTTGATAGATGATCAAACCCATAATTTCTTTTCCCAGGTTTCACTACAATGGTGAATTCAAATTCTTGAAAGAACAACACCCACCGACATATGTGATCTTGTAGAACATGCTTGTTCACCAAATTCTTTAATGGCATGTGGTTGGTGTAAAACACAAAGGATGTTACCAGCAGATATTGTCTAAACTTGAAAAGCACGTAGATCATCGAAAATGCCTCATGCTCAGTTGTGGTATAATTCTACTCGTGTTAGCTTTCTGCTTTCAAAACACAGAGGATGATCAATAATCCCTTCACCTGGTTGTGCAAGCACTACTCCAATGGTGGTCCCTGAGGCATCTACCTGGACATGAAAGGGCTTGTCCCAAGAGAGAAAACGTAATATAGGTGCGGTGACAAGCCTATCTTTTAATGTATCAAACATCCTCTTCTACACCTCTCCCCAATGGAAGGCACTTTTATTTCTAAGAAGCTCTTATAAAGGCACGGCGATCTATATCCCTTAATGAATTTATTGTAATAGCCCGTATGCCCAAGGAATCCTTGCACTACACTCTAGATAGTAGGCTCCCCTAATCCCACAATAACCACAACTTTAGCAAGATCTACCAGCAAGCCCTCCTTACATATGATATGTCCCAATAAAGTCCCGAAGGGTGTAGCAAACATGCACTTCTTAATGTTGATGGATATCCTCAACTACCTAAACCTCTCAAACATTAACCTTAAATTGTCACAATGGTCAGTAACTAGACCATACACTATGCAATCATCCAAATAGACGTAAAGAAACTTATGGATGAAGTATTGGAATGCTTGCACCACTATGCGTGAGAAAACAATAGGTGCATTCTTCAACCCAAAGGGCATGACCATGTATGTAAAACTTCCCCACTCAGTTGAAAAATTCATCTTCTCCTAGTTCTCCTTTATAATTCGGACTTGGTGGTACCCTAAAAATCCATCCGTAAAGGAATAGATTTCACACCCAATGACTCCTTCCAAAATTTCTTCAGTGAATGGGATCGAAAAGATATCAATGACACAAACAACATTTAGTTCCCTATAATCCACCCAGATCCTAATCCACCCATCCTTCTTGATCCTGATTACCATCAAAAATATCCCCTATGTTTCTTCCACTACCTCAATAATCCTAGAAGCTATCATTTTTTTCTATCTCCTCCTTAACATTCACATGCAAATTGGGATTCATCCAATAGGGCCTTTTCCTAAATGGGTGCGTACCATCCTTTAGTTTTATCTTCATCTCCCCCAAGGAATGGTGAATGCCTTTGAGCTCATGGTACATGCATGGGATTAAATCCTCAAATTCACGTAATAGATCAATGATCTTAGATACTTCCTTTTCTGACCAGTAATCTTCAGTAATAGCTTCCTTAGGATCTTCTCCTGAACTGATGTTAACTTTCTTCATCTTTAAGGGCTCATGGTAGGTGCACGCACGAGTATCAGCATTGTCTACTACTTTGAACATCCCTATACAATGGATAACATCTAAGCTTTCTGATTCCTCTCCATCAATAACATACACCAACTTTCCTTTCTCTTTTTCCAAACACGCGCGCTAAAGTTGTAACTCTTTTATTTCCTGTACTTCTTCAAAGGTGCCCCCAATCCTGATTTACCTAGTAATTCTAACAACCTATCTTCCATCCTTGCACTATCCCCCATGATAAGGAACTTGATACCCTATAAGGCCTTATTAATTGATGGTTTGGTACTCTGATACTCAAAGGTTTGAATAAGGTCAGCCGTAAGCTCTTGCTAATTCCTTGTTTGGCAGTGTGTTTCCAAATGAATATACCATGGACGCTTGTAACCCTGCAGTGTAGAATATAACTTGTGCACCTAGAGGGATGGTGGAAAAAAATTTGTGCCTTCTCTCCAGACCCGTTCACACTCCTAGATATGGAAAGAGGCAGGCTCCTTCCCATGGTACTCCTTGATGATGGTGGGCACATTTCTCCTAGAAAATCTAACAGAGAGAAATTCTTACCTCCTGCCACTCTAAAAGGCTCTCCTAATGTGTATCCCACCATTATGTTGTTGTACTGAGCAAGACATAACTTAGCATACCTCTCCATTCCTTCTCATTCTTCCACTGAGCTTCCAACTTATGGAAAAATATCTCAGGGAAGGCTCCTCCTGAATACTTAGGAGGTTCTTTTCCTCTAAGGCACCAAACTGTGCGCACCTTTGTTACCTTGGTCACCGACCCTCTCAACTTCCATCTCATCAATTCATAAGTCCCATGTGCCTAATTGTCACATGCTAGACTGCTGGTATCACTCACTGACTGAGCATATTCAAACTCGATAACCCCGTTAGTAGGGTGTATCATCTCAGGGTCTCTGATTAAGCACACATATATCTTATCCAAAATTCTTCTCCCAACGGTTCAATATAGGGTGTCGACTTCCCATCAGCCAGGGGTATAATGACCCGTTCATCCTTATTCTCAAAGCTGATGTAACTTGTGTTGAACCAAAGGTCCGCATTGTTCTTGTAACACCAAGGGTGCCCAAGTATTGCTGGGAAATTTTCCACCTCAGTGAGCACCAAGAATTCAAATTCCCTAGTAAACTTAGCCCCTAGATAGTGATAACTTCATCCTTTAAGACACCAATGGGAATTTCCTTAGTCTTTTTTGCCATATACAACACATTCAAAGATGGTTGTAATGCAAGTCTTCCCATTTTATGCCATGCATCCAAAGTTAAAACATTAACCTCCGTGCCTATGTTAATGAGGATATTACTGAGGATCCATCCATCTACAACTTCATTCAACGTGATCTCCTTGTCATAGTCGAAGCTATGAGGGGGAAGGTTTACGTGCAAGACCTACCTCTCGTGCTCTCCTCTAGCATGTGGTACCTTCTCTCTCAACCATTATCCTAGCAAGGGAATGTTATACTCCTGCCTTAGCATTTTACACACCTCCTTGACCTCATCCAGGTCATCCTTTGGCACCTTGACTTTTCTTCCTTGTTCCTCCCTCCTGGATTACTCCTTTAGACTATGGATTTCCCCTTATAAGCTCAGAATGACATCCATGATGTCCTTATATATCTCCTTTTGATGCGTGGGGTATAAATACTTTCCATGAATTACCTAATCCCTTGAAACAAGGTTCTTCTATCTTGGTATCTCTCTTATGCACGTGGCTTCTACCCTTATTGTTACCAAGATAGATTCTAATACTGCATCGAATGTTACCTGAGGCATCCACTATATGTTTTCCTTCCTAATAATGACCATTGCAATGCCCTTGTCCTTTCGGTGCTACTGATTCATATGCTCAAACAATTTCAGGAAATCCTCATACTTATGCTTCTTCCCGCACCATGAGCACTGCAACAGGTCTAGGCATTCACGTTTGTAATGCTCTATAGATCCACAATTGAAACAGATTCCACATGGGAATTCACTCCTTCCTCCCCCATGGTTACCATGACCATGGAATCCTCCTCAAAAACATCTTCTACACATACCTCCATCTGTGCGGTCCTCATAACGGTAATCATCACCCTTGGAACTATTGGAAATGTTGGTTTGGCATACCCCATGAGAAATGGCCTCATGGATCTGATTAATGAGCCTAAATTCCTTAGTATCATGGGTTGTAGAAGTGTAAATCCTAAAATAACAAGATACATTCTTCCTGATTGCATGCTATAGCAAGGGGAACCTACTCACATCATGGTCCCCATGACAAATTTCACACTCTATCACCACAACACATACTATCCTCTGGGGGAAATTATCCTTAACGTACCCCTCTATTTCACAATCTATGCACCACAAACCACTGCGAGTCTCATGGGCTGAGTTCACAGAATTTTTTTCCAATTGCTTGGCCATAGTAGCAATCTGAGCCTCCAAGAATGCACTAACAATAGTATAAACACTACTGACATCTGTTCGTGCAAATCGAAGCACCCTCTGGATGTTCTATCAGGTTTCTAGTTTGATATTTTAGCATCCACTATGATTGCACAACATTGAATCTTTTCCCCAAGTGTGGGGCTTGTAAAAGTGGGAAAAGAATCTCCAGATTAGAGGTTGGTTCCTTAACTCCTTTGTTCAAGTGTGGATGAAATTATGTAGAAGGTTTACCTATAACTTAATCAGACTTTGCCAAGAAGACAGGGTTGAGAAAATGAAAAAATAAACCTATTCTAAATAAGGTGATGCACCAAAGGAGTACTAGACACTTGCTGAGTCAAAAGATATACAATCGATAAGAAAATACAGCACAAAACATGCAAAAATTTCCAAAATGTAATGAAAGATCAGGAAACAATGATAAACGTATGAAAGGATTGAGAAAATTTTAAGCACAAAGCATACATTATCATTCCAGGTCTAATACAGTGCATTAAAATGACTAAGAGGCAAAAAGAGATGTTGTATTTGCATGAAAAGGTAAAAATTTCCACAAATATTCTTGATGAGGAAGAAAAGAGAAGTTGCAGAGCCAGAAAAAATGTCTAACTGTGTCAAAAATGAGCCCATTCTAGCTTTTACAATGCCCATTCGAACTTAGAAGAGAGAAACGTGAGAAAACATGAAAGATGCTCTAACCACTGACCAAATGGTATTAAAACAGCATGCACACCCTTAAAATTTGATTCCTCGATATTTTTAACCATGTTGGGAGAGAATGCATGCCATACTTCATTAAAAATGGTGGTTGAAATGTCAGTTTTGTTGATTTCCACGTGCCAGAGGAATTTTCCAATTTTCTCCCTACAAACTCCACCAAAACACAAAATTGATCCTGGAATCATATAGATAATTTCACCAGCTTTCCATTGATATAAACAACACAAAAAAATGAGTTTTGGATTGAAAGTTATGCACCTCTGAAAATTTAGGGCAAAACAAGGCCAAAATGGGTTGGCGGGCCAAAAATTTAAAATTTTCCCACTTTTTGCATTTGGGAAAATTTCCTCAAAAATCTCTATGCCCCACTGCTCTGGTGCCACATGGCATGATTTGATTGGTTTCAGGCTCTTCCTGCTTCATTTTCCATCGTTTCGGCCTTAAGAAAATTTTCCAAAAATTCTTCGCCGGCTGGATGGCCTGAGGACATGTGTCATGCTGTGATTCACTGCGGGAATTTTCTCTAACTTTTCCGTCATTGTTGATCATCTTCCCTAGGCTAGACACGTGGTAGAACTCCTTTGGACATGGGCCTTTCATGTTCATTTTTCCCTGCGGGCTTGCCTTGTGTTTTTTCCACCACGTGGACACGTGGCATGATCTTACTGGTTCGGTATTTGGGGGGCGGTTTTTTTCCCTCCAATATTTCCCTTTGATTTGTCTTGGGAAAAATTCCCAAATTTCCCCTACGCTCTGCTAACCCAAGGACATGTGGCTTCTTCGTATTGGTTGATGAGCTTGGGGGCCAAGAATTTTATTTGTGCTAACATTTGGGAATTTTTCCCAACTTCTTCCCACTGATTTGACCCACGAAGCCTCGTGGGACACATGGCCTCCTCGTATTGGCTCGGGTTTTGGGTGGTGGGCCTTCCTTTTCAAATTTTCCAAACTTGGGTGAAAAGGAAAAATTCCTCTCGTACCTTCAACCCCCGAGGCCCTAGTGACACATGGTATGATCCAATTCATTGGTAGGCCTACAGGCCAAAATTTCTCCTTTGCACCCCTGCCAAACACTTCGGAAAATTCTCCAAGTTTCTTCCATCTTCCGCCATCCCTTTGTTGAAATGGCATTCCCTAATTGGCTAGCCGGACTCCCATGGGGAATTTTCCCATTACGCTAATACTTAGTAAAAATTCAAAATTTTCCTCTACCTCCTGATGATCTGATGGTGACATGACACCCTCCTATTAGCTGATAGGCCTATCTAGGGAAAATTTCCCACAAAATCTTCGCTGAGCCATAACTTCAAAAATACAAGGAGTTAGGAGGAAAAATTTACCTTTTTAGAAAGCTGAGAAGGATCTCTATCCAATGGTGGCACTTTGAGAATGTTTTGAGTGCCTAAAAGATAACAATTTCTGACTGAGGCACAAGGGAGGAAATAATGAAGGGAGTTAGCCAAAAAATAAGCAAAGGGCTTATTTTGGATAAAATTTTTGGTGACTCAGAGGGCTCATCCACCTGCTAGATGATGTTACCAGTTGCTTGAATTGTCCATTGTGCATGGAGTCATCAAACTCTCTGCTTGGCACCCCAATTGATTAGAATAATGTAAGGAGGAAGATGGAGGGAAAAACACCACCTGATTGGAGCAAGGCCTGCAAAACACATTCCTAGAGCAGTAAGCCTGTGCCAAAGAACTTAGGGAAAGAAAAGATAAACTACAAAAAAAAATTGTGCATAAGCACTTAGAGGAATGAAAACCTAAGCTAATATGTACAAGATGGAAAATTTCCTTCAGTAGCAATGCTTCAGATGGATTCCATTTACTGGAATCTGCAATTCTTCACCATCCAATGTAGACAATTAGAAGGCATTGCTATCCTTACACTTTGTGACCATGTAGGGGCCACTCTAAATGGCATAAAATTTTGAATGCCTCCCTGGTTTTGTTCTATTTGTATCCCATTTTAACACGAGATCCCCAACTTGGAAAGATCTATCCTTGGCCTTTCTATTAAAGGTCTTCTTGATCAAAGCTTGATCCTTCTCCATTGCTTGGGATGCCTGATTTTTGATTTCTTAGAGATCCATCAATTCTACATACCTAACCTCCATGGGTCCAAACTCCAACAACTCCAACTGTTTCATGAGTTCCAATGTTGGCAACTCAATTGTGCATAACATTCTGTAGAGGGTTTACCTACATTTAATCAAACTTTGCCAAAGAGATAGGGTTGAGAAGATACAAAGCATAAACCTAGTCTAATTAAGGTGATGCACCAAAGGAGTAGTAGACATCTGCTACTACAAGACATACATAATCCACAAGAAGAAAATACATCAAAAAACATGCACAAATTACCAAAATGTAATGAGGGATCAGGAAATAATGATAAACACATGAGATGATTGAGAAATTTCAATCACAGAACATACATTATCATTCCAGGTCCAATACAGTGCATAACAATGACCAAGAGGCAAAAAGAGATGTTGTATTTGCATGAAAAGGTAAAATTTCCACAAATCTACCAAAGGAGGAAGAAAAGGGAAGCTGCAAAGCAAGAAAAATGTCTAACTGTTTCAAAAATGAGCCCATTCTGGATTTTACAATGCCCATTCGAACTCAGGAGAGATAAACATGGGAAAACATGAAATATGCTTCAACCACCAACCAAATTGTATTAAAATAGCATGGGCACACTTAGAAGTCCATTCCCTGATGTTTTTAACCATGCTGGGAGAGAATGTGTGACATACTTCATTAAAAATGGTGGTTGAAATGTCAGTTTTGTTGATTTCCACGTGCCAGAGGAGTTTTCCAATTTTTTCCATCCAAACTCCACCAAAACACAAAATTAAGACTTTAATCATGTAGATAATTTCACCAGCTTTCCATTGATATAAAAAACACAAAAAAATGATTTTTGGATCAAAAGTTATGCTCCTCTGAAAATTTAGGGAAAAGCAAGGCCAAAATGGATTGGCGGGCCAAAAATTTGAAATTTTCCCACTTTTTGCATTTTGGAAAATTTCCCCAAAAAACTCCATGCCCCACTGCTCTGGTGCCACGTGGCACATTCTAATTGGATGTGGGCCCTTCCTGCTTCATTTTCCATCATTTTGGTCTTTGGAAAAATTTCCAAAATTCTTCGCTGGTTAGATGACCCGAGGACATGTGTCATGCTGTGATTCGCCACAGGCATTTGCTCTATCTTTTCTGTTGTTATTGACCATCTTCCCTGGGCCAAACACATGGTAAAACCCTATTCGATGTGGTCCTTTCATGTTCATTTTTCCCTGTAGGATTGCCTTGTGTTTTTTTCCACCACGTGGACATGTGGCATGATTTTATTGGCTCGGGTTTTGGGGGGCGGGTTCTCCTTTTCAAATTTTCCTCTGATTTTTCTTTTGGAAAAAATCTCAATTTTTTCCCATGCTCTGCGGGCGCGAGGACACATGGCAGGTCTTCATTGTTTAACGGGCCTGAAGGGCCGAAATTTTTTTTTGCGCCAACCTTTGGGAAATTTTCCCACTTTCTCCCACTGGTTCGACCCGCAACGCCTTGTGGGACACATGGCCTCCTCATATTGGTTCGGGATTTAGGGGGCAGGCCTTCCTTTTCAAATTTTCTAAACTTGGGAGAAAAGAAAAAATTCCTCTTGCACCTCTGACCCCCGATACCTCAGTGACACGCGGCGCCATGCTATTGGATGCGGGCCTTGGGGGCAAAAAAATTTACTTGTGCCAACCCTTGGGAAATTTTCCTAACTTCTCCCCGCCTAGATAGGTGGCTGCATCTAATTCATCGGCAAGCCATCAGAAAAAAAATACCTTTCTGAACCCCACCAAACACTTGGTAAAAATTTCAATTTTTGTCCGCCTTCGGCCATCCCGAGGACACATGGCCTCCTCCCATTGGCTCGGGTTTTCTATGGGAAAATTTCCCACAAAAACTCCGCCGAGCCATAACTTCAAAAATACATGGAGTTAGGAAGAAAACTTTACCTTTCTGGAAAGATGAGAAAGAGCTCTATCCAATGGTGCCATTTCCAGAAGGTTTTGACTACTTGAAAGATAAAAAATTATGACTGAGGCACAAGAGAGAAAATAATGAAGGGAGTTAGCCAAAAAATGAGCAAGGGGCTCATTTTGGATAGCAATTTTGGTGACTCAGAGAGGGCATCTACTTGCTGGATGAAGTTACCAGTTGCCCAAAGCAATCCATTGGGCATGGAGTCATCAAATTCTCTACTTGGTACCCCAACTGATTAGAACAATGCAAAGGGGAAGATGGAGGGAAGAACACCACCTGATTGGGGCAAGGCCTACAAAATACATTTCCTGGAACAACAAGCTTGTGCTAAAGCAATTAGAAAAAGAAAAGCTAAACTACAAAAAAATAATGTCCATAAGCACTTGGAGGAATTAAAACCTAATCTAATATGTACAAGGTGGAGAGTTTTCCTTTAGTAGCAATGCTTCAGATGGATTCCATTGACTGGAATTTACAATTCTTCACCATCCAATGTAGACAATTGGAAGGCATTGTTGTCCTTACACTTTATGACCATGTAGCGGCCACTCCAAATGGCATCAAATTTTGAATGCTTCCCTGGTTTTGCTATGTTTGCATCCCATTTTAGCACTAGATCCCCAACTTGGAAAGATCTATCCTTGGACTTTCTATCAAAGGTATTCTTGATCAAAGTTTGATCCTTCTCCATTGCTTGGGATGCCTGATTTTTGATTTCTTGGAGCTCCATCAATTCTACATACCTAACCTCCATGGGCCCAAACTCCAACAACTACAACTACTTCATGAGATCCAATGTTGGAAACTCAAGTGACATGTGCAAAATTTCCTCTCTTCCATAAACAAGCTTGAATGGAGAATTACATGTAGATCTCTTGGGGGTTATCCTATCAGCCCACAAGGCTGATTTCAATTTAGTATGCCAAGACCTATGATTTTCATCAAGAGTCCTATTGATGATCCTTAGCAAGTTCTTGTTTGTAGATTCATCTTGGCCATTACCCTGAGGATAATAATTTGATGAATTTCTTAGGTAGATCCCATTCTTGATAGCCCATTCAGTTACCTTGGATCTAATGAATGCCAATGCATTATCTGATATTATTGTAGCAGGTATGCCAAATCTGGTTGCTATCCTTTTGTAGAAGTCTAGGATGTTAGATTCATTTGCTTCTTTGAGTGCCACCACCTCAGTCCACTTGGTTAAGTAATCTGTTGCTGTTAGAATCCACTTGTGTCCTTGGATTGAATTTGGGTTAATGACTCTAATGAAATCCAAACCCCATTACATGAATGGTTGGTCAACTGAAATTGGATGCAATGGAAGGGCAACTAGTCTCTCCTTACCTATGAAGAATGCAAAATTCTTGCACCTTTTGATCCATGCATAACAGTCATTGAAAATCTTAGGCCATTAATAGCCAGCCCTCATGATATTGAGAGCTATCACTCCTGGTGCAAAATGACCACCAGTTGATCCACCACGGAACTCTTCCAACACTCTATGAATCTGATTTGTACCAATACATCTCAGCAGCACTCCATTCACATCCCTTTTGAATAAAACATCATCAACAAGGGCATATGGGACATCCTACGATCTGAAGTGTCTTCTTTTGGTTTTGTTCATGTCTAGAGGGCATAGGCCTATGTGTAGGAAGTGCATTATGTCTTGGGTCCAGAAAGGAGTGAGGACACCATCATTTTCTTCTTGAATGCTTCCTTATTCATGGTTGTCTTGCAATGCCAAAACAACCTCTTTCTCATTGTATGCTTCCATTTGTTTGTTGAAGACCAGCTGCTCACACAATCCTTTTCCTCTGACCAAATTGGTGACTTTGATCTCAATGCCATACTCCATGACTCGAGTAATCCACCCTACTCTCTTTTCATTTAGGTCTTTATTGAGGAGGAAGTCTTTAACTCCCACATGAGAAAATAGCAGTTGAACCTTGTTGTTTGAAACTAGATGCTTAAATTTCTTTAAGCTCCTAATCACTACAAGAACATGCTTCTTAATGTAGGAATATCTCACCTCGTAGTCCTCCAAGATTTGGATGAAGAAAGTAATTAGCTGTTCATCATTGTCTTTGTTATGTTGTACCAACATTGCAGAAATAGTATCATCGCCTCCAAATGCATAGAGGATGAAATCCTTGGAGAAATATGGGTTAATGAGAGTTGGAGCTTGTGAGATAGCTTCTTTGATTGCTTCAAAACTTTCCTTGCCCTCTACTGTCCATTTGAAAGCTATGTTTTTCTTTAACATCTTGGTGATAGACTTGACTAGGGCTACAAAATTTGGGACGAAACTCTGAACAAAATTTATCCTTCCCAAGAAAATTTGGAGGGCTTTCTTGTGGCTTGGCAATGGTAGTGCTCTTATGGCTTCAACCCTTTCTAGATCAATTGCTAATCCCTCTTTGGAGACAATTTGGCCAAGGAGCTTTCCTTCATGAGCTAGAAAATACTCTTTTTGGGATTCAACGATACCCCAAATCTTCTACACCTTTGGAACACTTGTCTCAAATGAAAGAGATGGTTTGCTACATTTTTTGAAAAAATAGTGATATCATCTAGATATATCAGCACCATTTTGTTAATAAAATCCTTGAACGCCAAATCCATTTCCCTTTTGAATGTAGCTCCAGCATTGGACAGCCCAAATGGCATTTTTCTATATGCATAAGTCCCCCATTTGGTTGTGAAGGCTGTCTTGAACTAATCCTACTCCTTCACCATAATCTGATTGTACCCTAAATAGCCATCAAACAATGAAAACCTTTCAGAGCCAACAAAAACTTGTAAAATCTGCTCCATAGAAGGAAGTGGGCAATGATCCTTGAGAGATGCTCTATTCAAATCTCTGAAGTCAACACACAATCTGATTTCTCCACTCTTCTTTCTAACTGGAACCAAGTTGGCTACCCAACTAGAATGCTTGATAGGGAATATGATACTTGACTCTATCAACTTATTCAATTCTTTTCTCATGAGAGGCTCCATGTGTGGATTGACTAGCCTTTATTTTTGCCTGATGGGTTTAGCACTTGGGTCCAATTCAATAGTGTGTTGAGCTAATTTGGGATTGAAGCCTTTCAAATCTTCATAGCTCCAAGCAAACACATCAGGGAATTCTTGACAAAGCTTTATGAACTCATGCCTTTCTTGCTTAGTTGTCACTTTACCAATTTGGAGTGACTTGCCTTCTTCCACCAAGATGGGCACTGAATCTTCTCCATTAACTTAGATGTTTTCTTTCTCTTTCCTAAAATGATCATTAGGATTGAAAATGGACTCCAAAGTGACAAGTCCCTTTGGTAGTTTGTTGGTTGTTAGCTGTACCACTTGATCACCATACTATTGTTCTAAATTTTCCTAATTGTTAACTAAGAGCTCAGCCTCTTCTTGTAGGAAATGGATGATTTGTTGATCATTTTCAAACACTTGCCAGCTTACATTGTTGTCTGGCACTAAAGGCCTTATAATCACATGAATGTTTGGCTATACTTTGTCTTTCTTGATGCTTTCAACAACATCAAAGGCTGCTCCAACTGTTGTAAGCCTGTCAGCAGCTTGGTTCTCCATTCTAAGGATGGATTTGATGCTTAGGCCATCAAAATATTCAATCAGGTCCCACACCCTATTGTTATAGCACTTGAGAAGATCATTCTTGGCAACATGATTTCCTCTAACTTGGTTGACAATCAGCTCACTGTCACCAAATACTTGCAAGTTCTTTATTCCTCTTTTGATTGACCAATGCAATCCTTGCATTAGAGCTTCATACTGAGTAGTGTTATTAGAACATGCAAACTAAAATATAAAATCTGAATAGTACTTAACTCCTTGTGGTGAAACAAGCATAACTCCCCCTCCTACACCTTGCCTACTTCTTGATCCATCAAAGAACAACTGTCATACCTCATTGTCATCCTTGTCGTCTAGTTTGGTGATGCTAGGAATAGGCTGATTTTCTTCATGCATGCAATAGACTCCTAGCTTAGATTCTTCTATTTCTTGATAAGGATCAAAAGCATGCGCCTTGCTTTCCCATTCATCAAGAGTCAAATTTGGGATGCTTCCAACCATGGTGTCAGCTTCATCAGTGCTTGGATAATCTTCTTGATCAACTGCTAAATAGTTGGTATTGATTTGGGTTGGAGTGTGAGGCTCAATGTGAAAGTTTGCAATAGGCTTAGATCTAATTGTGGCCTTGGTTCCATATCTTGTTCTGAACAACATGTGTGACCAATCAGCAGATAAGTAACCTCCAATCTTAGCTGTGAAATCCCTTGACAAACATAGGGCAAAGAGTGGTGGAAGTTCTATCACTAAGACATCTTGCAAAACAACAATGTTAGGGCATGCATGCAAGGTAAGACTCAAGTTTTTAATCACTCCTACTATTTTCACTACTATCCCATCCAATTTCACTACCCCTTTCAATATGATTTCATATTGGAGCCCCAGCTGATCAGCAATTTGCTTGGGCATTACTGAACTACTTGCCCCAGAATCAATCATGCAGTTGTGCACTAATTGGTCCCCAATGATCAATGAAACATAAAATGTAGGGGGCTTCAACATTTTACCTTTTTTTCCTGCATGTTTCCCTTCAGGCTGGGCAACATTTGTGATTACCTTCTCTTGCATTTAGACCTATTGATTTGAAGTTGACCAGTCCTTCATGGTATCTTGTAGCAAATTTCTTTGGCCTGGGATGGATAGTGATTCCCACATTGATATGTTTAAATTTGTCTTCTTCATCTAATCAATGATGTTGAATGGAGATGAAGCATCTCTCTACTGCCCTTTGGCCTGCACATTCATTCCTTGCACATGCGCAACAACAACTGGCATCTAGTTTGGTCTAGGAGCTGATTTGGGAGGTCCTTGCATGTTTGAAACTACATTTTGTTTGCCAATAGTCTATGGAGTGACTGAAGGTTGTGGATTACTTGGAGCCAATGGTTTTCCTTCACCCAAATTTCTCCTTTTTGACCTTGTGTTGGCTACAACACTTTGAGAGATTCATTGATTCATGCCACAAAAGTCTTCTACCTGCCAGTTTACAAGTGTGGTATCATTTGAAGCTTATTGTTGCTGGGATGTTTCTTGTTGTTGGTTATTTCCTTGACTCCCTTCACCCTCCACACCAGTTGTTGTTACCATTAAGGATTGATTTAGAGCACCATTAAAGCACATAGACTGGTTGTGAGGTTCATTGCATGGAAAAAAAAAGTCATACTCTTGAGCTATTTTGTTTTGTATTGGCACTAGTGCTTTAGATACAGATGTACCATTGGGATTATAGGGCTGAAATGGTCTGTTGGTAGGAGGCCTTGCTTGATTTTGATTTGCAGCTAGATTGAGTGGTCTTTGAGGCTGATATGGCTACCTATTAGGCTGAGCTTGAGGCTGATAAAAAGGTCTAAAACTTTGGGCTTGCTGCCTCTTGAGTTTAACCAACTCATTACCTAAATTTTGTAATTGTTTCATGACTTCTTGAAGTTCATTTGAGGCACTAGAAGATGAAGTAGAACCTTCATTTGAACTCTAGTTTCTAGGAATGGGAACATGAGCTAAATCAGGTGCTTGACTAGTGCTTGGACTTTCTAAATTTGGATACAATGACCTTGGAGGCCTAGGAGCTAGCTTACCAGCTTGAATCAGGACAATTTTCAGCCCTAATGGAAATGCTATAAGCAGCAGGGATAGTTGTGCCTCCCATGGATTGAATTAACATAGAAATATCAAAATTTAAAGCTTTAAGGTAATATAGAAAAGCACCTTCTGCTATTGGCCTTACTGTCATTGGAATTCTCTCCCAAGACCTTTGAAATTTGAAGTTGAAGTCATTCAGCTGCTCATTGGGAGCTCTCTTGATAGTTGTCAATTGTTCCAAAAGAGACAAGTTATCTCCCTTTTCTCTGAACTGCTCATGGATGGCTATACATAATTGGTTCCAATTTTTGATAGAGCTTGAAGTAAGTTTCCTGAACCATTGCAAAGCCTTCCCTTTGAATGAAGATGCCAACAGTTTGATAGTAACTTGCATCTCATCAATCTCATGGATTACACAAATATTAGCAATATCCTTGACATGATCACCAGGAGTGATCTAATTCTCTCCAGTAAAGTATGGAATGCTCTTCAATGCTATAAATGGGATTGGATTTTGTGCATTGAGAGCAAGTGGGCTACTACCAATGAAATTGACATATGGGTTGTGTTGTGCCATTCTGATTGGCCTTAGAACCCTTGTTGATTGGATGAAAGGTCTACCAAGTGGAGGAGTTGATAGAGTTCTGTTTGGTGGAGATGGATACCTTTGAATTCTTCTCCCTCTTTGTCTTCTTCTTTGAAATAATTACAGATACTCAAACAACACTTCTTCTTCTCCAACTCTTGACCTTATGGAGATTCTTCTCATGAGTTTTTCAGGTCTGGAATGCTAAAACCAGTTGATTCTTCTTCTTTGGAGTCGCCAGATGTGTAATTTAGGCCTCTTTTAAGCAAGAAACTTGCAAAAATTGCACATATATTTTCTTGCAATGAAGATGAAGACCTCTAAGATCCCACTGGGCATGCCAAAACTGTTAGTGCAAATCGAAGCACCCTTTGGATGTTCTATCAGGCTTCTAGTTCGATATTTTAACATCCAGTAGATTGCACAACATTGAATCTTTTCCCCAAGTGTGGGGATTGTAAAAGTGGGAAAATAATCTCCAAATTAGAGGTTGGTTCCTTAACTCCTCTATTCAAGTGTGCATGAAATTCTGTAGAGGGTTTACCTATAACTTAATCAGACTTTGCCAAGGAGACAGGGTTGAGATAATGCAAAAATAAACCTAGTCTAAATAAGGTGATGAACCAAAGGAGTAGTATACACTTGCTACTACAAAGCATACACAATCCACAATAAAATATAGCACAAAACATGAACAAATTTCCAAAATGTAATGAAATATCATGAAACAATGATAAACGTATGAAAGGATTGAGACAATTTTAATCACAGAGCATACATTATCATTCCAGGTCCAATACAGTGCATTATAATGACCAATAGGCAAAAAGAGATGTTTTATTTGCATGAAAAGGTAAAAATTTCCAAAAATCTACCTGATTAGGAAGAAAAGGGAAGTTACAGAGCCAGAAAAAATGTCTAACTGTGTAAAAAATGAGCCCGTTCTGGATTTTATAATGCCCATTCAAACTCAGGAGAGAGAAACATGGGAAAACATGAAAGATGCTTCAAATACTAACCAAATGGTATTAAAATAGTATGGAAACCCTCAAAATTCCATTCCCTGATGTTTCTAACCATGTTGGGAGAGAATGCATGCCATACTTCATTAAAAATGGTGGTTGAAATGTCAGTTTTATTGATTTCAACATGCCAGAGGCATTTTAAAATTTTCTCCCTCCAAACTCTACCAAAACACAAAATTGATCTTGGAATCATGTAGATAATTTCACCAATCTTTCCATTGATATAAAGAACACAAAAAATTAAGTTCTAGATCAAAATTTATACCCCTCTGAAAATTTAGGGAAAAATAGGGCCAAAATGGGTTGGCGGGCTGAAAATTTGAAATTTTCCCACTTTTTGCATTTGGGAAAATTTCCTCAAAAATCACCGTGCCTCACTAATCTTCTGCCATGTGACATGATTTGATTAGTTACGGGCCCTTCCTGCTTTATTTTCCATCATTTCAACCTTTGGAAAATTTTCCAAAAATTCTCCACCGGCTGGATGGCCTTAGGACACGTGTCATGCCATGATTCACCACGGGCATTTGCTCTCAACTTTTCTATCTCTATTGACCATCTTCCCTGGGCTAGACACGTGGTAGAATTCCATTGGATTTAGGCAGGATTTTCATGTTCATTTTTCCCTATGGGCTTTCCTTGGGAAAAATTTCCAATTTTCCCCCGAACTCCGCTAACCCGAGGACATGTGGCTTCTTTCAATTAGTTGGTTCGGGCTTTGGGGACCAAGAATTTTCTTCTACGCTCCAACATTTCCCTGGAGAATTTTACTTGTAAATTCTTCCCACCGGTTTGACCCCCGTGCACCATTGACCGAGGGACACATGGCATCCTCTTATTGGCACGGGTTTTTGGCGGGCCTGGGGGCCAAGACTTTTCAAAATTTGCGCAAACATTGGGTGAATTTTTCCCAAATTCTTCCTTCGCACCTTTGACCCCCATGACGCCCCGGGGGACACATGGCATGACACGTATTGGCTCGGGTTTTGGGCCTGGGGCCAAAATTTCCCCTTTGTGCAAATTTGCCAAACACTGGGTAAAAGGGAAATTTTTTTGTCTTTCCTCACACCTCTCGACATCCTTTCGGTGCTCTGGTGACATGTGGCATGCATCTCTATGGGGTGGCGGGGACTACAGGACATAAAAATCTCCTTTATGAACCCCACCAAATACTTTGGCAAAAATTCTCCAAGTTTACCTCCGCCTTCTACCCTTCCTTTGTTGACACGTGACATTCCTTCTGATTGGCTAGTGGGATTTCCATGTAGGAAAATTTCCCATTGTGCCAACACTTGGTAAAAATCCAAAAAAATTTCTCCTCCACCTCTTGATTGCTTTGATGGTTGACATGGCGACCCTTCTGATTGACCAGTGGGACTGTCTAGGGGAAAATTTCCCACAAATAACTCCGTCGAGCCATAACTTCAAAAATACATGGAGTTAGGAAGAAAACTTTACCTTTCTATAAAGCTGAGAAAGAGCTCTATCCAATGGTGCCATTTCCAAAAGGTTTTTGAGTGCCTAAAAGATAAAAAATTCTGACTGATGCACAAGGGAGGAGAGAATGAAGGGAGTTAGCTAAAAAAATAAGCAAGGGGCTTATTTTGGATAACAACAGCTTTGGTGTGTCGGGCAGCCTCTAATGCCTCACGTGGGTCTATAAAATTTTTATGAGATAAGGCCCTTCTAAAAAGGGTGATCAATCCTCCAAAAAACCATTGAGCATGTTGTGAAGGGTGATTATCATATGATAATTTAGACAAGAGAGTTTTAAAGCACGCATCATACTCCCACACACTCTCTGTTATTCCTTGTTGAATCTCCTTCAAAATTTTGATGCTCTTCTACTCAAACTCAAGAATATGGAATTCTACCAAGATTGCATTCTTTAAGCTAGTATAGTCCACCACTATTTGATGAGGGTCATACTTCATATACCAACTATGCGCACACCCTTGTAACATGGTTGAAAACTAGCTATCCTTTCGTTCTGGGGTGGTGACACCCTTCACACACCATATCAGTTCACACTTGTGAACATGTTCTGCAGCATCCTCAATACCTCTATAATTGGACAAATGTAGAGACATTTCAAAGAAAACTTGTGGGGGTGGTTGGGGCCTAATCCTCCTCCGCCAGATCCTTGGTTTATAGCTATGTTTCCTCCACTACCTGATCCACTAGGTCCATTAGGTCTTGAACCACTAGATCCACCAAGTACACTAGGTCCTAAACCACCAGATCCACCAAGTCCACCAGGTCTTAGACCACCATATCCACTAGATCCACCAGCTCCTACTCCTCCTGAACCATCAGATCCACCAAGCCCACTAGGTCCTGAAGTGGTCATGCTAAGGGTCCCCATAGTTCCACTAAGCTACGTGCCTATGGCCTACGACAATGCCCCACTGCCAATAGTATACCCCACACCACTCCAAGACATGAGACCAAACGCTTGTGTGCCTATACCTTACCTGAAAATTCCTTACACTGGGCTAGTGTTTATGGCCATAGAAGTCCCAAACAAGAAATTATACCTCCTAGGTACAGAATGATCACCTTCAATGTAACCAACTAGATTAGTAATATTATCCCCCTGATTTAGAAAACCAAGCTTCAGGGTCTGGTAACTAGGTGGGCTCAGATGCGCGCCAATGTTTCTTCTTTCTCCATGCGACGAACTCTCATCAGAAGCTGAAGGGATTTCTCTGACGAGTTTGCCAAGATGGGGTCACAAAGACTACTTAGGTTCCACGTCCTCAGTGTGAACCTCAAATCCTTCCCACAATTTCTACCGCCGTACATCCATCACACTTATAACCTCACATTTTATAGCAATCTCCCTTTCACGTGCTTCACCATACTTGATTCATCTCTCCTCCCTTTCTTTTTCTACCGCAATGTCTACCATCTTCCTCTACCCTTGCTTCCTCTCTCGACACTTAGAATGGTTTAGCCGGCCATTGGGAAAGCCTCTAAACTCATGGTAATCATTAATATCTTCAAAGAAAGAGGGACAACACGTAAAAATTATCATCTGGGCTCCTATAGAAAATCAAACTCAGCAACCTCCAGATAAGAATATGTGGAAATGACATACTCCAGAGTGTAGCTAGCTGATACTCCTTTCCACCAATGATCCACAACATGGGTCGACATCAAATCTAAATCCTATAGCCTTTGGTATTCTTCTTTGGTCCAGAGATGTGATCCATAATGCCAACTTGATCTAGATGCCTAGGCTGAGAGCCATTTACACAGCTCCACATGGAAGCAGCAGAAAAAGGTCTCATATAGATTGTGGTAGAGATTCTCTTCTACCCATCTATGTGCATCAAACTCAGGTCTAGTCATAAATATATTAGCAAATTCATCCTCTGTGCTCTTGAACTATGATTCAACACTTTCTAACTTTAACTGCTCTGTCATTACTCATTAAAGAGATCATGATGTATGCTAATCCCACTACAACTTTGAAAATAGGTTCCGACAATGGAACCAAGATGTAGTCATTTTTAATCCTATCACAAAGGAAAGGAACCCCATGCACACCGGCTTATCACCCAATGAAAGTTGGGTGCTCACTTCAGGCATGTGCAGGTACGTAGTCTCTCTTTTATGTGAGTTTAGTGGGAAACATCATCTATGATTTGTGTAAGATATTTTAGAAGGGAAGTTAGGACATACAAGAACCGTAGTGCTCAAAATAGCCTCTAGATCCTTGCAGTCATTTCAGAAAAAGTTACTTTACAAAATCCATAACATGTATTATGATTGAAAGAAATATACAAGCATTCATACTTAGCATGAAAGGAAAGAGAACTCATACGAGAGAAGTATGCATCATAATCATTAATATTCATGTATATATTATAACAGGAAACCTTATTACATCCATGGTACCATTACAGAGGGTCACCGAGAAGTAGACCGTAGTCATGCATTGCACTGGACTTAATGTAACTAAGGTACCAAAAAGGAAAATTTACAACCCCCCAGCATAATGCATCCTCTCTCGAATATAAACTATTCACTGATAGAGTCCTCACAGTATTTCTGCAGAGCTCCACTCACTCTCTATGGTTATGTTTCTGTGTCTATAGGTGCTTGTATTTTATAGCTTTTCTGGACTGCTAACTCACCCTCTAGTGAGCTCAGATCTGGGTGCCAAGTGTCTGAATGTGGTCCTCCATGCTGAGAATGCTTCTCCAGGCATTAGCTTTCCATTTTATCCCATGATATTCTTCTAGAAGATTTTATTGCAGGCATGCTCCTTCCTAGGCCAACCTAATCGCAAGGATGGCATCTTATCCATGCACAAACATGTCATTTCTTTTCATTTGTTCTGCTCCAGACATCTAAAATGACTAAGTCCCTACCCCTTCACGTGTCGCACGTTGCTACGGGCTTCCTTAAACCCTTGTCTTTCCTGCTTTTGCCTTATGTGTCATTCCATAACTGGGATCTTTTGTAGCTACTTGCCTTCATACTTGGTAAATATTCCAGGGGTCCAACATCACCCCACACTATGCCTACTCTCCTTTTTTGGAAATACTCAACTTAACCAAGATGTACGCTTCCTTAAGGAACTAAGGTGTAGTCTTACATTTTGAAAAATAATAAAGTAATGAAAGAATTGGGGGAAGAAGGAAAAATGGGGGGGCATTAACTCAGCAAATTGGGAAAATATTTCCACAAGTCTACTTCCAACTTGTTTTATACATCGACCTTGGTCTGTGCCTTCTGAAAGAGGTCGCCGATCAAGATGCTCACCTTATCAAAACTTAGGCCAATTCCCTGGGCATCCAAAGTGTCAAATATCTTCTCCATCTCCATACCTAGGTCTTCAAGTGTGTCCATCCTCCTAGTAATTTGAGGGTATAGTTCTTTCAGTTAGGCCTTAATTGAACCCCTTAATGTTTCAATTGCCTCAAATAGTGCTTTCCACTTCGGGCAAGAACCTTTTCCCGTCTTTTCACTATTTCCTTTGTTCTTTTCTTGGAACTCCTTCAGCTCTGCTTCAGCTGTGGCGACCAAGGTGCTTGGTACCTTATCCCTGTCTACACAATTTTCATATGCGGGCCTCAATAGATTGGGTAGTGATTTTAACCTCTACGAACACCTTGTTATACTCAGAAATGAGTGCTACTACCCTCAACTTGTCATCCTTACTTTTAGCATGTGGCCACTTTCTCTGTAGACTCTAGGGCCAAATCTCATCTCTCCATGGTGAGGACACATGTTAGATATTCTAAGCATTCTAGAATAGATGCGTACTTTTTTGCGGGGTGGGGCACTAGATATAGGTGCTTTAAAAGGATGATGCTCTTGATAGACTCCACCTTCTTGTATACTTCCTACACCTTTGTCTTCTCATCCTTTAACTCACGCCTTAGCTATGTGTTGATCATTTCTTCCTATTTCAAGATCTTGTCCTTCTCCACCAAATCCTCTTCTTTCTTCCCTATATTTTCCTCTAACACTCTTATTCTATCATTACACACAAAGAGCCTAGCCTCTGTCTTGACCACAACCTTGTTGAGTGCATTACATAACTTCTCATCTAAGAGTTCCTAGGCATTTACCAAAGGATTGGCTCCATTAGACTATGGTACTGTTATGATTGCTCCTTGGTAGACTTCAAAGTCTGGTTCATCAATATGGGATTCAAATGCCCAGGAGATCATCTTCTTTGTTCTAGGGTCCGTGCTCTCCTTTTCAAATGACCCCATGGCTAAAATCATTTCTATGGGTACATTGCTCTGGAATCGCATGCATAACACCTTCTTTGAATCATTAATATAGCCCATCACTTGTCTGTGTTTTGTATCAAGGGTTCTCCTACCCAAGCACATGCCTTTGGGAAAACTTACCATTACAGCGAGACTTCCTCCCATGTTGTCATGCTCATTTTCAATGTTTTCCTCCTTACCTTCAACATTATGTTAGCACTGTGCTCCAACTCTTGGTCTACCAAGGCCTCAAGCATTTTCTTGATCTCTATCTCCACCACCTTGGTGATCTACTCCTTTGTGAAGCTTATGGCTTCCTAATTTTCCGCGCCAACCACCTCACTCTTTCCCATGTCTTGGGCACCTTCCTCATCCTAGGGTACTATTGCACCACGTGAATACGAACTCGTTTTTATCTTCCCCACTCTCTTCTCCTGAGTCATACATATTGAAAACATGTGGCTCTTGGTCTCTTTCAGGCTCATCCTCCTTGCTGTCATCTTCTTTACTCTCGTCTTCCCTTCTACCCATGTACTTCTCTAAGCTGTTAGTCTCCTCCGAGTCAGCTTCCACTTCCATCCTCTACTTTTTCCTAAGAGGTGGCTCCTTGACAAGATATTTAGCCTCTTCCTCTTCCTCAAGCAACTTTTCCTTAGTGAGGGGTTTCCTAGGTTCCTCCACTTCTGGTGTCTTCTCCTTCACCGAGGACTTCTTTCTCCACATGTAAGCAATGGGCTTGGCACTCATTGTTGGTATGCTCACTATGTGAGTAGTCTGCACTCTTGGTGCTTCTTCTTCTTCTCTTCCCCTCTTCTTGGGCATGGGCTTCTTCCTACCCATGAGATCATTAGGTGGGGATACATCGTTCTCTAGGTATGTGTCCTTCTCAAACTTGGGCCTTATACAGAGGTATACACATGCCGCAGATCCTCCTACAATGGGTAGTGTCATCAGCTTTATAATCTGGACCTCATGCGACACATACCTTTCCATGTATATGCACTTTCTATCGGGGTAGTTCAACATTTTTCACATCTCTCTGTGCTCCCAGTCAAGACTACCCAGTTCTAGCTTCAGCTTCTTGGATTCCTTAAATTTATTTACTCCCACTTGGAATTATTGAGCTATGAAAGGAAAGGGAAGATTGTACCATGGGGTCTATGATTAAGATGATCAAAACACTGAAAAATACCAAACATGCCTTGGATCACTGTAATTTATCCAAGGTGTGGTTAATCATATACCTTGCAATCAAAAAACTAAAAAAGAAGTTCAGTATTACAAACTAGGAAATGAACAATTTAAGCTGAATTTACTTCCTTCATCCACATGTGGAATACATTAAAACATTTACCATAAAATTATAATATTACTTCATTAATAAATTTAGAATTGTCATGGCATAACATTATCTAGTTTTAGAAGATATAGCATATCATCTATAACAACATGATTAATTATTTTTAAAGTGTACTCGTCTTCAAAACGAAAAATTACCTATCAACATTTTTACTTAAATTACATAAGTGATCAAGGATAATATCCATGACAGAGGCATTACATACCTCCCCTCTAAAAAGAATCATCATCTCATTGATTAACTCAATCAATAATCATAAAGAAGTAAAATAATCATAATTATAATTCTTCTTTCCACAAAATTTTCTGACAGAAACATATGTATAAAAATTTAAGTTTTCATTACTTATTACAACATCATAATTAATGTCTGAGTACTAAAAAATATAGTACCTGCCCAAAAATGGCAGAAATTAAAGATTGTTTTCAAACAAAGTTTTTAATTATCTCAAAAATAAGAATTAATTATGTTCAAACAAATAAGGAAAAATATTTTTCATATCCTCAAGGTTTTCCCATGTTGCACTTTCTTCATTAAACTGGTCCCACTGGACCTTACATTAACTGACTTAACAATTTTGTAAGTGCAACCAGCGAGTTTCCAAAACTTTTAAGGGTTCAACCATGATTATTCATTGGTCTTGGACCTACAAGGCACATTTCAGGTCCAATTTCCTCTCTATCTTAAATTCTATCCCAATTAACTGGAGCTCTGCATTTCCTTCCATATAGTTTTCATATCCTCAAGGTTTTTCCATGTTGCACTTTCTTCATTAAACTAGTCCCAATGGACCTTGCATTAACTGACTTCATGATTTCGTAAGTGCAACCAGCGAGTTTCCAAAACTTTTAAGGGTTCAACCATGATTATTCGTTGGTCTTGGACCTATAAGGAATTTGAATTTAATACATGTGATAAATCTGAAATGTATTTCTTAAGAAAAGAAATATGAAAAATATTATCCATTCATGACAAAGTGGGAGGTAATGCTAAGAGATAAGCTATAGGGCTAATCACTTGAAAAATCTTAAAAGGTCCCACAAAATGAGGTGATAATTTGGCTACCTTGCTAAAGGTAATAGTGCTATTTTTAGGATTAAAACGTAAAAAGTCTTTTCCGCCAAGTTAAAATTTATTATCAATCATTTTCATATCTACATAACTTTTCTTCCTATCAGCAACTTCTATTAATCATTCAGGAATTATTTTCACTTTCTATTCCATTTTAGTAAGCATTTCAGGTCCAATTTCCTCTCTATCTTAAATTCTATCCCAACTAACCGGAGTTCTGAATTTCCTTCCATATAATTCTTCAAAAGGTGCCATTTTTAAAGAGGAATGATACATATTATTATAAGAAAATTCAACTAAAGGAAGTTATTCTCCCCCTTTGTATTGCTAATCTAAATAGAACATTCTTAAAATTTCCTCCAAAACCTTCATTTACTCTTTCTATTTGACCATCTTTTTCTGGATGGTATGTAGAATTTAAATTTAGTTTTGTTCATAAGGCCGCATTTAGTGTTTTCTAGAAACAAGATGTCATTCTAGGGTCTCTATCAAATATAATCAATTCAAGTACTCCATGTAATCTGAAATTATAATGCCGAAATATTTTTTCTAAAATAGGTGAATCATCTTTAAGATTACCACCAATAAAATGTTCTACTTTTGTTAATTTTTCAACCACAAAAAAAAATATCATGTTTATTTATAAGAATAGGCATCCCCTGAACAAAATACATACTTATTACTTACCACTTATATTGTGGTATGCTATGAGGATACAATAAACTAGTTGTGTGCATGTGTTTAGCCTTAACACACTGACATTCAAGGCAATGTTAAACAAAATCATTTACGTCTCTCTTCATCCCTTTCCAAAAAAAAAAAATTTTACATCAACAAGATTTTTTGTAACACCGAGATGTACTGAGTAAGGTGAATTATGAAATTTGATCATTACTTTGTCCTTAACTCATTTCCCAAAGGTACATACACTCACTTTTCATATCCTAAAATTCCTTCATTATCAAAGTTAAAACCTTTATATCTTACATCATTAGGATCTGCAACAAGTCCTATTTTTACCTATTGAAAATACATATCAGTATCCATGATACTCTTTACCTCATCCTTAAATTGAGTTCTTAAAGTTACAAGCACAAAAATATGTTTCCTATGGCTTAGTGCATCTACCACTCTATTTTATTTACCTTTAATGTAAGTTATGTCAAAATCATATTGTGACAAAAAAATATAACCATCTTCGTTGTCTTGTATTCAGATTTGGCTTAGTGAAAATATACTTCAGCCTAAGGTGGTCAGTTTTTAACTAAAAAGGTCTTCCTAAGAGATAATATCCCCATACTTGAAGTGCATGTACTATGACAACTAGCTCTAGGTCACGGGTAGCATAATTAAACTCATGTCACTTTATTTTCCTACTCTCATAAGCTATAACATGATTATCTTGCAACAGAATACCTCCTAGTCCTTCTCCAGAAGCATCTATAACTACCAAAAAGATTCCATTGAGATCCAGTACAACCAAAATAGGTGCAGAAGCTAGCGGTTCCTTTATAATTTTAATCCACACAAACCTTTTGTCTTTATTTTCTAATGAAGTTATCGGGGCAATAAATTTTGAAAATTCCCTAACAAATTTTCTGTAATAACCGGCAAGCCCCATGAAGATTTTGACTTCATGTAGGTTTTTAGTTGTAGGTCAATAAGTTATGGCAATAATTTTTAATGGATCAATTTTTATTCCATCTTTTCTTATTACATGTCTTAAATAGTGAACATTTGTTTCATAAAAATAACATTTGAACAAATTTCCATACAATTTTCTGTTTCCTAAAATTTTGAGTACAATTTTTAAATTCTCTTTGTGCTCATCAATGCTTTTAGAATAGATAATAATATCATCCAAGAATACAAGTACAAACTTCTCCAAGTATTCTTGAAAGATATTATTCATTGCATTCATAAAATATGCAGGTGCATTTGTCAAACCAAAAGGCAAAATTGTGAATTCCTAATGTTCATACCTTGTTCTAAAAGTTGTTTTATGAATAGATTCATCCTTAATTCTCAATTGATGATATCCAGAATGAAGATCTATCTTTGAATATACTGATTCACTACGCATCTGATCAAACAGATCATCTACTCTAGGAAGTGGATATCTATTTTTTATTGTTTCTTTCTTTAACATTCTGTAATCAATACAAGGTCTAAATGTTCCATCCTTATTTTTCACAGAAAATACCGGTGTTCCCCAAGGTGAGACATTTAGTATTATTAAACCTTTAGAAAATATTTCTTGTAACTTTTCCTTAAGTTCTACTAGTTCAATTGTACTCATTCGATAAGGTGCCTTGGAAATAGTTTTAGTTCCAGGTTTGATTTCTATTGTAAAGTTAAATTCTTGTTAAATTGGAAGACCAAGTAGTTCTTCTAGATACTTCTCCAAGAAATAACTATCCTTTTCTGTTGTTTCAGAAAATTTTACTATATATAATGTGCAACCTTTGTTTTTGGCCTTCTTAAGCTGCATAGCTAACAATTTTTGAACTGAAATTTATCGTTTTACCCCTTTAATGTATATTGTTTTCTATAGATCATTAAGACATCTATTTTGTTTTTCAAAACAATCACCATTTGATTTATGATTAATAAGCTAGATAGAATCAATTATGACATCATATGATCCCAAAGAAGCAACATAAAGATCTACTTCAGTGGAAAAACTTGGTAATTATAAGACTGCTCCAAAAAGACATTTACTGACAGTATGGACAACATTATTACGATAATTTACAATCCAATATTTTTCCAGTATTCCTAATTTTATTTTAATATTGCATCTAATTTACTAGAAATAAAGCATTCATTAGCTCAAGTATCAAAAATTATAGTAACAGGTGTACGAAATAATTTACCTGTCACTTTTATGGGAGTAACTTATTTTTTAGCTACTGCAACATATATCTTATCATTTTGGTTGTGGTCATATTTATTTAGAGGAAACTAATTTATGTAGTGATCCTTACCACAATTAAAACAGTCCCCTATAGGTCGTCTTTATGGTTCAAACTTATTTCCTGTCTTGAAATTACTGTTTTGACCTCTATAAGATTTCTGCACATTATTGTTATTCTTCAGAAAAATGTTTCTAATGTTTGTAGTAGGTTTATTTGCTACTATTTTCTTATTTTTATCAGTCACAAAAAAAAATTTGACTCCGAATTTTTTCTATGCTACCTTCTTAGGTGCAAGTGACGAAGAAGAGTTGGTAATTCTCTTTCGATTTTCTTATTTATGAGCACAAATTGCCTTCAATTTCTATTCTTTCCTTATGGATTTTTATGAAAACCCTTCCATAATGGTTGGACAATGCACATCTACTTCTCCCCCTATAAGAAGATTCAATCCCATAATAAAATTATCTATCCTAAACTTATCCTCAGTTTGATACTAAGGAACGTACTTAAAAATTTTTGTAAACCTCTCCCAGTTCTCAGTTACAGTTAACTTTCCTTGAATTATATTCTAAAATTATGTCATCTTCTGATCATAATAGATATTTGGCATCCAACATTGCCTAAAGTATCTCTTAAATTTATCCCATGTAATGCTTGATTCATCAATGTTCAGTTCATCCTTACGGCTTTCCCACCAAGAAGATACCTCAGGGTAAAGCTGGTAAGCTCCCCATATTGCTTTTGTTTCTTCCAATTCTTAGTCCCATCCCCCATTGTAGTGATATCAAACTTTGGTGGAATTATCCTCTTTATGTCATTAGTAAGTTCAACTATTAATCTTTCCTTTTTATTTTTAGGTGGATTAGGTACATTTGCATTTGCATCGTTATTATTATCATTCAAAACATTGTTATCAATGCCAAAATTTATAGCATTGGTGTTGTTTCTTAGAGGTGGCTAATTCTTATTATCAGTATCATCTTCCTCCTCCTCATTTCCCATTACTTGTTCAAGTACAACAAGATGATCTCTTGTGTCCAACAGTGAAGTAAGAATCTCATCAAGTTTTTGTGTGGTAGTTGAATCTCCACCTAAAGATGGATTAATTGTAGCACCTCCCCATGTTCTAACAATTTTATGTTAACAAGAAATTAATTTTTAATCAGATATTGACTTAATAGTTCTAAGAGCTGTAACCTTCAGCTCTGATACCAAAATGTAACCTCTACTTTTTATTACTTAGAAACAAGATAATTTTTTTTACGTAATTTTCTCTATTCTAAATTCATATAATTTAGAACACACATTCCATTGCCAATAAATATCATAACAAAAAACCATATGCAACTGTAATGACTCGGTGAAACACTGATCCCTCATTTCATGAATCAGGTATTAAAATGATATCTCATGTTTAACTTGTTCACAAGTATATAAAGTATACTTTGGTTCTTTTACCCATCAAGGGTCACTCAAGTGTTCTGTCTAAGAATCCTTTATGAATATTTGTTACTGATATTCCTTTGAAATCCCACAACTTAAAATAGGTGACATAAGATAACGCAACTGACATCTTGTGATACTTTGGCCAAATTTTTAAACATGTTTACCATGTTTACATACCAAGACGACATACTCATCAAAAGGAATATGCCTTTTACCACACTCAAAATATTATCTATATTGGTCTTCCTTGACTTCTCTCAACCAAACCCAAGTCAAAGTTTCAAACTAAAAAGGGGCATTTCAAATACACTAGTTTGGAAGAATAATCATGGTAACTAATGATACAAAGAAATAATCAATAAAATTTCATCAATTGGGTATGTTTAGTTACCCTAAGTCAACATAATTTTACCGCTTCACTAGTCCATGTGTCTATATTTGTTTAGATTAGAACTATGAACCAAATTTCCACTTATGTCAATCAAGTTAATTAAACTAAGTGGGGTGTTGAAGCATAGATAGTTGAATCACAATATTCTCATAATGACTACTGTCATTATGAGAGTACTCTGCCACAACTGCTATATTACAAAAACCTACTAAGTTCTTTCATTTAAACTAACATACTTAGGAAACATTAGATTATTAACCCTTCAAATTATTATCTTGTTGAATTAATTGGTAAACAACACACCTAAAGGAGCACTAAATACAATTGAACCTAAGAAGGATTCGAAACATACTTTTTCACCAATTGAATGTATGCAAATAAAATATGTGTTCATTCATATGAACATTTTAATATTAAACCATTATTTCCCTTTATCGATATATCGGAATTCGATATTAATTAAGATCATTAAGTTTTTTTACTATAGTTTAACATTGTAAACAATCTTGATAGAAAGCTTATACATTAGAACTAGTGATATCAAATGACTAAATCTTCCTATTAATTCATTAAATCTTTCCCCTTTCCATTTATTTTTTACATATAAAGAGCATACAACCAATCATCAAATATTATTTAAAATTAAACACACAATGAGATAACATACATAGTTCTAATTCAATGATAAAAGGAAGTATCCTTTTTCTTTCTTATTAAGTACTATTGTCCTATTAATAAAATTAGAAAACATAAGGTTTAGTTTCGTAAAATGAATGCAAAATTCACCCATATAAAACCATCCTTACTCCATTTTTTGAGTAAGGATCTATCAATCATAGTCATCATATTTATACCCTTTCCGAAAATGAAATGAATTTGAAGTATGTATATATATATATATATATATAGTTCCTTATTCAAGCATTATTCTATACCCTAGAATCCATTAAGCCATGCATGTCAATTTTTAAGTATATCAATAAAATCATATCATGCATGTTAGTATTTAGGAATATTAATCAAATATGAGTAATAAAAGACCTTAAAATAAATCAAAAATCAAAAATCATTCCCAACAATTCATTTATCAAAAGAGAGAGGTCACTTTACTCCCAAATTATTTAATATTCCACAAGTTTACAAAAAACATCTTTCATCATTAAATTTTTTTTTGATACATCTTCAATTTTTCCAACAAGTTCATTTCAAGAGAATTTTCAATACAAAAAGCATTTGAATGAAGAAAATTATTTCGTTAAAAAAATAAATGAAACTTTTCATAAGTATTTCTCCATTCACTTTTCACAAAATCAATGTGTAAAATTGTTAGCATGTATCAGTTCATAAGAAATGAGCGTGATAAGCACTATAACATTAAACTATATGATTTTATCCAAATTTTTCATAAACAGAACCCTGAGATTTATGAAAAGGTTACAAGTAAACAATAACAAGATCAATAAGAAAGACTTCCCAAAAAGTCACAAAATTAGATGTAGAGAAGATTCACTAGATCTATTTAAGTATCATTTCCCATAGAAAAAGTTAAGTAATCCATCATAATTTAATTCCATCTATGTCACAGTATTGATAATCATTTCAACATGATAACATTCAACTAAAACCACTTAATAAAATAATTAATTCAAGTGATGATCTGTTCACATTATGTTGTCGTGCAAATGTGGAGCAGGTTAATTGTCAATTTCTAAGCATGAGAAAAATACCCCTATAGAAAAAGTTTCATTTTTTATCATTCTGAGGCACCCCGAGGCTACCTATTTAGTTTAGTAACCTCCAAATTGTTGTTAATTTATTCCCCTAGGTGATTTTAGGAGTTCATTGAAAATATAAACCTCAGGCAGATGTGGGAAAGGCTATCACTGGCCTTCCTAAGACTAGAGAAACCCCATAGAGTTGAGAATAAAATATAAACTAGACATGGAGGTGATTCAAAGGCCTTGGTACATCATGGAAGTGATTCAAGAAGATTCGGTAAGGACTCGGAGAAGTTGGGGTAGTTTCACTAAAATTGGGGTTCACAGGCCTAGGTAGTGTGCAAGCCAAAAAAGCTACTAAGCTTCGGAAGGTGATTATGTGAGATCTAAATGGAGCTAGCAGAAAAAAAAAACATTTCCAAAAATTTAGTTCCAATCCCTACAACATGTTGAAATTAGGTTTTCACAATACTTTGGCGCAATGGGTTTATAGGTAGTTTTTCAGGTGCACAGGTGGAGTACCAAATATAAAATCCTCTTGTTTAGGGATGAAATGGATGAATCAAGACCTTTAATACCCACCATTTTATTCATAAGTCCATTTCCAATCACGATCATATAACATTTCATCAAAAAATTCCATCGAGAGCTTAATTTATTGTCGTTTCAAGTTTCCCTCTTGAAGCGAGTTTGGGAGTTAGTCAAGTTTTGGAAGGATGCGTGTTAGCTCCAGGAGCCTAGAGGGATTTATTTTCCCTCATTTCCCTCAAGGTATGTCACATAAAGGTTGAGAAAATTTTACCAGACCCCATGAATCTCTCTAGAACCACATATGACCTCCATAATTGCTAGTTCATCCCCTAGGTGTTTGCGAGAGCTTAAAGCCTGCACCATTGGATTACTACCACATGCCATCACATTTCTCATAATGGAATTTGATTTCCCTCATCTCTATTTCACATAAGGGACATCAGGTTCACAATATTGTGCCCATTCCTGAACGAGACTCCTGGTCACCCATGTGACCTCTTCAAGAGCAATTTTTCAGCCCCAGGAGCTGGTGGAGCTTTCATCCCCTACTGTCAGATCTTTGCAACTTGTCATTTCCTTTCTCACCATGGAATTTGATGTACATAATGTCCCTTTGAGGTGATGGAAATCAGGGACATACAATTTTCACCCTCCCTTGCTGTGCATTTTTTGAATGATTTAAATTGTGCACTTAGTCGTTATTTCCCCCCATTTCTCCCTCACAACTTCACACCCTATCAAGGCTTTGTTCATGCTTGTCCAGATAGCTAGTCCACTATTACTGATCAAGACCAGCTCTGTCATGGTCAAAAAACCCTCCAATCCATGAAAATAAAAAATTTTAAAAGGAAGGATTGAACAAAAGAGTTGAATAAATAAAGAACGCAGAGAAAATGAAGATTTCTTGCAAGATAACCACGAAGTCACCCAATCAAAAATATTCATATCTTGAAAAATACAAGTCAAATTGAGGTCCTAAATTTTTAGCCTTCCAAATTTTTCAAGATGATCAAGATGTAACAAATGGGAGTTTGAATGGTGCCCTAAAACATTTTTTCCAATAAAATCCCCATTTCATACACCAACTCACATTTGTTAGATTTCCCATCAATACGGAAATGGAAAGAAGATAAAAACTTGCACGCATAATCTAAATGAAAAAACTATCGCAATGGATTTTTTTTCATCAAGAACAGAGACAAAACCTAGACTATAAAATTTCAAGCTCCATTAATGGCCACCATGGAAGCTCCATGCTCGAAGCCACTGCTAGGTGAAAATTTTAAATTTTATTTCCAAGCTTTCTAGTGAACGAAATCATCTGAAATTTTGAGGATGCGATCGTGATGTTGAGCTGATTCAAAAAAATATTTTCCATTGAAAACCAAGTAGTGGAAGTCCACTTTCTAAAAATAGTAAGTTTTCCTATACATACTTGCTATGTTTGGGAAGTCACCATCAGAAGCGGCCGAGGTGAAGGTAGTGTGCACAGGAGTGAATGAGGGATTTCATCGCATCAGGATGGTTAAGAAGAGGAAAAAATCATCTCTTACCAAAAATAGTAAGTCTCCCATATGGGCACTTACTATTAATAGTAAGATACACTCAAAGGACAGTTTTGGCACAATGGGATGTATAAGGACAATCATTTAGGGGGACATCATTGTTCAGGATCATCATAGGCATTTCTCATAGGGAATTCGAGATCCATCTTAGGAAATTCCTAGTGTTTTTTGACGCCTAGTTCGTGGCTCATGTTGCAAGAGTATCTATTGTAGGTGGAAGTTATAGTCATCAGTATAACCATTGAGAAGTGTTTAAACATTCATTCCGAAGAATCTTTGTGCCAATTTGAAGGTGCAAGGGGTTCAAAGATTTAGAGTTTCACTACATTTGGAACTTTCCATTGACAAGGATCAATGGACTTCAGTAGGAACAACATCTCATTTTCTTCTTCTCTTTCTGTTTCTCTATCCTCTTCTCCCAACTTTCTTTCACTTTCAAATATTCTAATTTCATGTTTGGGTTATAATTTTTCATGTCTCGATGTTCCTAATGTAATAAGTCACCTTTATGTCATAAAAAGGGACTTAAATGTTTCCTAGGAAGTTGAAAAGTTTTAAGTTGTGTGAGGACATATGAAAAGGCATTTGGGGGTAGATGATGAGTCAACTCTCATTCTATAAATTGTAAATCCATTCCCATTTCAAAGGGTTGGTTATTAATTTTTTAAACTCAAGAGTGTATTGTAATTTGAGAGAAAAAATGAGATAGCCATTTCTTCCATTTTTCCATCACTAGTTTTCATCCATTCCCACACTATGTACAAATTTTGTTTAAGAAATAAATACAAGGAGTTTCTAGTTTTCTTTGACTAAGGGATTTATTTATACTTTGTGATCATAAATTCTATTTGGTCTTGTTGCTATTTCTAGAGTTGTTTCTTCTCATAAATGTATGTGTTGAAGTTTCTAACTAGTGTGTGCAGGAATATGATTTGCTACCTATAATATTAGTTCTCCTATCTTATTTCTCACTCCCCTTTCCCACCTTATAGACAAAGTCCTCTTTAGTGAGAAATTTATATCTTTTCTGCATGGTAAGTGGAGTTCCCCTATTCAATCCTCAGTGGAAAGGCCAACATAGAAATCCACCTTTACTCGCGTATGCATATACAAATGTTGCACCAGTTAAGTAGATGGAATTAGATTCCTAGCGAGTTAGTAAGAAATACAAAAGTTTTTCCCCTGACATTTTTTCTCTTCAATAGTTTTTGGCACCCACTATGGGGTAGATTTAACACCCTCTGCACCTAAAATACAATTGCAAGGTCCAAAAATTCAAATATTGAAAAAACCAAAAAAAAGTTCATGAAAATCCATTGGTGAAAGATACATTGTCAAAGTCCTGCACGTGACCTTTCATATTCCACAACATCCTTTTATATTCCCACTGCAAGAATTTCTAAAAGCTAGTTGAAAGGAGATATAACAGGTTGAATAGATTGAGAGGAATTATCAAACCCACTTTCAAGGCTTTGCAAAATCAGAAAGGATGAGTTAGAGACACTCCCTACTATTTTTCTCAAGCCTCATCCCCATCCGGGTCATCAAGTAGTTCACCTAGCAATCCCATCCAAACTCTTGTTGATGTTCCCCCTTCCAATTCTCCCATTTTTCAACCACCGTTGAGCATTGAGTTCCTGTAGGAAGAAGAATTTGAAGAATAATTTGTAGAAGAAAAAGGTGAAGTAGGATCATAAATGACAATTAAATATGAAGTAGAAAAACCTCAACCCATTGTTCCGTGGGGAAGGAACACATGCCCGCTTGTTCTTAAACCCCCTCTTCATGATCTACCAATAGGTTCCCATAAGAACTTTCAAAATTTCAAAGGCTATGGCACACAGATTCTTGAAGAACACATCTTTGCTTTCACGACATCATGTAGAATCCTTGGTTTTGAACAAAAAGGTGTTGTTGTGAGACTATTCATGGAGTCCCTCCAAGAAAAAGTAGTGAAATGGTTCCACCTCCTACTTGTGCGATCCGTCACTTATTGGAATGGAATAAAAATAAATTTTGAAGGAAGATTCAAATTTACCAAGGACTATCAAGACCTATTATTGCAGTTGGCTTGAATGAAGAAATAAGAAAGTGAAACTATGATAAAATTTGTGGCTCATTTTGATCATTTTATTTGTAGGATACTGGAAGATGATGCACCATATGAAAATAACGTCAAGATATTTTTCATCAATGCTCAATCACCAGAGGTGAAATTTTTCCTACGAAGAGTTCAATTGAGGTATATTTTAGAAGAAAAAATATTAGCCATTGAACTGGATGATGATATCATCCTATCTGGAAAGATCAAGAATCCCTCAAAGGGTAAAACTCAATGTTCAAGAGATGAAAGAAAAAATCCATTACTACAAAAAATGTTGAATGAGATGACATCATTGAAGAGGGAATTTTTTGAACAAGTATATTCCTAAAGAAACAACAAAAACCAAATTACAAGAGCACCCCGAAGGATTTTCTTGGAGGCCCCACCTGTCAATGCAAGTTGTAGGAGTAAGGAAAATGAAGAAGATCTCTAACAAGAAAGTAAAGGTTGTGATTTCCCAGAAGTTGATGAACTTGATAATGGTACACAAATTAGATTCTGTGAGTATTCTAGAGGTGATGAGGATGACAAATAATATGCACCTAGCTTCTCATGTGTGGTATTCAATCATTCTCAATCTTAGAAAGGGGGATATTCCTCCTCTTTTAGAAAGAAAAATAAGAATGAAGATCCTTCTATGGTGACTCCGAAAACAAAATTAGTCAAGGATATTCGCTCCCACCCTCCATGGAGTCCACATTGTTGAAGCATGATCATGTAGAAAATAATAAGTCTCCAGTAATTCCAAGTAATTCTTTCGATGCCTCTTCTAAATCTAAATCTAAATCTAAATCTAAATCTACTCTTGTAAAATCTGATACTTCAAAAGCTCCTAGTGTACCTTTCAAGATCCCCTTTGTTCCCCAAAAATATACTCATGCTTCCAAAACATGTCCTAAATCCAAAAGTAGTCCCTTCATCACCCTTTCCTACATTTTCTCCTTTTGACTTCATAGAATACACGAAAAAAACTAAAGTGCAGATTACTGAAACCGAATATTTGCAGACTCGCCTTGAATAATTTGAGAGATTCATCATATATATCAAGAATGGAATTTTGACACCTAATGTTGTAATGCCCATTTCTAAAGGAGTACTCTCAAATGTACATGTGCCTCCCTCATAGAACATGCTTTCCTTGAGCGTATCCAAGACTGACAAGGTTGATCCTTTCTACGTCTCCCTTCTTGTTGGAGAATATGTACTGAACAATTGCATAATAGATTTTGGTGCCTCAGAAAATGTGATGCCTTTGAATGTCCCCAAGGCTCTCAAATGCACCATGAATTCACCTAGTGGCTCTTGTTACTCCCTAGAGTCAAAAGAGGTCCCACTTGTAGGGAAGGTCAAATTTTCATAGGTGGTTCTCACCAGATTTCTAGACAAGAAAATTTTAGTGATGATTTTGGTAGAAGACATCCTGACAACCTTTGGAATGTTATTAGGTCAAAGCTTCTACCGAGACTTGGGAGAAAAAAAAAAAGATGAATTACTCATCCAAAACCATACCAATGAAGGTAGACAAGGAGAAATTACTTCTAGAGAAAAAGACGAACTACACAGTGTGAAATTTCGCAATCCTAGAAACCAACATCTTGTATCAAGATAGAAGACAGATGAATTAATTTGTAGTAATTGAGGAGGAAGAGAATATTCCCATCTTGATAGGGCCAGACATGCCTTCCTAGAGAGGCGTGGACCTTGAAGAAGAATTGAGGATATTTGAGTTACAAGAGGGTAGCCCCAAATTATTGGATGATGAAAACCATGAAGAAGAGTAAATGGTTCTTGATGATTTTCAAACAGAAAAATCAGTTTATGTGCTTATCTGTGATGAAGAGATATTCTCATTCTCATTCAAAGATAAGGAATCCCTTGATCACATCAACTAGGAAGAGACCAACCCAATATTTAATGAGCCCTCAAAAAGTGGGAAAAACCATCTATACAAGAACTACTAAGAAGTCCAGAAGAAATAGAAGACCCTGAGCTCAGTCTTGAACTCCTGATGTAAGCCATGAATCTACAAGAAAAGTGTGAATCTGATTTGAAATCCTTTACTCAAGTGAAGGTTGGCCATGTTGAAATAAATAAACATGAGGAATATGATTCTCCTCTTGAGCCAATGGTTGATGGATGCAGTGATGAACTTAAGGTATTTTCTTTCCCCTTTGAAGAGGAAAAATCTTTCCATGAAGAAGAAATTGAAGCAAGGATTTTTGAGGCCTTTCAAGTTGAAGCTCCTATTGATGATGGAGTGATAGAATGTATTGATTCCCAAGATGATCAAGTGATCCCTTTAGATAGTTTCCTTGAGTTGAAAATTAAATATTATTTAAAGGCATAAAAATATGATTTGTAGGAAGTAACAAAGGATATCTCCATGCAAGAACTATTGGATGTAGTAGAAGTTACAAAAGACCCCAAGCTGATTGTTGATCTCTTAACTTGTGACATGGCCATACAAGAAAATAACGAGGTTGCTTCCAATCCTCCCAACAGTACTCAAGTGCCTCACATTGGAGTGGAGAAAAAGGATAAGTCTGAGTTTTCTCATAGAAAAGAGGTCAATGAGCATAGGCCTAGGAAATAAAAGAATCCAAAATGTTCAACTAATTTGAATGAAAAACAGCCTGGGGGCAGTCGTAGGATACTTAATGAAGAGTCAACTATGTGGATAAACACAGAAGCATAATAACACTATGAAACTGATTTTAAAGAACGTGAAGGAAATGAAATTTCTAAGAGATGGTATGAGAATCAAGAAGCTCATGTAGACTCACTCCTACCAAGAACACAAAAAACCATGGAAGAACTTGAATTTTCATAAAAAATTTAAGGCAATGAGCCTAATTTCTAGAACTAGTCAACGGCTTTCATAGTAAAAACATCACTTAGGGTTTCCCACTCAGGGGTAACTTTTTGAGGAATGAAAAGTCCCTTAGTGAAAGAGGGTCATCCCCCTCCTTGTACCATTGGTGATTGCTACGTATGTTTACCTTTTTTTTGTGTGTTGTGTGTTTCCTTTCATTATTTTTGGTGTTTGTGTGTTTCCTTCTTCACTTTCTCCTCTCTCTCTCTCTCTCTCTCTCTCTCTCTCTCCTCTCTCTCTCTCTCCTGTTTATAAGTTGTACATGACTCTGTAGGGCCCAATGGATAAGGAACTAATCAATTTATCATATGGTCTAAATTTGATACTTTAGATTCTCCATGTCATGTCCCTAAGCTAGAGCCAATTATTGTCGTGTAAATGTGCAACAGGGAAATTTACAATTTCTAAGCATGACCACGATACCATTTTACAAAAAGTTTCATGTTTTATCATTTAGAAGTACCTCAGGTCTCCCCCAGTTAGTATAATAACCTCATAATTTGTGTTAATTATTTCCCCTAGGTGATGTAGGAAAATCAATTCAAGCCCCCTAGGTGATTTTAGGAGTTCATTAAAAATGTAACCTTTGGGTAGTTGTGGGACGGGCTATCACTAGCCTTCCTATGACTGGAGAAACCCCATGGAGTGGAGAAGAAAATACAAAATAGACAAAAAGGTGATTCAAAGGCCTTGAGACATCATGGAATTGATTAAGGAAGATTCAGGAAGGACTCAAAGTAGTTGGGGTAGTTTCACTAAATTTAGGGTTCACAGGCCTAGGTATTGCACAAGCTAAAAAAGTTGTTAAACTTCAAAAGGTGATTCTAGGAGCTGTAGATGGAGTTAGGAGAAAAAAAAATATCCAGAAATGAAATTCAAATCCCTACAATATGGTGAAATTATGTTTTTCACAACACTTTTGCGTAATGGGTCTGCAAGTAATGTTTCTCATGCATAGATGGAGTACAAAATAAAAAATCTGATTGTTTAGGGAAAAAATGGATGAATAAAGACATAATACCACTAAAATTGAAATTAAAAATCCATTTATAGTTAAGATAATATAAAATTTCATCAAAAAATTCCATCAGGAGATTAAGTTATTACCGTTTCAAGTTGCCCTCTTGGAGCGAGTTCAGGAGTTAGTGAAATTTTGAAGGACACGTGTCAGATCCAGGAGCCTGGAGGGATTTTGTTTCTCTCACATCCCTCAAGGTCAGATAAATAAAGGTGAAGAAAATTCACCTAGCCCCTATGAAGCCCTATGGACCCACATATGACCTCCAGGATCACCAATTCAACCCCTAGGTGCTTGCGGGAGCTCAAAGCCTGCACTGTAGGATTGTTGCCACATGTCATCACCTTGCTCACCGTGGAATTTTATGTCCCTCACGTCATTTTGAGGTTAGGGAAATAAAGGTCAAAAAAATTATTCCAGCCCCCAAGGAGACTCCTTGTCACCTATGTGACCTCTTCAAGACCAATTTTTCAGCCCCGAGAGATGGTGAAGATTTCAACCTCTTCCGTCAGATCTCTACCACCTGTCATCACCTTGATCACTGTGGAATTTTATGTACCTCATGTTCCTTTGAGGTAATGGATTTTAGGGACATAAAAATGTGCCCCCCCTTTTCTGTTTATTTTTTTAATGATTTAAATTGTGCACTTAGCCGTTATTTCCCCCCATTTCTCCTTCATATATTCACACCCTACCATGACTTTATTCATGCTTGTCTAGACACCTAGTCTACTATTTTTGATCTGAACTAGCTTTTTCATGGTCACAAAACCCTCCACTCTATTAAAATACACAAGTTTAAAAGGAAGGATTGATCAAAAGAGTTGCAGAAATGAAGAACGAAGTGAGAATGAAGATTTCTTGCCAAATAACCACGAAGTCACCCAATCAAAAAATATTGATATGTTACAAAATACAAGTCAGAGTGAGGTGCCTTATTTTGTAAAATTCCATATTTTTCAAGATGATAAAGATGTAAGAAATGGGAGGTCAAATGGTTCCCTAAAACATTTGTTCCAACAAAATCCTCATTTTGTGCATTGGCTCAAATTTGTCAAATTTACCATCAATCTAGTAATGGAAACAAGCTAAAAACTTGCACATGGACTCCAAATGAAAAACCTATCACAATGGAGTTATTTTAATTACAAAAAGAGAGAAAACCCAGAGACCAAAACCATATCTATAAATTTTAAGCTCCATTAATGGCTGCCATGATAGCTCCGTGCTCGAATCCACTACCAAGTGAAAATTTCAAAATTTATTTCCAAGCATTTTATTGAATGAAATAATGTGAAATTCAGAGGACATGATTGCGGTAAGGAGATGATTCCAAAATAATATGTTCCATCACAAATCGAGAAGTGGAAGTACACTTTCTAAAAATAGTAATTTTTCCTATTCAGACTTGCTATGTTTGGGAAGTCACCATCAAAAGTGGCTGAGGTGAAGGTATTGTGCACAGGAGTGAATGATGGAGTTCATCGCATCAAGATGGTTAATAAGAGGTAAAAGTCAACTCTTACCAAAAATAGTAAGTTTCCCATCTAGGCACTTACTATTAATAGTAAGTTACACTCAAAGGGTAGTTTTGTCTCAATGGGACGTATAGGGATAATCATTCAGGGGGGCATCATTTTTCAGGATCATCATAGGATTTTATCATAGGGAATTTTAGATCCATGTTAGGAAGTGGATAGTGTTTTTTGGTGCCTAGTTCATTGCTCACATTGCAAGAGTATCTATTGCAAGGTGGAAGTTTTAGTCATCGGTAGAACCATTCAGCAGTGTTTTTAAACACTCATTCTTAAGCATTTGTGAGATAATTTGAAAGTGCAAGGAGTTATAATATTTAGATTTTCACTACATTTTCACCTTTCCATCAATGAGGATCAACATAATTCATCAGGAAAAACATATCCTCTTCTTCTTCTTCTTTGTATCTTTCTCTCTCATCTTGTCCCAAGTTTCTCCCACTTTCCAGTATTCTAATTTCGCATTGGGGTTACAATTTTTCATTTTTCTTAATTTTCCTAATGTAATAAGTCACCTTTATGTTATAAAAAGGGACTTAAAAGTTTCCTAGGAAGTTGAAAATTTTTAAGTTGTGTAAGGACATATGAAAATGCATTGGGGGTAGATGATTAGTAACCTATCATTTTAAAAATTGTAAAGACATTCCCATTTCAAATGGTTGGTGATTGATTTTGTAAACACAAGAGTGTACTATACTTTAAGAAACAAAGGAGATAACCATTTTCTTCCTTTTTTCCCCCTCACTATTTTTCCTCCATTCCCACACTATGTACAAATTTTGTTTAAGCAATCAATATAATAAGTATTTTTTATCTTTCTTTGACTATGGAATTTCTTTATACTTTATGATCATAAATTCTATTTGGTATTTTTGTTGTTTGTAGAGTTGGTTCTTCTCATAAATGCATGTGTTAAAGTTTCTAGCTAGTGTGTGCAGGAATATGATTTTAGACCTATAACATTAGTTCTTCTATCTCATTTCTCACTCCCCTCTTCCACCTTATAGACAAATTCCTTTCTAGCAAGAAATTTATAGCTTTTTCACAGGGTCAATGGAGTGCCCCTGTTGGATCCCCGGTCGAAAGGACCCCACAAAAATCAACCTTTACTCACACATGCATATAAGACAACTTCACCAATTAAGTAGAGGGACTTAGATTCCCAGAGCATTGGTAAGAAATCCAAAATTTTCTCCCCCAAGAAAATTTCTCACCAACACATTGGTTTCCATTTAATTCACCAAGAAAATTTCCGCTATAACATACTCATATCCCATTCAATTAATCAAAAATGAATTTACCTAAAACATAATGACTTGATAAGAACAATATGTTGTTCCTATAATAATCAATTTCATATAAAAAACTACCAAATTTTGATATAAAACACAAATAACCTAGCATGGACAACATAATGTCCTAACAACCCAGTTATCTAAATCCCTACCTCTATTCCAAGAGGATACCTTCAAGTAAGAACACACTTGAAAATATTGTATATCATCACTATATATTCTACAAGAGATTTTCCCAGACTTCAAAAAGAAAAACAAACACATGATACAGAGTTCCAAAAGGATCTTCCATCATCACAAGTCATGTTCAAAACCTATTTGAATAATACATAACCATAACAATCATGCATCTCAATAAATGATCAATATCTCCCACATAATAGCTAAAGTGAATGCAATTAGAACGGTTTCAAAGAACCAAAAATGTAGAGCATGGTCTTACCCAAAAAGACCAAGAGCCAAGTTTAAGAAATGAAATCTTCCTTAACAAAGATAAAAGCAGACATCACATGATCTAACTTATTTGAAATGAACTAGAATACGAAAAATAAACCGCACTCTAACCTTTAAACTATCCCAAATATGAAATAATAGTCTCAAGGAGACATTTTCTAGGTTCAAAACCTCAAGAAAGCATGCGGCCATCATCAAGGAAACAACGATGATCCAAATATAAAGGAACTCCAAAGATAACAAGATATGATACCAAATCACAATACCACACACATAATGTTCAAAACTTACATTCCATCGCACGATCATACAACTAAAGAAAATGAACCCAATTCGAGAGTATAACAATGTAGGGTCCTTTCGAAAATCATCCAAGTTCCAAAAACTTAAGCTGACACAAGAAGGGTATTCAAGAAATTAAAAACAATCCCAAAAAATAAAGGAACAGAGTATTACGAGTCCTTATTTCTCCTACATGTCCACCTAATAAGGGTATTCAAACAATGAAATGCAACTTAAGAAGATAGATACAAAAAGGTCCATTGTTCACCTAACATCATGAACTTATAGTTCTTGAAATCCACCTTCATGAATACCCAGTATGGGTCAACCAATATATTTTAAAACAACGAAAAGATCTAATGATCTATATAAATCTTCAGCCAAAATGAATTTCAATAAACCGAAACAAGAATCCCAAAATTGAGCTTTGAGAAATAAGTCAACCAACGATACTTGCTAATACAACCAAAGGAATAACCATCAACTGAAACATAAGTTCCATTACAGGCCCCTCTTTATTGTAGCAAAAAAAATCATCCCAAATAACATTAATAAAAACCTAGTTTCACAACAGGCTGGGAGTTCAAAACTTCAAGAGATATCCATAGAATCCCTACAAAAATGTTTAAATTCCACAAGGATATTAAACAAGGAAACATAATTATCAAAACACAAATTCCCCTTAAAATTTCATACCTAGTTTTCCAATAAAGTAACAAATCTGTTTTCCAACTACATATAAAACCCAAATTCAATAAAACACAATTATTTCATATAACTACTCTAATCCAAAGAAACCATGCCCAAAATATCTCATACAAGCAAGAAGGATAAAATAATCACACAAGATAAATTTCTCAGAGACGTTTTCATGAAGAGAAAATTTCTTTTTATGAAAACATTTAAATAAAAGAAAGAATCTTAAAGAGATAGAGCCTATCATGCCTGGTAGCACTCCTGCCTTCTTTTCGTCGTTTAAATCCTTTAAGAAAAACTTCTACAAAAATATTTCCAATGAAAATACCAAACAAGTATTTTGAAACTTTTCCCATTTTCTTCTTATAGTTTCCACGACCAAATTTTGCCATCATTTCTGCCATGCAAGGGTGAATTCAAACATATAATAGAATCAAATTGCGAGCTCAAAAAATGAAAATATCATGTATAGATCCAAGAAGTTAATAAAATATGAATTCACAATGAAACCAAACGATTTATTTTTCCTCCAGTCCATTCTAATATTCCCTAGGAAGTTTTCACTTGAGTCGAGATTCATAAATTCCAACAGGACTGAGAGTGTCCCTCTCAAAACTCATGTCATGCCTTATCTCTTGTTAGTTACAACTAACAGTTTAAAAAATTCATCAAATCTAATTTTATAGTTGACAACTCAGGATTTCCCACTACCTTCTTACCTTAGCCAAAATTGGTGACAACAAGTTTATTAAATGTGTCATTTAAACCTTGCAATGCATTTGGAATGGTGCCACCACCATCCAAATTCACTTGTTAACATAGCCAACCATATTTCCTTGGGTTTGGTCGATGTCCATTAGGTTAGGTTCCCCTAACATCAGTTTACGTACCATAGCTTAGGACCTTTGGCATAGTTCCAAATAGCCCAGGATTAATTAGTATCCAAACCTAGGATAGTTCCCCATTATCCTATTTAGGATTTAATCATAAAAATAAAAATAATCACCTTAACATAGGTTTAGGATAGGATATAATAATCAAATACTTAGATTAGTTAGGTCCTAATTAATAAAAGAACATTACCCCTCTTAGTTCATAAGAATGAAAAAGTAGATAACCTTGAAGGGTGAAATCAAAATATTCTACAGGATGCCCCTTTGACCCCAGTGCAAGATAGTGTTTAGAAATCATATATTTTGACCGACTCGATCAAGATGGTCAAAACACCAAAAAATACCAAACATACCTTGGATCACTGCAATTGATCTAAGGTGTGGTTAATCATGTACTTTGCAATCAACAAACTAAAAAAAAATTTCAGTATTTCAAATTAGGAAATGAACAATTTAAACCAAATTTATTTCCTTCATCCACATGCATAATACATTAAAAAGTTCGCCATAAAAAGTATAAGAATAGTTCATTAATAAATTTAGAATTGTCATGGCATGACGTTATCTAGTTTTATAATATATAGCATATCATCTACAACAACATGATTAATAAGTTTTAAATAGTAGCCATCTTCAAAACAAAAAAATCACCTATCAACGTTTCTACCTAAATTATGGAAGTCATCAAGGATAACATCCATAACAGAGGCATTACATCTCTAATTCAAGTTTTTGTCATTTTAAATTTTATTACTAATATTGAATCATTCAATTAAAATATTGAATATATTATTATATTTTTATGGCCTTAATGCATATACACCTTTTATCCTTCATTTTGAACCAACATGCCTATAGGATCAGATTTCATTCCTCTTTATAGTTTATGTTTTAGATTGAACTAATAATTTATATCTTGACTAGATAGGTTTGAAATATATACTTAATAAAAAACCCTTGATTGGACCAATATATATATATCCCAAAATCTGATTTATAATTCTTCTCAAAGTTAAGACTAACTTATATATTTTTCCCTTCAATTACAATTTCATATTTCACATGATATTCTTTTTATTTAGTCATAATAACCTTCTTATTGCAACGGGGAAAAAATTAGGTGTGAGGTATATATTTTTCATCTTGAACCATGCATATGATAAGCTTAAGATAGATACATATGATAACCTTAACTTAATCAAATAATCTATTTAGTTACCCAATCCCATAACACAACAATATACTTAATATAAAAATCAGCCATCTATTTATATATCACGAGTCATGTCCATCAATGGACTATTACAAAGTAAATTGTTTCCCAAGAAAACTTTATTCAATCATTAGTACAAGTATAAAAGGACCCATGGTCCGTAATATAATCATCCATTCTAATGTCGATCTTCAAAATTAGGAGAAAGAAGGTCCACTCATCGTTATTAAACCTGTGGCATAGTTATATTTTGGGGTGTTGGTTCAAATAAATGAAAATAGGTTAATCTACTTGCTTAAAGTCATCACCACTAACTATCTAACATTGTAATAGTGATGCTTCCACTATAGTTAGGGAGATGGAATCTTCCAACAATCCCATAATTGATGAATGAGGAAACATGGGGAATATAGGTGAAGTGTTCTCAAAGGAACACTCCACCTATAATCCTCATGCATCTTCAATCACAAGCCATGTGATTGATAGAGGATTAAAGATCCCAAACTGTGTTGAAGCCACTATCATTGCACACACCGAACCAATCCAATTAATGAATTTAAACTTTAAAATTTCAAGGAAATTAATTTTTTTTTCTTCCAACATAATTGCAGATTAATTCTTATATTATAAAAGTCATCCATATATTTTTAAACCGTAAAAATGACTAAGTATTGAATTCTTGAAAAGTGTTGCTAGAGTTTCCCCTTATATTTTCCACTTTTAAAATTTTCGAGCAAACTATATAAACTAATTTAAATCAAATAATGAAATAAATGCTTCAAATGAAAAGGTATGGATTAGGTGATCCAACCCTCTAAGTAAAAATATCTTGGGAAAAATAAAAATTAAATGAACAAATGATAGGAAATATTCTTACCTAGTTGATCCTATCAGAATTTTCTTACCTATATATATATATATATATATATATATATATATATATTATAACATTTCCAAATCCCCCTACAAGATGGTTTAAGCACCTAAAGCTAAACTAAATATTCATTTCTAATTTCATTCTTTTTATGCAAGGTTAGTTCACTAATTAGTTCATATTACATAGAAAAGAAAGCATTTCCAAGCAATAAGACCAACAACATAGTATTTACCGTAAGCAAAAATCAGCGTATATCAAGATATTTATTTTAAAAGAACACATTTTAGATCTGTTTGAGTTTCATAGACTTAGAGGTTCTTTATATATTAGCAAACAAATGATTGAGCACACAAACAAAAATATAAATATCTACCCATTTCAAGTTTACTATTATTGTAAAAATAAAAAACCCTATTATTTTCAAACCCACATCACTGGTATGATTTCTATTCAAAATGAACATAGTTACCGCCATATATTTTTAAGATTTGATGTTAAATAAGAAAACCCCAAAATATTTTCTGGGTTAGATTCCAACCCAATAGCCACCACTTGCAAGCATGTATACAAATTTGAAAAAACCACAAATTTCATCAAATTACTTATACAAACCCTAGCCATCCGTTTTCACCAAACCCTCTAAAAATAAGAGAAAAATCATTTCACTTGGAGAAAATAGGAACGACATATCGGGAAGGATCCAGGATACCTATATATATATAAACTCGGCCAGATAGTAACTATATGAAAAGTCTTATGATTTTTTAGAAAGAAGACCATTTTAGTAACAGATTAAATATCATTATTCAAAACCAAACATAGTCATCACTTTTATGCTAAAAATACTAGCTCAAACCCACAAAATCAATTTCCACAACCAATTAAACAAACCCATTTTAGCCAAAAAAATTATTGCTATAAGAGCTCATGCTTAAACCTAGATTCACGTATTTTTCACACATCTAACTCATTAATGCAAATATACAAAAGTAAATATGATAATCCCTTTAAAAATTAAACACCAGAGAAGTAAGATGAAAAAACCCTTTGTTGAAAATGTTTTTCTTCAGCTACTCAAATCCTATCCAGAAACGATTTGCTTGAGATTCAACGAATCCAAGCTCAACTAAAAAACCACCTCTCATTATTTTCATTCCTCAAAATAAATAGATGTATATAAATTGAATCCAACAAAAGTTGAGAAAAATCTGGTAGCATGTCTCCAGAACTAGAGCTCCACCAAAGTCTAAATGCCATGTAAAACAAAACTCCACTTTTTTTCCCCCTTTATCTCCACGCATCCCAACAAACCTTATTACTTTAATTTGTCCAAATTCCTAGTGGATGGTTTGGAAAATCTTTAAGCCAACGTGGGAGGGGGATCTAAAGTTAAATTTGAATTAAAAAACAAAATAATTACCTTCTTCCCATATATGTGAATGTCCACTTTTGTGGATTTTAGAATTATGAAAACTTTATCATTGCCACATTATGACATTATTACATAATTTCAAATTGACTTCCAACAAAAATAATAACCTTAGAATATACATGCCATCATGGTGTTTCATCACCATATTTTAATTTTTGAAATCAAATAATATTAAATCAACATTGCTTAACAACTCAATGGATGGGACATTATGCCCCAACATTTTAATAATAATGATATTTAACATAAGGCCACCACGTTAGTGTTATAAAAAAATTCAACCTAACTTATAAGCCTTAAATATTTTTGCCAATATATGCCGAGTCAAAAATGATTTACACAACCGCAATAATTGCAAGAATGACACAATTCCAACCATGTCTCATAAACAAATGCAATGCATGATTCGACTTATGAGTGAAATTTCCCTTAGTCAATATGGGTGCCAAAACAACTTCATGTTGCATGGAAATCATATCGATTAAGGAAAGTTTCATCTTAACCAACTTGACGCTAACCACAAAAATAAAAAACCAGACAAATAAAGTACCGCAATATAAAATAAAACTGCATTTAATAATAATAATAATAATAAGTGGTATTTAATTATTCAAATGAACATATATTTTTTCATTATTCATATTTATCTGAATAATTAAATTTCAAATAAAAAGGGTTAGTTAGTGGGATGTTACAAAAATACAATCAAATTGTTGCAAGATCATGATCATCAATATAGTTGTATACATTATAGATATCACATATTATGTGAGAATGACGTGTGCTTTGAGTTCTCTTTAGAGTAGTGGTGATTTCAATGGTGTACAAGGGTTCCCAAAAATAACATAATGTTCTTTTTCAATACCCTCTCACCATATATGGTTTTGAATATCCAAGTATTCACACAATAAACATTTCATATTTTCATAGGTCCATATTTTAGACAACAATAGAACATGAAGTATATAGCTAGAGAAAGTTGTAGAAGATAAAAGTATAGAGGGAAAATTGTGTACAAAAGGAATTATTTCATGCTAAATATATAACATGAAAAATTGAAAATTTTGGTCATGACAACCAAGACCACCATTTGAAATCCCCTCTCATAGTCATTGTGAAGCCTTTTTCCGGTTAGCCTAACAATCCACACAGTCCCTTTGATTTTGTGTCATCCTCATTTTGGTTTAGAGGAATATGATAAAATGGTTTGCACTTGTATTTAATGTGCATGGGAATGGATCTAAGTTCATTTCATGGTGATACTAAGCTCTAAGTTGGAGTAATGCTCTCTAAAGTACTAAATTGACTATTTTTAGCAAATTACATCATGAGGACAACCTTTGAAACTTTAATGGAAAGTATCAACCCATCTGGGAGTTTTGGATAAGAGAAATGAAGTGATGCATCAAAGTTTACAGAATATCTATAGAGGAAATTGATGTCTAGAATAGTTCAAGTAAAATAGGGTCATTATAAGCACATGGAATGAAGGCTTCAACAACGAAAGTGAACTTGTTTGAAATATTCAAGGAGTTCTAGGAAGAGTTACGAGCTCATCAAGTATTCAATGGAAATATCATGGATTCCACTACATGGTGGATATATTAATTTTTATTCCTAACCTCTCCACTCTATGTGGTAGTTCGGGTCACTTCTGCTTCTCCTTTTTTCCAAAAGGATGAATGGGCCTAAAATTAAACTTTCAAGTAGAATTGGATCTTGTCAATAGTTTTAATGGTCTCAATTATAATTTGAGTCAAAATTATTGGCATGTTGAGCTCTAGGTGTTTTCATTGATGTAAAATCCCATTAATTAAAAATAGGATGATGGAGAACTATCATAGGATTCTCATTAGGTGGATGACATGGAAATTGAGATGGTTTCATGATGGCATGAGGTGATTCTGTGAGATTGGCTTGGTCTAGCAAGACTAGTCAGGTGACTTAGTTAGCCTAGGTAATGGGGAATGGTGGTTTGAGTTTCTTGGTGGCTTAAGGATCATGGTATAAGCATGTAGATCATGTTTGGGGATTTTTTAGTCACTGACATGAGTTTCAAGGTGTAGGTACATGCTGAAGAATCAGTTGTTGGTGCACATCTAAACCATGTCTAGGTTATTGGAGGCATGAGGATGAGTTATTGAACCATGTGAGGTAATGGATGCATGTAGATGAGTGATTCATGATGTATTATAGACATTTTGGAGAGGTGTCATGATGAGTTACAATATTATTTAAGTTGATCCTAACCTAAAACATGCAACACCACAAGGGATAGTGATGAAAATGAGATGGGATGAGATGTTTTAGACCTATTTGAACTATTTTTATGATTGGATATGGTTCATAGGGGTGTATTAGAGGTGTAATAAAAATTTGGAGTCTTTCTGAAGAATATTTTGCAAGTTATGATGTGTTGTGTGAAACAAGGTATTAGAAAGAGCATTTTCCATCTCCAATTGCACTTTCTTATGCTCACCATAAAAGGTGTGATTTTCATGGGACCTTGTGTCTTTAGGGAATTATTTTTTATTGAGTTAATAAGGTTTGAAAAAAATAATAAGGTCATTTCATCATCATGTTTTTATGAGCGAATGTTAAGAAGGTAAACACCATTTTATGAGCTTGAAACCCTAGTTCAAAATTGGTAAGAGATATTTACTTCATAAGTTCAAAGAATTTATTTCTTGTACTATTATGATGATTTTATTATGTAGAGGAATTATCCAAGTTTCTAGAAAGGTATGATATAGCATGTGGTGTTAAGTGTTCCCTACTAGAAAATGCAAGTTTATGAAGAATTTAATTTTGAGGAAAGGTTGTCCAAAGGAGTTACAAAAAAACTTTACATTATTTTTAGTATGATAATTTTACTTGATGTCTATGATGTTTTCAAATCATTGTGATTATTATAAATGGAAAAGTGTGCCCTATTTATGAAGACTAGTCATAAGACAATTTTGGGGAAGTTTTAAGTAGGTTTCAGAGATGGAATTGGTTAAAGGCTTTCCACTTGGAGTTCGAAGGAAATGTAAGATGTTATAAGAAGATGATTCAAAATGATTTAAAATTTTATATGGCTTATGTCTTGGTGATGAGATTTGATATATGAACTAACTTAATTTGTATAGAAGAAAATTTCTTATTTCTCAAGACAAGATTGTTTTTTCTAGAAGATGGACATAGAAGATGAATGAGATGAATGAGTTGATGATTGTTATAAGTTGGAAACTTAAGAGGGATTAATTTTGTTTATTTAATTCCTTTTGAGGTCTTGGAATTATGTTGAGCCCTTGAAATAACTAAGTACTTGATGTGTGGAGGGTTGTAGCGTGCAGAAGCAGGGTGCAAAGGCACGCACGACTGTAACTTTTAGGAATATGCGAAGGCTCATGCCTCGGTGGGATGGGTTAAACAATTAGTCAATTTTTTAAATATGGATAAATTCACATTAAAGGAGCACATGGAAAGGTGACCTAATTCCGTTATGGGTAAAGTTAAGATATGAATACTTACAGCGCAAGGAAAGCATATTCTAGGATATTATTACAGTTATCATGAGAGGATTATGGGCTATAAAAGTGGATTTAGTTATGGGTAGATAACATCTGCATGTTGAGGATACTTGAGTAGGGAAATACATGATGACATTTTCCATGCTCTTGAGAAATTATGGAGCAGTTAGAGGGGATTCCTTTGAGTCCCTTCTTATATATTGATTTGTACAACATCAAGGGAGAGGGGAAAAATTAGATGGATAGAGTGGGAATTAAGGAAAGTATATGAGAAGTCTATACTATAACTTGTGTGATAATATAATTATAGGAAATAATGAAACTCTATGAATGTATCTATCCCATGTATGGATCTCTTAATGTGTCTTGGCTATTGTAAACACTAGTGAAGTAGTATATAATGAAGTATTCTGAATCCCTGTGTCTAAGGGTTTAAAATTTTGTATGCTTGACACTGATAATGGTTTAGATACAATTCTCTTATGCTATTTTGATGTTTTATTTCATGTTATGGTCCATCGATGTATGGTTCTAGCTCTGTTAATTTTTTTCTTGTGATGGATGCATATATTATTATTCCTGAAACATTCTTCCAGTAATGATAAGTATTCTTGAAAATATCACATAAAAGAGGGTCTCTACACCTGTGCACACCTTGGGTGAATTCCCAGTCTAGGATGGGTGATAGGCTGACATGATTAGAGTTTGAAGAGGAGTTAGAGGTAATCATAGATTACATTTTGGTTCCATTGTCGGGACCTCTTTTGAAGTTGTTGTAAGAATGGTTTGTGATAACAAAACACTTGACCTTGGTTTAACATTGAGACTTGTCTTAAAATCATGGAGGATGAGTTTTCTCAACAATTTAATAATGGACATGAGTTTGATGCACGTAAATGGGTAGAGGAACACCTATATAATGAGATCTATGAGACATTATTTTACTTTTTTCTAGTAGAATTTTATGAATTGCGACCAACATATGTATTAAGAAAGAGCTGGTATTATAGACCATGTGTTTATACCCAAGAAGAGTATTAGTGGCTCCATGATGCTGATATGACTAGGGATCATGTTGTTGAACAATGGTGGAGAGGTTTCTTGACTAGATATGCCTTAGAATACACAATTTCTACGTATTATTTCCTGAAGAATAGTGATTTTGAGTTCTTGTGGGATCTAAGAGGATAATTATTGCATGCTATGCCATTATCCATTAAGATCCTAATCATCACTCTGAGTATGGAGGCATTTCCTATGTATAGCTAACTTCCCACGAGGCACGGTGTGCGGAAGCTAGTGTGGTGAGAGATGACAGATCCTACAGATTAAAATTAAAGAGAAGAGAGGTAGATCAAGTATAATGAAGTGCAGGAAAGGGATTTGTGATAAAACATGATTGACTAGAGTGATGGTTTTATGGAGGAAGACATTACAAGAAGGATTTAAGGTTTGTGTGGAGGGCATGGGACTTGAGAAGTGTATGTTACCACCCCATCTTAGTAATAACAAGAGAGAAACCCCCCTGGATTCTAGTGAGATATCCTCATGTGGAGAAAGGAGATTCATAGGAGCGCATCTTATCCCCACCTAGTGACTAAACCCTAGCGCTTATTTTTTCAATTCCTAAGATAAGAATTGTTAACTCGGTTGGTGTTGGTATTGGTAGTCAAACGGTGCCTAGTAGATATAATTTTTTTATTTATTTCTTCTATGGTAGAAAAAAACATTTCCTTTGTTTGGAAGCATCTTATCTGGTACATCTTTTGGGAAAGGTGTGGCTACACAAAGTTTGGGGTATCACTTCTGTAATTGATTCTATATCACAAACTGTCGGCACACAGTTTAGCACAATGGTGGGTAGGTAGTGAACATCTATGTCAGGCCCTTTACCTATAATGGGAGGAGGATCTTGTGGATCTAGAGGAATAAGAGCTAGTGGATCTAGTAGATCTGGTGGTGTGGAGGAAACAACAAAGGGAATCAAGGTCACAAATCTCACAGACAAGGATGAGAACACCATCAACAAGTGTTTTACAAGATGTCACTACATTTTCTTTATTAAAAGGGTGTTGAAGATGCCACAGAGCATGTACGAAAGTTTGAATTGATTTTGTATGCTAAGGTAATCACTTTCCCAAATCGAAAATAAAGTCATTTTGCAACTACATTACAAGGGCAATGCACATAGCTGATACTAGAAGTATGACCGACATTAGACAGTGGTGGATTATATTACGTTGCATGATGAATTCTTGGTGGATTTTCCACATTCCTGAGTTTGAGAAAAAAGAGCATCAATGCATTGAAGGAGATTCAAACAATAGATGGAAGCGAATGTGCAAGAGGTATGATGTGCACTTTAAAACTCTTATGTCAAAATTGTCTTATGATATCCATCCCTCTCATCATGCTCAATGTTTCTTTAGAGTATTGATCACGTATTTCAGATTATTACTTTCCGACAAGACATTTATGGATCTGCGTGAGGCCTTGGAGGCTGATTTGTGTGTTGAGGTTATCAGAAGTGTTGACACTAGAGTAAGATCATTTTAAGAAGTAAAGATCATTTCCATGGTGAAGCATCTTGAAAAATTGTCTGCGAACTCAACTCATGAGACTTGCAGTGGACTATGATGCATAGATTATGAGGTAGAAGGATACACAAAAGAAAGTAACCCATGACTGACAGTGGTGTGCTATGTCATTCGATTGTGAGATCTATCATGGAGATCATGATCCAAGAAGATTATCATTGTTACAACACGCTCTCTGTAAGAATATGTCCTCTTATTTTAATATTTTTTGATCTACAATGCATGATAAAAAGGAATGTTGATTTATAAACCAAATCCATGATGTCATTGATATTTGTGTTTGCCTAAAAAGAATTGGGAATAATTCTAATATTTAAGATATTTAATTTGAAGGGAGTGTAGATGAAGGTGGTCAAGGAAGAGGATTTCATGGAGGATTCAAATGTCATGGTAGTCAAGGAGGTAGGAGTGAATTTCCGAGTGGAACTTGTTACAATTATGGATCTACTGAACACTACAAACGCGAGTGTCCAGATTTGTTACAATGCTCATGGTGCAACAAGAAACATAAGTATGAGGAGTTCCCTAAGTTATATGAGAACATGAGCTAGAACCAGAAGAAGGACAAGGGGTATGGTAATTTTTAGTGTGAACCTGGGTTGATTCGTTATAGATTCATAGGGTAACACATGACTCTGAGTTAGAACATGTTTTAGTAACCATGTAGGTAGAATTTGTGCATGTTAGAGAAGAACCAAAGAAAAGGCCTCTCATTACAAGATAAGAGGTGTTGCATAGGAATTATGCTGATTCAAATATTCAAAAGGAGTATTACCAAGAGACCATAGAGGTAATTAGAAACATGTAAGGGGAGATTCAGTGTTTAGAGGATAAATATAGCAAGTTGGAGTAGAAGAAAAGCGTTGAAGTCCTAAATAAGGACATGAATGAGGTCAAGGAAGTGTATAGGATGTTGCGCCAGGAGAATATTATCCCTCTGTTAGGAGAGTGGCTAAGAGAAAAAGTATCACACACTTTAGGTGAGTGCGAGAGGAAGGTCCTTGCATGCTAATCTTACCCCCTCATAGTATTCACTATGACAAGGAAATCACATTGAATGTAGTTGTGGATGGATGGATTTTGAGTAACATCCTAATTGAAATGGGTGCTGATATCAATGTTCTCACTTTAGATGCATGGAATCAGATGGGAAGACCCCCATTACATCCATCTTCAAATGTGCATGTATATGGAAAATAGGACAAATGACTATTCCCCATCAGAGTATTAAAGGATGTATCCATAACCATCCAAGGAGGAAAATTTTACTGGAGACTTTGAAGTCTTATCACTTGCTGAGGTAGATAAATTTCCATCCCTACTTTGATGCCCCTACTGCTATAAGAATAATGTTGACTTGTGATTTACTAAAGGATACATAAGTTTACAGAACAAAGGAGGAGTACATCATTATTCCACTGACGGATGGGATTTCTATGCCCTATATAGACCATATGGGAGAAGAGGACCTGGATATAATATATGTGTGCACCATTAGAGACCCTGAGGTTGTTCATCCATCAAGAGAAGGAGTCATTTAATGGGAAGATATGCTCATTCTATGAGTGATACAACTAGCATTGCATGTGAAAATTGGGCTCATGGGATCTATGAGCTGATTGGAAGACAATTGAAAGGATCTTGTCACTTGAGTTACCAGAGCATGCAAAATTATACGCCTGAGGGGGTGAAAGTTACCAAGTTATACTAGGGAGGGTAACCCTGACATATTTATACACATGATGGAGGCACATTAGACCTATTCAAAAACTAGGATGAGTATGCTAACGTATACTTTGTGGGAAAACGAATGCATGTGTTGGTGGGTGACCCATCAAGATAGCCTTCTAGAGTGGTGAAAAGTGAGAATCACACTCTCTATTATGTTTCTGAGGGAGAAATGCACCCTTTACAATACATGACTATCATGGGAATGATTCTACCTCATTCCATTTCCAAGAGTGTGAGAGAACTTGGATGATGGGCACGGAAAACTTTCCTCCTTCACTATGGGTGCATAAGTTCTATTCCACCCTATAGGGTTGCACACATGCATGGTATATTCATTAAGAGATGCATCATCAGATGGGAAAATGGTAGGAACTAACAAAGGATATTATTCAAACTTTTGGGTATCAAATTTCAAAGCCATCGGTGAATGAGGCATTACAGGTAGTCTAATGTACCTTACTATGGGAGATAGTGGCATGGACTGACGACTGAATTATGGAGTTATTAGGTGAACCTGAGTGTGGGGCGTGCTTCATAGAAGAAGAACTATAAGAAGAGATGGAGGAGGTGAAACTTGAGCACACCTTTCTGGAGAAAGAAAAATGAAAATTAGTCTATTTGATAGATAATGAGGAGGTGGAAAACTTGGATGTTAACCATATAGAAGGTATGCTTGAAGTATTAGATAAAGTAGATGAGAAATTGCATATATACCATGAGCCCTTGAAAAACAATAAAGTTAACATTGGAATAGAGACAAAGCCAAAGGAAAATGTCATTGGAGATTACTTAGATACAACAAGAAGTGTTAAAAATCATTTGATCTACTGCACGAATTCCAAGATTTTTTGTTCCTCCTGCATGGGTACCACATGAATTAACAAGTTTACATCCCTCCTTTGGATAAATGAGGATTAAGTTAAAAGAGCGTGAAATCCTGGTTCAGAAGATACCTTATAGGATGAATTTGAATCTGTACGTTAAAGTTAAGGAGGAGATTGATAAGATGATAAGATCCAATATCATTGAGGCAATTGAAGAATCTGAGTGGGTGAGCCCAATGGTAATTAGTATTAAAAATGATGGAAGGATAAGGATTTTTGTTGACTATAGGGACTTGAATGGTGTGTGTGTGTGTGTCATAGATCCTTTTCCAACCCCATTTACTGAGGATATGTTGGAGGGAGTAGCAGGGAAGGAGATCTATTCTTTTACAGATGGATTTATCAGGTTATCACCAGGTAAGAATTACGAAGGAAGACCAAGAGAAGACTCACATAGGTTTCTCACCACTAATGGATGATGGAGAGATTTTTTCTTATATGGTCATGCCTTTTCGATTAAAGAATATTCTTGTTGTGTTCTCACAACATTGTAGTATAGGCCTTTCAAGAATTCATCCATACGTTTTTGTAAGTTTACCTGGATGATTGGATGGTGAATGGGTTAGTAAGAGACCATTGTGACAATATGAGGTTGATGTTTGAGAGATGTAGGTAGTTGATTATCTCACTTAACATTAAGAAGTTTGTCTTTGTTACCCCATTTTACACTCTACTTGGTCACATCATATGTAAGGAAAGCTTATTAGTAGACCCTACAAAAGTGACTATTATCTTGGGTTTGGAGGAGCCTACCAGTCAAAGTGTTGTGCATGGATTCTTAGGGAACATGGGATATTATAGAAAATTTATCAAAGGTTATGCCATAGATTGTTGCACCATTAGAGGAGTTGTTGAAAACATAAAGGTAAATTCCATTAGGGTGAGGTGCAACAGATGGATTTTGACACACTAAAGGAAAAACTTACCACTATTCCCATCTTGTGATTTTCCCTCTTGAGATAATTCCTTTCCATGTGTACATTAGATGTTGTCAGTTATGGCGATTGGAGTATTCCTAGCACAACCTGGAGAGGGGAGTGTTGACCATCCCTTGTGTTTTACTAGTAGGAAGTTAACTCCAGTAGGACATAATTATACGACCACAAAGTGTGAGGCATTGTCAATGATCTATGTGCTGCACAAATTTAGGTAGTATTTGCTAACAATGCCTTTAATTTTCTACATGGACCATATGGCATTAAAGTACATGGTGAACAAGCCATGGTTTACAAGGGTGCATATGCCGATCGGTCTTATTGTTTCAGGAGTTTGAGTTTACAGTTGTGGTGAAATAAAGGGAAGAGCTAGTTTAGGACGTGACCCATTTATCATGGATTGACTTAGGAGAGGATGCTCAGAGCATTGAAGAACACAATGCCATATGCAAAACTGTTTAGATTGCAGCGCGTGCCCTCTGACTTGGAGGATATTTTTGTTTTCTTGCGAATGGGTGTGGCGCTAGAAGGAATGAAGGCCTTGGAGAAAAAATAGTTAGCTATACTTTCCATGCCTATATGTTGATTGGTGGAGACCTGTAAAAACTAGGCCAAGATGAGGTTTTCACACCAGTGTGTGTTGGAACATGAGCATACTGTAATCATGGAAGAAGCTCATGGTGGCATTATCAAGAGGTCACTATGCCGGAAATGCTACCCATGTGTAAGATCCTATTGGTAGGAATTTGGTGGGAAATAATTTACAAGGATTGTATTCAAATATTGCAAGGCATGTGATCATTTCCAACACCTTGGTAAACCAGGACAAAGAGATGAAATGACCACTAAGACCTATTACTAGTGCAGAGCCATTTGAAAAGTGGGCAATTGAATTTATGGGCCCTATTTCCCTAGCCACATGTAGGACATGTTCACGCTATATTATTACTTGCACAAATTATCTTACAAGGTGGGTAGAAGTGGTGCACCTACAAAGGATTACATTGTGGCAACAAAACTAGGTTCTTATGGGAGAACATAATTCAAGCAGGTATGAATGCCCATTGAGCTTAACGAGTGATAGGGGTACACATTTCTTAAATGAGACTGTTCAAATCTTGTTGGTAGAGTTTATGGTGGGTGCATCACAAAACTACATCCTATCACCCTCAGGCTAATGGAACTTGCTGAGGAATTTAACAAGATATTAAGCCACACGCGTTAACAAATATTTGTGATGTCAGAAGAAGAGATGGGATGATAAAGTCTCTGTAGTGCTATGGGCATATAGAACAACTTATAAATGATTGAATAGGCCACACACCTTTTCAATTGGTTTTTGGCATGGAGGCAGTTCTACTTGTGGAATTCATGTTGTCCATCTCTATGTATTGTGCTTGCAAGAGGATTGGATAATGAAAAAGCATTAGAGGAGCACATTGATAAAATTATGGAGTTGGATGAGAGGCGTGCCATTGACAGATGGAGTCAGAAGATAGAGAAATAATGAAAGAAGGCATGGCATGATTTTCACATTAAAAAAAATAAGTTTGAGGTTGGGCAAGATGGTTCTACTTTATGATTCTAAGTTTTCTGCACCACCTAAGGAAGCTTAAGGTACATTGGTTGGGACCATATACTATCACTTATATACTTGATTCAGGAAATTTCTAGTTACAAGTGTTGGATGGCACAAGGTTTCCTCAGTTTATTTAATAGGAGTAGGTTGAAAGCCTACTATAAATAAGTCTTCTTGGTGTGTTTGTAAATAAGGCAATATTGTCAGTTCAGCGTAGAATTTCCCTTAATGCATTTTCCTTTTTATGTGTTTCCTTTCTTCATCACTTTTCCTTATCCTTTCTTTCTATGTTTTGTGCACATTGACACGCCGATATCTAAATACATTTAAAGTAATTTCATGTGTAGAGGACTGCACATACTTTTAGTGTGGGGTGGATTAGCATCTAAATTTGAAAAACATTGGCACATTTCTAAGGAAGATGGATTGTTGGAAGACTCATTTTGGATGAATAAAGAAATGAAGAAGACTAATTTATTATAGGAGGTGTTCAAATGTGTTCCTTTGTAGTGAAAAAGGGTGTTCAATTTTGTGCCTATAATAAAGGTGTCTTAAGGCAGAAAAATCTGAGTTGAGTATAGACCACACAAAAGAGAAGCAACAATTCAGGTCGTATAACATGAGGTAGGTGGCGGGTATACGGAACTACTTAGTGGAAAACATAAAGGTTATGTACTTCTAGCATGGTGAGGTGCCTGAGAAGGAATTCTATGGAAGTAAAGTAGTGTCAGTGTGCCAAGAAGGTTATGACCGCAGCATGCAAAGGATATTCCTAGAAGTTGACTTAAGTGATAAAAGTACTTTATTAAAAAATGACTTTAAAACATGCCTAGGTCAGAGGACATTGCGGTTATGAAAAATTATAAATAGAGGGTAAAGGTAAACTACTTTTGACAAATTTTTTGCTCCCAAAGCTTGAAGTGCGATGAGGGTTTTGAGAAGAAAGCAAGGTAATTGTCATGAACCAGCTGAGTTGTCTGAGCTGTGGCCTGATCTTGTGGTGTAGCAAGAGGAGGAGAAGATAGTAGAGTAGTAAGGGGTTGCATGAAGGAGAAGTAATTGAAGTCATCAAGTTCGAGGTGGATATGGAAAAGTCAGAAGCACCTAGAGAACATGAAAGAAAAAATAGAGATGGCACCAAAGAAGAGTAAGAATAAGAGACCAGTAGTGGAAAAGGAAGAACCTATGGAAGCTTATTAAGAAATGCAGTACCCTCCAGGGGTTATTAAGGTAGAGAAGTGGAACTCAAAGTTATATAGGTGCAAAATCAGTGAGTTCAACCACAGAACCACTGACCACAACAAATTGATGCAAAGTGATCTGTATAAGGAGATCCTAGTGTTAGAAAAACTCATAAACCCTAGGGTAGATGACTTGGTGATGAAGGAGTTACAAAAGACCAGGGTTTTGTAGCTTTGGGAGCTGACGTTTTATGCTAAAACCTGCACCACTTTTTAGATGGTTGATGTTGCATGAGTGCATAAATAATTCTTCTACTTTGCAGGGAGGAGGATGAGACTCATGGGTAATTTAATCCATAGGGAAATGGGCTTGTAAAATGCTAGTGAGGAATATGGTCCTCGATTTGGGTGCCATGGAGAAAGTGAAAGAGTTTTCAAAACAATTAAACTATGAGAAAGGGGGAAGGGCTCAAGTTATTGCAGATCTTACTAGAACCTGATGTGAAGAGTCACCTCCTAACTCATTAGTTATCAAATTGGGAGCATCAGAGAGATTTACGGACATCAACAAGAGATTCTTTTACATTTCCTATAGAGTTTTCAATCGGGAACACTATAACTTTGCATAATTTATTATGAATAGTATCATTGAGGAGGAACGAGTGCAGAATGACTTAGGAGAAAAAAATAACTTGGGGATCCATACTTTTATTAATTTTATTCTAAGAAATCAGTGTCCCAGATGTATCAGAAGGGAACATGTGGGTTTACCCACCGGCCACACCTGTATCCTCCTGTACAGTTTAAGAAATTCACTTGTGATGGGTTCATCTCAAATACATACAAGGCATAGATGAACAAGTGGTATGAGAGGCTATGTGTAGAGATTTTGAAAATGAATTGTGACATCCCGAATGAGCTACCAAAAATTGTTGGGGACCAGGTGCAGTTCATTGTTACACAACACTTTTGTTTGGAACGGTTCATGATGGTTGAGAGGAGAATTAGGGGAATGATGAAATATTCTATTTTTATTCACCACTAAATACATGAAGTGTGTCATCAACCAGTTGAAGGATGCACAAGAAGTTAACCTTTAACATGGATAAGGTGGATGTGATGTTTACACCCTACGCATGACCTACATATATAACTCGAGGCCAACATATGTGGATTCCTTGGAGCCTGAACTTTCTAGATCTGCACCCATAGTCAATGTTACCATCAAGGGATACATCCACAGGGTATTTATATAGTTGTCACCCCCAAGACACAGGGAGGAGTTTGAGTTGGAGGTTAGAGATGCCACCTTCCCAAGGCCACATGAAGCACCAATCCCACCAATAAAAGTGGGTCTAGGCAGAAGAAGTAGCTGGTAGAAGAAGAAGAGGGTGAAGAGTAATTTGGACACTTTCCCTAGAAGAGAAGATACTATATGCAATGTGAGGTACAGTGGGGGCACAAGTACATCATAGACCAAGTAGTACTGAGGACTCATAAGAAGAGTGCAAGGAAGGTGAGTTACCTAGCAGGAGAAGAGCTGGAAACATAAGAGACAAAAGGTACATGAGCTTGACTAGTTTGGAAACAGTAAACAGGCTCAGAAGAAGATACCATAACCTTTAAGGAGGAACTTGAGGCTAAGATTGAGCATAGAGAGAAGAGAAGGGATGAGGTAGACACCAAGGTGGCAGTTGATGCACGTGCAGCCAAGGAGAAGGATCATTCTATGGAGGAAACTAAGAATCCAAGCAGTGAGGGTATCCTCCTACACAGTCACACCAAACAGAAGGAAGAAAATAAGGGAGACTCCTTTTTCATAAAGGAGGATAAAGGATTCACTCTAGGATCAAAGAAGTAATGAACAAAGTGCAAGGCGATAAGGGAAGAAGTGGATGCCTATGTACCCTACATATGGAATTCGTGGATGATCCTGTGAAGATTGTTGTGCACAGTAAGATTTCAAGGTACCCTCCCGTGCAGAGAAGACTACATACATGGGATATTTTGGATCAGAGTGGCAGGTGTGATAAGAACAAGGAAGATGATAAGATGGAACCTAACATTACCATGCAAAGGAGTCTGAGTTTGAGGTCAATGATCATGCAATCGAGACCATTCATCTGAAGAAGAAGGAAGGAGAGACATACAATGGGTGGTGGATCAAGCCACCTAACCTGATGAAATGTGTGTAACTGCACTGCAAAATGATGTAACTTCAGGAGGTGGTAGGATGCAGCTTGGATTAACACAAGGAAAACTAGTCAGAACCTTGTTACAGAAAGACAAGAAAGGGAAGGAGAAGGAAATAGAGAGATTGCGCCATGATGGTTAAAAGGGAGAAAGCGTTGTGAACCAAAGGAGGAATATGATCAAGTGGGAACCCTGTTTAAGAGTATTTTGGGGTAATGTCCAGTTGCTTGTAAGATAGGACAAGATAGAATATGGTTATGAAATGGAGTATCTAGAGGACCTTGTGGGGATGTTTCTAGCCAACATCAAGGATGAAACATGGGGCCTACAACGCTGAAGAAATCACCATAGAAAAATAAAACAACAAGATCGTTGTAGAATCCCATATTACTGATTTGGAGGATCTTTCACACCTAGCTCAAGGACAAAAATATACTATTAGATAGGGGCTTTGATAGCTACTATAAATGTGAGCCCATCATTGATGCATGAGTAACAGATGAGGAAGCCACCCTTAAGGCCTTGTAGGAGAAGGTCCCAACTCACAAGTCTGAGTGCACACAATTTGATTGTTGACACCACAACATAGAAGGATAAAATAAAGACCAAATGGGAGAAATTAGAGTTCTAGACTGGAGAAATCTGGGACTCCATCATTGAACATATGGATGAGTTTGAGGGTCTTTGTGTGGAGCTGGTGGTGGTGATTAAGGATTTGAAGTAGAAGGTGGAAGAGATCACACTAGACCAAGTACCCAGTTTAGAAGGAGAGGTGTTAGGGAAGGCATTGCACGAGTTGGAGGCATGTAAAATTGTTGAAGGAGGAAATAGATGCATAGATTCCTGAGTTAATCTAATTGGTCCTTTAGGCGGGTGGTGGTAGATAAGTTTCTTTTTACCTTATCTTAGTTTTTGGTTGATGATTTTTTTTTTCAAGGAATGCACGAAGGGATTTACCGTCGGTGGAAATCGAGCTAGTGTGGGGCTGATGGTGAACCCTTGAAATAATCAAGTACCTGAGGCACGGAGGGTTGTGGCATGCAAAATAAGGGTGTAAAAGAACACACAAAGGTAAACTTGTTGGGAATGCATGAAAAGACTCATGATCAATGCAGGATGGGTTCAGGACTTAGTCTCTTTTTAGACTATGGATAAAGTTACATGTTAAGGGAACATATGAAAAGGTGACTCAAATTCAGTTATGGATAAAGTTAAGCTATGAATACTTGCAGGCTCAAGGAAAGCATATTCCTGGGTATCATTATGGTTATCATGAAAGGATTAGGAGCTGGTAAAAGTGGAGTTAGTTATGGCTAGCTAGCATCTGCATGCTGAGGATAGTCGAGTAGGGAAAAGACATGATGACATTTAGAAATGTTCTTGGGAAATGATGTAGCTAGTTAGAGGGGATTCCTTCGAGTCCCTTCTTATGTATTGTTTTTACACGACATCAAGAGAGAAGGGGAAAAAGTATATGGATAGAGTGGGAATTAGGGAAAATATGTGGGAAGTCTCTACTATAACTTGTTTGATGAAACCATTGTAGGAAACACTGAAACTCTGTGAATGTATCTCGGCCCATGTATGGATCTCTTGATGTATCTTGGCTATTGTAAACACTTTTTGATGACAATAGATGATGGATTATTTTTAATATCTATGTCTAAGGGGTTTAAACTCTTGTATGATTTACACTGGTAATGAGTTTAAATCCAATTCTCATATGCTATTGTGAATGTTTGCTATTTCATGTTATGGTGTATTAGTGTATGGTTCTAGCTTTGTTACTTTTGTTCTTGTGATGGATGCATATATTACTATTCTTGAAACATTCCTCCATTAATGATAAGTATTCTTACAAAGCTCACATAAAAGAGGGGCTCAACACCTGTGCGCCTTGGTTGAGCACCCAGTCTAGGATGGGTGATAGGCCAACATGTTTTCAGTTTGAAGAGGAGTTAGAAGAAAAAAATGACTACAAATTTACATCAAGGGTAAAAACCAGTTGATTTGTAAAACAACTTTTGGGACAACTAGATTTATTGAAGAGGAAAGTATGTTTTGGTTTCACGTATAGATGTTTCATGAGCTCTATCATATATTGATGTGTTATAAAATTAATTTTCCAATTAGTGGTTACATGCCATATTTTATTTTATCTTTCAGTTTTTGTGAAGCTGAAAGCGAAGATATGGTCCTAAAAACAAATTTTTGGTGAAGGATATGAACCTTATTGAGTTAGTTATGATAAGTTTGATTGGTGTAAGATAATTAACAACTATGGATGGTGTTTATATGTTATATTTCACATGTGTGGTGAATTTTAGATCTTTAATAATCATGGTTTTGGTGTTAATATTTTTTTCTCATCCAAGTGATGGGGTTTTGAGTCATTTTTGGGCTAGTTGAGTATGTTTTGGCATGGCCGACCTATATGGGTCCATTATGAATATTTTAATGAATGCTTTGGAATGTTTTAAATATATATTCATTGAACCAAATTTTTAGGATATACTTCCTTTGTTTTGTTTAGTTGGAGTGTATTTAAAGTGCGTGTTTGAATTCAAATTTGCACTAGTTGAGTAAGAAGAAAAAGTGTGACCCGAGTAAAAGAGTAAATCACGTTAGAGAGGATTTTTGTAAGGATTTGAAGAGAAATTATTCTTTGAAAGACCAAGGTAAAGAGAGTTGAAGGAGAGATAAATTGCTGATGGTTTGAAGGAATTAGGAGTTAAGTTTTTGGATCACAATCAGCTGTGGTATCAACATATTTTTCAGTGATCATAATTCCACAAAATATATTATGATGATTCATATTCATAGGAGTATCTTGTTGTGATTAATATCAACAAGTTTTTAGGTGTTGGTTCTCCTTGTGGGGTTGGTGCATTACTAAAGAAATATCTTCTGATGTGTAATATTCACTTGGTTCTTTTTTGTTTGTAATATCAGAAAAAAATTAGTTGGTTTTCTTCCCCATGAGGGTTTATCACTTACATCTTGTGTGTATGTATTCTTTGTCATGTGTTATGGTTATTTTAATGTATTGTGCACACCGATTAAGATCTTATTGAATGGATGTTTATGGACACTGTAATTAATGATAAATGAAATAAGAAATTTTGTAGGATAGATTCAACCCCCTCTCATTCCATTGTTCTTATAGTAACAATCATATACTTATTGGCCCCTAAAATTAATTTCATGATCTTGAGGAAGAAAAATCACCTATGGTGTTCTAATTTAAAGTTGGGAGGATGAAATTAGCAAAGAAAACAAGCTTGAGAAAACTTTTCACCATTTTCTTCCATTTTCCATTTTCCATTAGTGAAAGGGGACAAGAGTTATAAGAATGTATTTTGGCTATCAAGCTAACATATTTTGTCACTTAAAATTCACAACTTGAACTATCAAGAGTGTTAAAACATGAAAACTTTAGGTTTAGTTATAATTTTCCCCCTCCTCATGATGCATGAAAACATGGAGCATTTTTTATATGTTTATATCCCTTTTCCTTTTTCCCATTGTGTAAGGTGACAAGAGGGAAAATAAAGTGTGCTCCGCCTCATTTTCTTGTCCCCCAGACACATGCAAGACCAAGTTAAGCCCCAAGATCTTGTTTTCAACCCCTTTCATCTCACTCTAATGAAACCCCTTGTTGACATTTGTCTTGATCTAATAAAAAGTGGATTTCAGTTTCCCTCTTGTCGCCTTACTTCATTTTCCCCCTATTTTAAGGGTACAACTCTACCTCAACCCCTTTTCTGACCCTGGTTAAGCTTAAATGTGTTAAAAATGATTTTAATTATGTAAATAAGATAAAAAGGCTTCTTATTCAAACACTTAGCCATTTTTTAGATGTGAGATATGTATTTTTTCCTCTCAATATCTCTTCCATGTTTTTATGCTACTAAAAATATGTCAGTCAACTCTATGCCAAAAAATGGAAAGTGTTTTATATCTCCCAAATCCCTTGTCTGTTTTCCACGAAACATTACCAACTCCTGAAAAACACCTTTCACATGATTTATTAGTTGGTAGATGTCATGGTATGATTTGTATTCTATTTTATAAATAAGTTTCAAGCCATGAACTCCCGTTTTTCCCAAAACAATTGAAAACATATTTTCATTTTCTCGGTGATTTGTTAAGCCAAATTACCTATAGTCTCTATTTACCTCTTGCTTCGTAAATCAACCCCAAGCGCATTAGTACATCATATATACTGGTCTAGAAGCTCATGCAAGGCATTTACAAGCATCGATCCCCTCCTTTATGTGACCTTTGAGAGAATGTTATTTCTTAATAAGGGGGGGTTTCACAAACAGATAATGAATGCACCCATTCTTGAGAACTAGATTTAAGAATGAACTCCTGAGATAATGCACCAAAACATAGGATAACATGATCTTATTAAAATGGAAGTAGAACTAAAACACAATTACCATCAAGAAAACCAGTAATACACCCATGAACATAAAAGGAAATGTACATATCAAGATTCATCACATAAATTCTCAAGAATCATTTCATTATATGATTACTCAAAGTACAGTAGCCAAGATTACATCAAAAGAGTTCCATGTATGAAGGTATTTACAATAGTAGAGATTCTACACATTACACATTTTTTACTAATTCTCTCCCTCCCTTTCTCTCATACTCATACACACTCATCCTTCCTCAATCTATCTTGTCAAACCATACATAAGAGGAACTCTCAAGGAATATCCTCTTAACCACTCATCATTACATGAGAAAACTTGAAGGAATATTTCATGATTGACCTACTACTATGCAAGAAAATGCCAAATGTCATCACGTGTTTCCCTAATCAAGTATCCTTTAGCATGCAAGTTCCATATAATTCATAAAAAACTTAGCTCCTTATCCTTTCATGATAACCGTATTGATGCCATGGAATATCCTTTAATTGAGCTATAATTCTTTATAGCTTTTCCATATCTTTATCTGGTTTCTTTTTCATTTATTCCCTAAATGATTGCTTTCCTGCTATCCAAAAATCAGTAAAACCTGAATCCATCCTACCTGGGTGTGAGCCTTCACATGTCTCCAAGAACTAATTCCTTGCATTCCTTCCCACCCTACTTATATGCACCACAAATATACACACCTTAGGTACTTAGTTAATTTAGGGGTCAAACATCACCCCACACTAATTTGATTTCCACCCCAACAATCCTTCTAGCTTCACAAAAAAAAGTTTTTACAACCAAAATCTTCTAAGGTATGAATGTTTCTCCTTAAAATAATAAATAATAGTGGAATTAAAAGAATTTTAATAAATAATTGAAGAATGGAAGAATATTCTATACGAAAAATTGGAGGAGATCAGGGAACTCTACATCTATCTCATCCTTTAACTTCTCCTAGGCCTTCAATTCTGATAAGCACTTCCCTAGTGTTTCTCCCACAACACTGGGCACTTGGTCTGGGGTAATTTCCTCTACCTTAATCTTTAGCATATTGATAGCTACCACCTACTTCATGTAGATACCTTTGAACTCATCCATCCACTCCGTGATGGAATCCCAAAGTTTGCTAATCCTAAATTCCACTTCTTGCACTTTTTTTATCCTTATGCGATGTGGTGATAGTAACCAATTGTGCATGTTTGGCCTTGTTTTTTGGGATGGTATCCTGTAGATCCTTGAGGTTGGCCTTCTCTTCTATCACTCACACATTAATGATGGGATAAAATTTTCTATAACTATTGAAGCCCCTATTTGTTGATATATTTTCTTCCTTCAGTTGGGTGAGAAAATACTACAACTCAGTCATCTAAGCTTTAGCGATGAATTTGTCTTCATATTTATCCTTTATGGGCTCTACAACTATGGGCCCCACACCATCCTTGATGTTTGTGACCAACATCCCCACAAGGTCTTCAATATATTCCATTTCATCCGCATAGTTTTTCTTGTCCTGGCTCACCAATGCCAAAAATTGTCCCAAAATGCCCTTAACAAGGGAACCAACTTGGTTGTATACTTCCTTAGTTCACACCTATTTTCCCTTTAAGCCCTAGTGAAATATATATATCTCCTTTTCCTTATTCTTATTTTCTGAGACCAGGGTCTGAACAGTGGATCCTGCGTCCAAGATGCACCGAAACACATCCGAAGACATATTTTGAAGTGCATTACATGATTTCTCATCTATTAGGTAGCTATGATCCACCACCTTATATGTTTCTCTTCCTTTCTTCTTTAGATGGACGGTCTTGATCACATTATCATTGAACTAAAACTTAGGCTCTTCAACGTGGCAATGCATTTTCAAAAGAAGCATATTCCTAGTTATAGCCACACCCCCTTCTTGATCGATCAAATCCCATCCATGTAGATTTTCCGGTGGGAGTGTGGCCTGGAACCTTGCACGCAATAAATTTTTGGGGTCATCCATGAAGTCCATATGTGGGGACATGGGTGTCCACTTCTTCCTTATAGATTTGTGCTTTGTCCTCTGATTAATTTCTCTAGGGGTGAATCCATTATCCTGTTTTTATAGTAACGGAGCCCCCTTATCTCCCCTTGGACTGGTAGTCTATGTCGAGGAGGCCTCATTCCATGGGAACTTCTTAGGTCATGCAGAGTGATCCTTTCCTTCCTCATGTACCTCACCCACATATGTGGCTAGAGCATCATCTTCCTTCTCTTCCAAATATACTTCTAACTATTTCTTGAAGGTGGTGGGGGTATTCTTCTTCACCTTCCCGTGAACCTGTTGTGGGGCTCAATGCATCATGTGTCTTTTGATTCTTTTCTTCAGGATCTTCCACCTCTTCCTTCTCTTTCTCATGTCCCAGTAATGCAGCATTGGTTCCACCTTATAGTGAAGTGTTGGTGCCCTTGCTACCATTGTGGTACATGTAGTACCTCCTCTTTTGAGAAGTATCTAACTTACCTTCACTATGTTTTTCTTCTTCTTCCTCTCCTTTGACCTTTACGAATTTCATGGGTAGGATTGGTGCCTCTCACGATATTGGAAAGGGGGAGTATTTAATCTCCACTTCAATCCACCCTTTTGATTTGGGGCACAACTACACAAACACCTGACAAATGTACCCTTTGATGGTAACACTAACTTGAGGGTGTAAGTCCTAAAAATCTGGCTCCAAAAATTTGACATAAGTAGGTTGAGTACCATACTTGTATGTCACGCATAGTGTATGGATATCATCATCTGATTTATGTTCATAAAATACCAAATTTTGTGCCTTGTTTATTCAATTGATGGCACAGTTCATATACTTAGTAGTAAATGTAAAGGGGAGCTTGAACCATTACCCCATCTCTCCCTTGGTAATCATAAAACTCACTAGGAAAAAATGCTATATTACTAAAATTTTTACCTCATCCCTAATAACTATTGGAAATTCATGGGGGATGCATCACTCATTCTCAAATTCTTCATGCAACCATTCAAACCACATGTTCATTCGAGCCTTGTAGGTGCTTAAGATGCTACCATTATAAGTGAGCTTCACAAATTAAACTACAGGGGATGAGTGTGCTGATGGGTGAACCCATATGTGTCCATCTGGACCATTTGGGACACTAATTTCCCAAAATATGACCAATAGAAGTATGGAGCCTCATGTGATTTTTTCTCCTTCCTCATTTTGCACTCATGTTTCTTCAACAATTCCATTTACGATAAACTCAGTAAAATTATAATGTGCCCTTTTCGCCACTCTGTAGGTGACATACAAGAACCTCTTATTAATATTTGTCCACCTCTCTAATGAGCCCAATTTGTAACTAATGATCCAGGAGCTGACTTTCAATGCTAGGTTTGGGAGATTTGTAATCACCTCTTCTCTTCCTCCCTTATCGTAGTTCAATTTCTTTGTTAACCCCTTAATATTTGTAGTGGCACATACATCTAGTTTCATGTCATCGTTGGTGTTCTATAGGCTTGTAACTGCCCTAATCAAGTGGCCTGTAATCCTCATCCTTCATCCCAAAAATTAGAATAATTCCTCATGCACCTAAGACATACCCCACCTGAATAGAGGGGTCAGTTTCACAAATAACGATAGCTCCCATGGCTAAAAAACCCCAATATTTTGTAATTATTCTTGTAAATCATGAACCTTAGGGTTTCTGATCTCATTGACTATGAGATTGTCTAAAAATAAGTCCACATGCATCATATTTTCATGGTCATTTGTCCTGTGGTTATATTCACTGATCTTGCACTTGTATAATTTCAAACTCCACTTTTCTTCATTAATAACCCTCAGGGGTACTAAATTTCTGAGTAAATATCCCCATGATCCTTCTTCTCCACCGCCAATCTCTTTATTCGATATTTCTTAGGTGCCATCTTCTTTATTATTTCTTCTTGTGCCCTAGGTGTTTTGAACCTCTCAATTTCTTGCTCAAACTTGAAGACTTCTCCTCTTCTCTCTCATGCAACCCCTTTCCTTCTCTATTGTCTTCTTTCTTCCTTGCAATACCCCAAGACTACACTACAATTTGCATCATTCCACTGGTTCATGATAAGTACCTCACTTCACTCTTCTTCACAAAACCCTCATTTCACTTTGAGCTCAGGAGCACAAAATAAATTTTCTAAGGAAAAGTATTTGAAATGACTACTCTTAACTCTTATTTATACTTTTTCAATGCCTTAGAGTTCCTTTGACCATGTTTCTTATTATCACTTTTTAATAGAGCACTTTATTTCACTTAAATCAACTTCCATGACTTCCTCTCACACGTCGCAGCTATAACCTTTTGGTTCTCTAATACTACTTCACTACCAAAAACCTCCTTCATGTGTGTTACCATACAAAAGTACATAACATCTACGCTATCCACCAAGTAGTTCCCTAAGGTGTTGCCTACCTTATGTTGTACTACACGATCTTTCCCTTCTGCTTGGTCTTTAAAATTTTCTGGACACACCTTTATAACCACACAAATTCAAACACCTTAACCATCATTCCGCTTGTTCTTATACCATTGGTTTAATCGTTCCCATAAGTCATATTTCCAAAAAAAATTCAAACATATTCAACATATCTGTTAATTCACCCCACATACAAAAATGTATGCGCGGTACCTCTCCACATAGAATCTCTTACAATGTAATCAGCTACTGGTGCACCAACATGAAACACAAAACCCAAAAAATTATGACAAAGGAAACAACCAAAAGGGAAAATAATTAAAGGAAACCTAATCTAATTGGCAATATTGTCTTATTTTTAAACACACAAAAGCCTTATTTATAGTAGGGATTCAACCTACTCCCATTTAAATATCCTAGAAACCTTATCCCATCAAGTGCTTACAACTGGCACATGCCTGAATAAAGGATGTAAGATATAATATTCAGACCAAACCAATGGAATTTGAGTTTCTCGAGATGGCATAGAAATTTAGAATTAGAAAGTAAAACCATCTGCCCAGCCTTAAATTGTTTATTCTTAATTTCATGATATTACCATGCTTTTTGTGCCACCTTCCCTGTCTTCTAACTCCACCTAGCAAGTGATTACCTTACGTCTAATTGCATTAAATTATCCATGTGCTCTTGTAATGCTATTTCTTTAGCCAATACTCCTGTGCATGTAATATGCAGAGAGGGAAACATAAATTCTACTAGTAAAATAACTTTTGAACCAAACACTAATAGAAATGGTGTGGCCTTGTTCAATATCTGTAGGTTGTCCTATACGACCATAATATGACTGAGATTTTTTCATCCCAATCTTGTCTCCCAACATCACAAATCCTTATCAATGTGTGACTTAGTATCTTGTTGAATTCCCCAGCTGTCCCATTCACTTGAGGCTCATAAGGGGTAGTCTTGTGATGAGCGACCATAAACTCTACCAATAAAATCTTGATTTTCTCATTATAAAAATGTGTACCCCTGTTACTAGTCAAGCTCAATGGACACCCATAACTACTGATTATATTTTCCCACAGGAATGTTGTTGCTGTGGTTATTATGCAATCCTTTGTAGGTAAAGCCTCTGACTACCGTGTTACAAAAATCAATAGAATCATGATAAATTATTTCCCACCAGAGACCTACTAATAAAATCTTCTACACAATGGCATTTGTTGCATAGTGTCCTCTTACAATTCTACCATGTGCTTCGTCCATGATTGCAATGTGCCCATTCTCTAATACACACCAGCGTAAGATATCATCATGGCCTAACTTGTATAAGTCTCCATTGATTAACATGTAGGGCATGACGAGTATAGCTAACTATTTTCCCCTCAAAGTCTTCATTCCTTTTGACAACATACCTATTTTGAGAAACACAACAATATCTTTCAATTCAGAGGGCACACACTGTAATCTAAACAATTATGCATTTGGCATTATATCCTCAATGATCTGAGTGTCCTCCCCTTATTCAAACCTTACTAAATGGTCAAGTCCCAAATTACTCTTACCTAGTTTAACAACAACTGTAAACTAAAACTCTTGAAACAATAGGACCCACTTTCATATGTGTCCTTGTAAAACGGGCTTGTTCACCATGTAATTCAATGCCATGTGGTCCATGTAGAATATAAAGGGTATTTAAAGAAGATACTGCCTAAATATTTGCAATGTGTAGATCAATGACAATGCCTCGCGCTTGGTAGCAGTATAGTTTTTCTCTATTCGTGTCGGCTTCTACTTCCAAAACAAAGAGGATGATCAAGAACCCCCTCACTAGGTTATGTCAACACTACTCCAATTTCCATCCCTGAGGCATCAACATGTATATGGAATGGATTATCCTAATAATAAAATCATAATATGGGTGTAGTGATAAGCCTCTTATTCAATGTATTAAATGTAATCAGTTGTGCCTCTCCCTAATGAAATGTAGTTTTGTGCTTCGGCAACCCCTCTAATGGCTCAATGATCTTGGCATATCCCTTGATAATTTTTCATTAGTACCCCATATTCCCAAGGAATCTACACACCACACTATGTATGGTACATTCCCTCAACCCCATAATAACAAAAACTTTGGCAGGATACACCAACAAGCCTTCCTTATATATGATATGCCCCAACAAGGTTCCAAAAAAAGTAGTGAACATGCATTTCTTAATGTTAAGAGGTATACTCAACTACCACCATCTATCAAACATCAACCAAAAATTGTCACAATAGTCATTTACAATCCCATAAACTATCTAATCATCAAGATAGACTTGAAGAAACTTATGGATGAAGTCTTGAAATTCCTGAACCACAATGTACAAAAAGATATCAGGTACGTTCTTCAGTCCAAAAGGGATGACTGTGTAGGAAACTATTCCCCATTCAGTGGTGAAGGTTTCCTTTTATTGGTCCTCCTTCACAATTCTAACCTAATGATATCTTGAGAAGCCATCTATGAAAGAATAGATCTCATGGCCAACTACTCCTTCTAGGATCTCCTCAGTGAAGGGGGTTGAGAAAGGGTCAATGAAACATACCTTAATTCAAATCCTTGTAATCAACTTAAATCCTTATCCTCCCATCCTTTTAAATTTTGATGACCATTGGACTTATCCTTTCTTATTCCTCAATAGCCTCAATGATGTCTGATGCAATCATCTTGTCAATATCCTCCTAACCCTGACGTGTAGATTCAAATTCATTAGGTATGGTCTCATCCAAATTGGGTGCACACCCTCCTTCAGTTTGATCTCCATATCTGACTAAAGATTGGTGAAATCCCTTAAGCTCATGGTACCCAAGTGGAAAAAAATCTTGAAATTGGTGCAACTGAACAATAATATTTGAAACCTCCCTTTCTGACCAGTAATCCCCAATAGTAGCCTCCTCAGGTTCTGTATCTGAGCCAATGTTAATATTCTTAGTTTTTAGGGGTTCATGGTAGGTTCACACTTGATCATTAGCACTATCAATTACCTTTCACATACCCATAGTATGGTTAACATACAAGTTCTCCGCTTATTCACCATAGATCATAAATACCAAATTCTCTTTCTTTTTTTCCATCAAAGAACACTCAAATTGTATTTCCTCTAGCTCTTCCTCATTGAAGCACACTTACAAGTCAAGTTATCCCAATAAATATAGTATTCTATCATCTACCAAGGAATTATCCCCCATAGTTAGGCACTTAATAACCTACAACACCTCATGTACTGATGGATTTATACTTTGATACTCAAATGTTTGAATCAAGTCATCCTATCTGATGGCATAGTTATGAATGAATGTACCATGCATGCACGTAGTGTTGTAAGGTGGAGTAAAGCTTATACACCCATAAAGATGGAGGTAAGGATTTTGTTCCTTCCATCTAGGCATTCTCACATGCCTGGACATGAAATGAGATGGGTTCCTTCCCATGATACTTTTGTATAGCAGTAGGTTCATTGCTTCAGAGAAACCAAATAGAGAATAAAATTCTCACCTCACACAACTCTAGGAGGTTATCGTAATGGGTCACCCACTAACATGCTGCAATATAGATAAACATATAGCTAATCATACTTCTCCTTTTGATCTCACATCTCCATTTGGTCTTCATTTTTCATAGGAAAACATAGGGTGTTGAATTTCCATCTAGGTCAAAGAGGATGCTAACAAGTTCCTCCTTGTTCTCAAAACTTATATATGACTTATTGAAATACAAGTCAACATTGTTATTATAGCACCAAGGGTGCCCAAGTAATGCTAGAAATTTTTCTACCTCAGCAAGCACCAAGAATTATAAATCTCCAGTGAATTTCACCCCTTAGATAGTGATAGTAGCATCGTTCAAAAAATCAATGCGCTTTACATTTTTCTTGTTAGCCATATACAACACATTTGAGGATGGATGTAATGGATGTCTTCCCATTTGATTCCATGCATCCAAGGTGAGAAAGTTAACTTCCACTCATGTGTCAATTAGAATATTTCCTAGGATTTATCCATGAATTACAACATTCAAGGTAATCCCCTTATCGTATTTAATGTTGTGAGGGGGAATGTTAACGTGCAATAATTTTCATTCACGCTCTCTTGTAGCACGTGGTAATTTCTCCTGTATCCATTCTCCTAGTAAAGGGATGATATTATCTTGTCTCAAAAATTTTCATACCTCCCTCACATCATCTAGATCCTTCTATGGGGCCTTAACGCTCTTATTTTTCTCTAACTTCCTTGATTTCTCCTTTAGGCACTAGATCTCTCATTGTAGGATTCAAATCACATCCATGGTTTCTTGATAGACTTATTTCTGATGAGAAAGGTCTAGATACTTCATATGCACCATCTATTCTATAGTAACCAAATGTCTGTACTTTGGTATCTCCTTGGTGCGCACAGCCTCTACTCATGTTGTCACCGGTACAGGTTCCAACTTTGACTCACACTCCACCCTTGGCATCCATTGCAAGTTGGTTTTCTTCACGCTTACCATCACAGTTTCTTTTTCCTTCCATTTTTTTTAGCTCATGTGTTCAAATAATTCTATGCACTCCTCATACTTGTGCTTCTTTCCACATAAGGAGTATTATAACAGATCGAGGAATTCACACTTACAGTGTTCTGTAGACCCAATGTTGTAATAATTTCCACATGGTAACTCACTTCTTCCGCCTCCATGGTTTCCATGGCCTCTAAATAATTCACGAAATCCTATTCCACAACTCTCTCCATTCACAGCACCCTTTATAATGACAACCCTCATCCTGTGAATTAATTACAATGCTAGTCTGGTACATACCAGTATTAATGGCATCATGAATTTGGTCA